>JAFBMS010000070.1:1495000-2057500 GCA_019788955.1 Albula glossodonta
ATGAGTTCTATATTTTTCAACTATACTATACTATTCTGTGAAATCTCTCATTTTTTATCTCCAGCTGACCTCCAAATAAACTCCAAACCCTTCAATATATTAAATCACTCCAAAATGGCCAATATCTTGCTTCAAAAACCATAAAGTATATTAAAACTAAGAAAAATAAATTATGTTATTCCTCTGTAAGACTTTTTTTCTTGGAACAAAATTCTCATATATGAAATTGCATGAGTACACTATGAGTGTTCTATGTAACATTTAAATTATCTTTGGGGGAGTACAGGGGAGGTGACTTTTTCATCCTTATCAAATTCACTTAAACAAATGATCATTTTAAAAAGTTCATACTCAGAGAAAGCTTTTAATTGGGTTTAATAAGGGAGCTTGCACAGAAACATCACAGCTTAAATAAATATTGCAATAGTGTATTAACAAATCTCCAGCATCCTGGCTGGGTAACTGCCTGATTGAATTATGCATGACCTGGGCTTTAGAAAGATAGCTGTACATTTTCAGTATGAGAAATGATGCCATTTGCATAAAAAGGTCATATAATGGAAAGAAATGAAATATGTATTTATAACATTCTCTTTTTATATAGTATAAATATAATATATAATACGTATAATGTTGTACTTTTTATGAAAGTAGATCAATCCTTTTTTACACACATACACACAAATATGCATAATCATGCATACAGTAGACATAATATATTTTACTGAATTACTTTTGTCTCATTTTTGTTTATGCAATGAGTGTGCTGCTGCATACGAAAACACAAGTGTTATTTGTTTTGTCCTTTTTGTTGGTTAGATGGCAAGTTACACAGTTAGCTGGTAATTTTTTGTCATATTTACTTTGAAAGTACATCCACTCCACAATATTTTTCCTTAGCTCTTAATATGAATCTTCAAAGACTGGGTTTCTTTAAGTCTTTATTTAAATAAATGTTTAATGAAAACAGAAAGTATATCAGAGGCCCTCTTTAGTCTCATTCAGAACGTTTCCTCTGTTAGCATAAAGTATATTACAATTCAGAACATGGAGCTAAATTATTGTAATTAGTGACTGCTATTAAAGGAAAGATTACTTTTCCAGTTTCAATCCATCCCTATAGCTCTTAATATCATAAATGGAAAAAATAAATTTTCTAGTTGACAATAAAGATTTTGAACCATGAAATTAGGGTATTCAAACCTCCCTTTTCCTAGTTTGAATCTATGAGATATAATTTTTTTTCAGTAAAGAAAGTAAAAAGTCCATTCAGCCCCATCATTTATTTAAAGTTTGTGTATTCATATAATTTCTTAGTTTCAGCAAAATTATACTTTTCCATATGGGGATTATGGTTAAAGAGTTAAGTATGTCAAACTAATATTACATGTTCTTATTTCCCTGCACATCATATAAATATATTATATTTTTAGGGTTACCCTACAATATTTTTGTTGTGCATTCAGTCTGATACTTTGGTGTGTGCCTTTGATTGACATGATTGGCCATCTGGCCTGTAATTCTGCGACCTCTTCTAGGAAAACCTTAAATTGTTTCATGGGGCCTGTTCATAAAAAAGACAGTTAAGTGTGATGGTTTTTTTTTTTTTTTTAATTTTACGTAAGAAGCTCTTTAACTTCCAGTTTAACGCTAGTTGCAACTGTCAGCTGCTTTGAAGAGAATAAAAAATGAAAAAAAAAAAAAAAAACAATTACCAATGAAATGTAATTGTAGGTAATTTTATCAACTGTGCACCTTGACTCATGGATCATGTGAAGCTATGTGGTAAATAGCTTGGGCTCCGCTACTCCTAGAATATGCACTCTTTTCATCCGGTAAACAAACGTCTCAGATCTAAAGCTTTCCCATAATTGTTATGCTAACCTTGGAGCGAAACCCCCTCCATTTGCATTTGAAGGAGCTAAATATTAGCCAAGAAAGAAAGCTCTCCTTTTAAAAGGCATGAGAAAATGTCCCTTGCCTTTGGTACTGAACCATCTGTGCTGGCTGCTTTCCCTCTATGGCAAACAGAGCTGAGAAATCCAGGCAGGCAGCAGAGGGGGCAGCAAAGGCAGAACTTTCTTTCTCTTACTATTTCAGAAAAAGAACTCCATAAGTGTTTGGTTAGATTTTAGCCAGATATTTTTTTCTGCTCATTTTTGAGGACTATTCATTTACTCTTGATTGTGACATTCCACTTAAAATCTATTTTGTAACTTTTTTAACTGCCAGGAGATACACTGTAAGGACAGAGCCCTCAACAGTCATCATAACAGACTTTATGTTTTATTGCTTCTAACTGTTAAAAATTAACTAAAACTCAAACAAGCGTAATACTGTTATTATTCTTCAGATTGAGTGGGCTTGTCTTTGATCCTCTGTGTTGCTGACAAATTAAGCTCCTTGAATGAGTTCAGACTTCATAAGTAAAGGCAAGGTTTTTTGTTGCTTTTTATTATTTTGCTCCTTGATTGAGATGGAAATTAAGTAATTAGTGAGTGCCCTCCTTTAGTGTGTTGAGGCTGTGAAAGGAATGTCGGATTGATTCCTTTGAGGCCTATGTCCGAGTGGGCCAGAGGCACACCTGGGACTTTTTCCCAGGGGTGCGAGGGTAGGCGCCGGCTGTCCATGCTGAGCACAAAGCCGCAGCGCTGTTTAAACTCACACAGCCGCGGCCCCCACCCACTCTACACACGGAGGGCAGGACTCATTCATCCTCAAGCACTTCCTGCTTGATGTTACAAACGACACCAAATTCCTCCAGACAAGTGGTTTTCTTTTTTTCTCTTCTCTGCACAGAAGGGGGGGGGGATAATCTAGGAGTGTCTTAAGACCCACTATGATGTATGGGGAGGCAAAAACAAAAAATGGACCCAAAAACAGATGGAATTACCACCCCCACCCACTTTCCCCCATTCCAAAAAAATGCATAATTCAGATCAATTGAAAGATTAGGTATAAATCAGATGAAAGTGACCCAAGAAGGAGATGAGGAAGAAAGGATGGGTTAATGACCAGGGATCAGGGGCTGGGCTCAATGCAGGCCCAGGGTCTCATTATGGCTGATGTTCTTAATCTGGAGCCTGTTCGCACAAGTGCTTTTTATTGTGTCCCCTCCTGGCACTCGCATTCCCTCGCAAACATCAACAACAGGCCCCCCCTCCGACCTCTTCCATTTCCCATGAAGCTCTCTGTGGAGGGGCACCTGTGAGTTATGAATTTCAAAGTGACAATTTCCCTCCTTTTCAATCCCACCCTCATCCCCTGCCACCCCCATCCTTTTCCCACCTCAGACAATGGGGGATCTCCTATAGACTCACTTTCACCGCAGCGACAGCCCAGCCTGATCGCCCCGCATTCCAGCGGCATTTGGAGTCAGATCAGAGCTGGGAGCACAGCACCAGGGTCGCTTGACAAAAAAGACAAGGAGCAGATGGCGGGCTTTGTGATTCCCTCCTCTTTTTAGCCTGCACGGCCCAGCAATGTGGGAAAGGGATTTTTCCCCCCTTCCTCCTTCTTCCCTCCCCGCGCGCTGAGCACCGGTTGCTGAATAGGCCCACCACATGGTACCAGCCCGTAGGTATGGACCTCCACAAGCAGATGGTGAGATCATTTGGAGCAATTAATGCTTTGAAAGTATCAGTGGGAACATGTTTGTCATGGCGATGGGGGCACGTGGTAAATGAGTTCACTGACACCCACCTCCCCCCTCCCCTCCCCACTTCCCTCTCCCTCTTTTCTGAAAGGGGACAAATTCCAGGAAAAAGGGACAGGATGAAAGTAGGAAGAGAAGGGAAAGAACAGTGCACGCCCGCTATGGGAACTGGCTTCCAGAGGCTAAGGGTCTCACTGAGCACTTCCACATTCCAGGAGTTATTTCATATGTATTTTCATATAAATATATAAACATAAGGAGATCTGTATTCAAATTTAAAAGCCTAGTGCGCTGGCTGTCTGTTTTTCATTACAGATCTTGAAATTTTAACCAAGGGAAAATAAACAGTGGGAAAGTGGATTATTCCCTTGGTGCTGTACTAGATTTTTTCCAATAAAGTCATTTTAGCAGTAAACCACTGCAGTGTATTTTCACAGGGTCTGAGTTAGGGAGCATTAGTGTATGTTATAAGAAAAAGACTACTTTTCTAAATTCAACCAGCAGAAGAATTTGCAACCAGCTGAAGGAGCAAAGTCGCATTAAATCATAATGACATGTTATACTCAAACAATGAGCCAATGCCAGTGATAACAGACCAGCAGTGTATCATATTTCTTGGGAATGACATCGACCGACTGAGGTGGAGTTCTGCAATGGTGTTCCTTTTCACACATCGGGTGAGGTGAAGCCCCAGTGAAAGGACTGTGGTTGTGACTCATTTGAAGGAATTTAATGTCAATAACCAGGTGAGCACAGGTGTTCTCTCAGGTGTGCCCAGCAAGGGGTGCTTAAATGCATGTGTATGTTTGTCAAGGTGAATTATAGCTCACACATTTATTGTAGTACATAGATTTCTGATGTTGCTCACAGAGTTGTCCTATAAAATTGATGCAAACTGCTTTTGGAATTTCACCCAAGAATAATGCCAGAATTTTATTCCTTTCTATTGCATGTAGATTAGAACAACTGTGTGAAAATGATTCACTCATCCCACCTGTGGGCTTATGGTTCTCACGCATCCCCTTTTTGAACCGTGAGAGCTGTACTTACAGAAAGTGATGGGCCATCTTAACTGCAAACTTGACCTCAACGTCATTCCTTGGTCAGCTTGCGTGGGGGGAAAGTCCCATGTGCCAGCAGTGTGCCAGTAATAGTCACAGAACAGATGTTTTTGACAGTGCACTGTTTCCTGACATGCCAGTAGGACTTTCTTAACACACACTCTTCCATGTTCCGGGCAAAAGAAAAACACCATCTTTGTAAAAACTGTGAGAAAGGGTAAAACTCATGACCTTTGAGCTTAACATACATAAAAGTGGCATTTTAATTTAATTACTTTATTTAAAACTACCCAAACTATTTTATACATTATGTAAAAACTCTGTGAACCATTGTTTTAGAGCTGAAAATGTTATGGCTTCATGTCAATCTGCAAAGGAGGAATCAGGATACAAAAATTGCTATACATGGAGGGGCAACTGAGTTAAGGGCCATTTAAGTCCCGCTGACAACAGAACGCAAAAGATGGTAATTCTGGGACCTTAATACTTTGCATGGTTTCATCATATATGTCAAAGCAACTGTACACAAAAAATTGAGAGGGTCAGGTCATCACATTGGTTTATTTTTCACAAAATGGCACATATGTAGTTTTTTCCAACTTATTTAGACTTTACCTGTTTCTCAACACAAATTCATGTGAAGGTGGTATAATGCCTTTATGAGAACTCATAACAACAGTAATACCTGCCTATTAAACTTGAAATGCTTTGTTTCTCTCAGTATGACAGGCAGTGTTTCAGATGATATAACCAATTCCTTTTTGGAAAAACAGCAACCTGTTTTTCAGCACCAAAGGTAAATATGACCAGCTCAGGATCTGGTCACGAGTCCATTGAGCCATGGCAGGAACTGAAAGCAGCAGCTGGGGAGTTTCTCGAAACTCACATTGCCCATATAGAAACTCACACCACTAAATATCGCTGTTTCTGGTCACCACAGAAGGGATTGAGGGCCAAATATCTGAGGTGGTTCCTGATCTGGGATGATTACTGATATGGAACCTTTAAGAGTTATGTGAGGAGTTATGTTTTCTCTGTTTCATTTTTAATACAAAATAGTAACATTCGTAAAGTAAAAAATACTTATAAATGGGAAAAATCAGATTACAACATTTAAGTGAGTTTTTCTGTGACAATGATTATGAAACTGCATAGGGCATTCCTCTTTTTAAATCATTTTAATACAATCTCTTTGTAGCTTTGCTGATTGGTCAAATTGTTCAGTAACTAATGTGTAGTTGTTGAAGGTGTGTTTGGATTTTGGTAAAAAATTATTGTTTTTTTTTTCAACTCTGATTGGAAGAAGTATCCTTTCCTGTAAAATTGTTTACAGCTTGTTGCTGTTGCTAATTTTTCTTTTTTCATTGTTCCCATTGAACTTCACCAAGGATCTTTCAAAAATGAGAAAAAGGATGCAGGTGACCGTGCTTCAAAGTGCTTCAAAGTGTGCAAGAAAACATGAGAGCATTGTCTCCCTCCAAACCTCTAATGTAAATATCTCAACATTGCATCAAACAAACATGCACACACACTGACACCCTACACATTAAAGGACTGGCAATTGAACCACAAATCGTCATTTGACAAAGTAGATTGAAGGTAATTTTTCTGCCTTTGACATTCATTACATGGTACAATTCCTTAGCGATGGTTCCTTAAGCATTGTGTTAAACACAGGTAATTCAGAAATGCAGCCTGACATTGATGCGCTTATGGTAAATGGTGCACCCAATATTTGCATATGTGAGCTGATAACGGAACCACCTGTGCACAGCCTTGGTTTACAGAATGATCCAGGAACAGAAAGCGGAACACAACGGGTGGAATCGCTTCTCATTTCAGATTTGTCTGGGAATTTTGAGCTCTCTTACCTCAGCTGGAACTCCGGGACACCAGGAGCGTTGCTGCGGCTTTGCCTGAAGCTGTTCTTGTGTGATCAGGATGCAGCAGCGACGTGTCACAGGCACAAACGCAGAAAATCAGTCAATACTCCCACATTACTCTATATACATACATACATACAACATATCGCTACCTTCTGTTTATACATAGTGATTAAACTAAGCTGACCAAAAGAACAATGCCAAGAGTGACTCTCACTTCATAAAGGACAGGGAGCAAACATGCTTTACTGGGGCCTGAGTGAGTTTGTATGTGTGCTTCTCAGTTTACAACAAAGACTGATACAATGCTTTCAATTAAATTCAATTCAAAAACTGCCACAGGCAAGCACAAACCCACACCAGCCTTTAAGCGCTTTTTTGTATTCTGTGGAAGTAATGCAGGTTCTCTGCTGAGGCAACGCAATAGCAGGTAAAAATGGCTCGTATGTAAACTGCAAACAGCAGCTCAACTCGTTCAGTAAATGGAGCCGCACCTGAGCAAATGAAAACAAGAGGGGTTATGTTATTTTCTGCCTGGCACAGGGAAACATGACACTCTGTGTAAACTGTGTCACCTGGAAATGGTGACATTGGGCCAATTCCACAAGCCTTCCCCATGGTTACCAATCCAAATGACCTAGAGCAACATGTCTATTCATGTTTCAGGGTACGGGGAACATACACAATGAGTATGTTTATCTAATGAGAGCGGGTTGTGTTGTTGAGGGTCTATGTCAGCAATCTCAAATAGGGAAGTTTTGAGCTCACTGCAGTTTACAGAAGTGAAAATAGAGAAACCATACATGGAAACAACAAAGTGAGACAGATTTTTTTTTCTTACTTGAGATTCATGAAATGAACGTGGGCGTGAGATTGCCGGACAAATCTCCAGTAACTCGGTCACAAGTACTTTTTTTTTTTAAAAAAAAAAGGCTAAAACCTTTTTTTTTTTAAAAAAAACCTTTAAACTGAATTCATCATTAATGAAAAATTCCCTAATTTGGAGTGTCAGAAAAGCAGTTGCAGGCACAAACGTCATTACTGCAGGATTTTTCATAAATTTAGGAGAGCGCAAACGACCATATGTGGATAGCTAAGCGTAGGAGTTTCTGTTGTGTTTTGAGTTGATTGAAACTATCCTTCCCTGGGCAATATTATGGTCACTTTGACCCTCTGTGTATAACTCTAGGGGACTCCCAGCCACAGTCATTACTGGCGTTGTCAGTATTCGATTCCAGACATGATATGTCTAGTGTTAAAAAAAATGTCATAGTATATTTAGCATAACTTGCATGTCCTCAGAAAGCGATAAGGATCAAAGTAAAGTTGTTATTTGAGAATTTTCACACTGTCCACATCTTTAACAGGGACATTTCACAGCAGAAGCAAAGCTATAGGAACCTGAGGAATCTAATGATCATGATGATGGATTGAACTTACATGGTCCCTTATATCTCATGATGAAAGACTGCTTCTCAGTGAAGGGAACCTCACATGAAGCCTCACGCATAAGCAGCACCCACCTGGTTGGGGCACTGCATAAAGCACCACCCATAAGCAGCACTCACCTAGGTGGTGCACAGTGTAAAGCCCCACCTATATGCAGTACCCACCTGGGTGGTGCACAGTGTAAAGCCCCACTCATATGCAGCACCCACCTGCGTGGTGCACAGCATAAAGCCCCACCCATAAGCAGCACCCTCCTGGGTGGTGCACAGTAGCAGTGTCATTCCAGAACACTCACCACAGTTTAGCTGAGGTGAAGAAGGAGTTAGTATGGCTTCTAAATCTTTATGTGTGCTCTCTGATGCCACAGTATATCAGGGCTCCTTTGGGTATTCCACATAGAAACTGTCAGATTCACAGATAACTGGCACAAATGTGTAGCTGCTAAAGTGAGGAAATACATTTGTGTGACACTGAAATCTGGCTTCGTTCCTAAATGAAGTTCTCCCAATGGTGCTGTTCCACTATCTGCTCCACATAAATGGTTTTCATTGGGTAAAAGATGATAATCCTTCACAGTGTACTCACTGCCCTTCATTTGGGTTGGGGTTGAGAGAGTTGCTGTAGATCTTAAGCACACTGTTATAAATCTATATACCTCTTTCAAGTATGTGAGCCACCACAGATAATTCCTCTGTGTGATGGAGAAAGATCACACTTTTATAATACTTCAAGACTGAAAGATGACATAAAACCCTGTCAAGGCAGTGCAGTGCAACTTTAAAGCTGCAGTATGCAAGACTGTGAGCATTTATATACCGCTAACTGTGATGATCAATCAAGAGGGATCTTTGAGGGAGCTCAACTGAGAGAGCCCTTCGTTGTAAAGTGCCATTCTGCCTCGCCATGGTACTGTTAAAACCTGTGAACTAGGTTAAATTCAAGTCATGAAAAAATGTTTAAAAAAGCTTGGAGCTGCTGGCTTTACATTCCTAAGGTAATAGAGCTACCAAGTGTCTAGGAGCAATGCACCCAAGCTTTAGCAGATGGTGGCAGTGGAGACAGACCATCTCAGGCATGTCAAAGACTACAAGGAAAAGCAAATGACCATACCCTCCAACAGCTGCTTCTACTGCACCCAAACAGAAGAAACCTGTGACTGGCTGCTGCTGAATCAAAAGAGGAGTTGGATGAAGCTAGAGGGACGACAAGAATTTTTCTTGGAGAAGCTTTTTCTTTGCAGACAGAACTAGAGGTACAGCACTGAGGGTCGACATGCGGCTACGCATTCTTTCCCCCCTTTGTAATGAAAGAGATTACATTATTGTTAGCAGTGACTCCAGGAGTCACTGGTGAAGTGGTACTCTCTGGAACCAGGCAGACAACGATGGGCACACTGGTGTGGTACACATCAAAGTGTAGAAAACTAAGTGGAAATGAGCTGCTTGAAAGTATTTATGCCACCTGATAGTGAGTGTATGTGTGCTTGTGTGCGTGCATGTTACCTGGGCGAGTATACTGGGATACTGTGTTCTGCTAATACAGAACAGGATAGGTACTAATAATGCAGGTGATATTTGTCATTTTTTTGTAGCAGCTTCTGTAGTCCCTTTCATAAGAGATTGATGATTCATTCCTTCATCATTTGGTGGCTCAGACTCAGATGGACAGATGAGAAAAGAGGGCCTGAATTTCATTCATCCATACCAGTACAAACTGTCCTTTCACTGTGGTCTGTGACACATAATCAATGTGTTCATACAACAGACTCCCGGTGCAGCTGTAGAGCAGGTAACAACTGAAACACAAAACACCTGGAACACCAAAGACAGCGGAAAAAGATTTTTACATTCTATTTTCTGCATCTTTTCAACAATGATGGGCTTGTAGGAGACATTGAACATGAACAACAGAGTGACACTGTATGTTCTCTATTTTCTGGACTTTCTCTTGGAAAGATATTACATTATTGCTCCAAATATCTGGTAATAATTCAATGGAAAAATGTGTAAGCCTCACAAGAACAGTTATTTTCACAGAAAGCCTTTAGATCAGCTACAGACATAAATCTGTTTGTGGATATCATTCCCCAGGGTACATATATGTGTGGGGGGTGTTGGGTGACTGTGGGAACAATTATTAGTGGAAAAGAACACTGTTGTTGGGGAAATGAAACTCTTTACCATTGTGTAACTACTGTTTCCAGGTACAGTAGAAATGGTAAACCTTTGAGTACTAGCAGGAGCTTTAAGCCTTTTTTAAACCATTTCTCTTTCAAATATTGAACGCCTATTCATAACTGTATGCCTGTCCCACTGTTGCCAAATTCTTTGTCAAAACAGGAGAGCGAACTCTAGCACATCTGTCCTCTGAAACATGGAACAGGAGGGCAAACTAAAGCACATCAGCCTCTGAAACAGGAGGGCGAACTCCACAACATCTGTCCTCTGAAACAGGAGGGCAAACTCCACAACATCTGTCCTATGAAACAAGAGGGCACACTCTAGCACATCTGTCCTCTGAAACAGGAGGGCAAACTCCAGCACATCTGTCTTATGAAACAGGAGGGCAAACGCCAGCACATCTGTCCTCTGAAACAGGAGGGCAAACTCCAGCACATCTGTCCTCTGAAACATGGAAAGGGAGGGCAAACTAAAGCACATCTGTCCTCTGAAACAGGAGGGCAAACTCCAGCACATCTGTCCTATGAAACAGGAGGGCAAACTCCAGCACATCTGTCTTCTGAAACAGGAGGGTAAACTCCAGCACATCTGTCCTCTGAAACAGGAGGGCAAACTCCAGCACATCTGTCCTATGAAACAGGAGGGCAAACTCTAGCACATCTGTCCTCTGAAACATGGAACAGGAGGGCAAACTCCAGCACATCTGTCCTCTGAAACAGGAGGGCAAACTCCAGCACATCTGTCCTTTGAAACAAGAGGGCAAACTCCAGCACATCTGTCCTCTGAAACAGGAGGGCAAACTCCAGCACATCTATCCTCTGAAACATGGAACAGGAGGCAAACTAAAGCACATCTGTCCTCTGAAACAGGAGGGCAAACTCCAGCACATCTGTCCTCTGAAACATGGAAAGGGAGGGCAAACTAAAGCACATCTGTCCTCTGAAACAGGAGGCAAACTCCAGCACATCTGTCCTCTGAAACATGGGCAGTAAGTGTCTACTTCTTTTCATTCCTAAATGTACCAGCTGGGTGGCTGGGCCAGCTGCCCAAGAAGACTGCCCAACCAAACCAGCTCACAAGTGTCAAATCAACTAGATGAGGCAGTGCAACCCTGTCTAACGAAAGTCCTCCCCTCAGGGATGAAGCTATGGCAGTTATACACAGTCACTTGCTGTGATGAAGCTAACATCCATGCTAGTGCAAAGGGAACATCACCTTTATGCCTTTTTCAAATAATTTATACAGTGTCAGTTGTTTGGTAATTGCTGAAACAAATGGAAAATATTATGAACCTAATCTATATATGAAATAATTAATTAATTTTTTTGTTTTTTTCATATGAAATTGGCAAAAAGGTGTACTGAAGTTAGATTGAATTTGGCCTTAAGTCATACAAGTCTGGGATTTTTTTCTGTACTGGAATATTGAAACCTTGACAAATATGATGAATCAGTTATGTACAACTAAGTTCCACTAGAATGCTTTTAGACAATATGGTTCACACCATAGTGAGCTTTCTATTTTTCAACTTCTGTATATCTCAAGCAGGAATGGTACACGGGGGAGTAGGCAGGGTTTCACTGGAAAGGTTACAGTCACAGTCCTTTTGAAGCTGGGTCTTTGAAGGGAACACTGTGTACTGTACACACCTCAGTGAGCACTGGCCTCCCTTCTAAGAGTTTGACTGCCCACACCAAATCCTCAAAAGTCACCTGGGCAAGCCCGGCATAATATAAGTAGTGACGTATTCACACTGGGATTCACACAGCTCATTGCAATATCAGATTGGGAGTTTTCCACCAAAGCAAGTGTCAGACATTATTCAATGTCAATCCTGATCCAGTGAGAACTTTAGGTAAAGAACCCATGACAATCCTGTGATTTTATTTCAGATATTTTTTTTCTTCTTGGTACTTTGTTTTCTTCAGCACGTATCCTGATACACTTTGGTTGGTTTGAAGTAAAACAAAAAGCCTAAAGCCAAACTTGAAATTATTTGGTGAAATAAATCATACTAGTAGAGAAAATTGTGTTATGGAATCAAATTCTGCATTGAAGACAAAAGGCTGATGGTGGGAAATACTATTTTATTAATGGGGAAACTGAAAAGCCTGATAAACAATAGATACACAATGTCAGGCCTATTACTGGAGAAATCTGACAGTAAACCTTAATTGCAGCAGACTGCGAAGGTAACTCATTATCGCAAAAAATAAACTCCTGGAAGAGGTATATATACTCCATCAAGACCAAGTGCTGAAACCACAAAACATAATGGTTCTGTGTGGAACCTTGGTTCTCTGAAGGAGGAACTGAAATGCAACTTCAGTATGAGAATAACCATTGCACTTCTGTGACTGGTTGAGGGCTGTCATAAACTCTTTCCTGCCATATAATAGGCAGATAGAACCATGCAGAGGACATCCCTCCTCTAGCCTTCAATAATGCTCAGAAATTCACCATTTTATCATCTTACAACCCTCATTCTGAATACCTGAAGTTCCATATGGAACCTTGACATTCTTTTTCAGCCAGTGGGAATGCTCATGACACCGCTAGACCTGCAGCAGGGCAGGGGGAGGGTAGTGCAGTATGACTGTCCAACAGAGAGCTTAGAGGACCCAGCCATGTTGAGCCCACTTGCACCAGAGTGAGACAGGCCAAGACCTGGTAAAAGCGTGTAGAAACAACTGCATTGTGTGGCACATGCCTGGCCCAGCAGGTGGCTAGACTCCAAGTAGAGTGTGCATGAACACCTGACGGTATGTGCACAAGCATCCAGCCATAACTCACATACACGAGAGAGATTCAGCACAGAGACCATATCTGCAAATCATGGCTTGGAGGGCCATTTGGATGCCACCAAGAGACCTGGCACACTCTCTACCATGATCCTGACCGAAACAGAACCATTAAAATGGGCAAGCTGTGTGCTTTATCAATATAAAATAGTATGTCTAACATTGGATGTAGCAGGTAAACCAGTGAGAATGCATCCAGGAGACCTCTCAGCCACTCAGGCACAGGAACACCTATGCCCAGGGGAGTGTCTCTGTTCCTCATTCAAGGACAATGTGTGGATTATCTGGCATGCTCTACACTTGCCCAGCCACTCTGCTCCCATGACATCTGCACTGTTTGTGGATCAAGGTGCCATTCTGTTGAGGGAGATCTACCCTGGAGAGCAGGTCAGCTCCTACCATGAGATTTTGTACAGGGATAGAACCCTCCTCAGGGGAGCCCCTGTTCTCAAAAACTTGTGGGCCTACCTTGGGGACGAAGGTCCCTTATACACTGCTGGGACTCTGTCCTGCCAGGGGATGAAGGTCTTTCATACACTGCTGGGACTCTGTCACTCCTCAGTGATGATCCCTTGAGGGATGAGTAGTAAGCCCTAAGCTTGAGGTCTGCAATGGTCACATACATAGAGGATTGATCTGTGATTGAAAAAGCTCATGTGTTCAGAGACATGCATACAGATGGTCTCTCCTACCATTGCATTGAATTTGAAAGCTGCCACACAGTGCCACAGCTTCAAATGGAGACATGATGCTGACAGAGTCTGGCCTGATACCCACAGACACTATGTGTCATTAGGGAATCAAAGGGCTCTTCCTGAGTTTCACCTGAAAGCCTTGACCCCACATGCAGGCATGACGCATGTCAACATGACATCACACAAACAAGCCAGTCATTGATATATTTATACCCCTGGTGCCCTGGGAGAGGCCATTGCCACCTCTGCAAACCTGGTGAACATCCACGGTATGAGAGACAGGCCAGCAGGGAGGACTGGAAATTTGTAAAAAAAATTCTTTGAAAGGCAAAGCATAGGTATTTTTGGTGCTGAGGGTGGACAAGCATCTAAATGAACATATCTTGCAGTTCTGTGGTATAAGTTGTTTATTCATGTAGAATGGGGGATTGTATAAGCTGTGAGCATATCAGCCTTAAGTCAAATAACCTCAGATCTTGAACTGGCTGCTGCTAATCATCTTTTTTGGCACCACAATACTGAATGTAAAACCATTATTTCTTGTCCAATGGGGGAAAAAGTTGAGAAACACCCTTCTACAAAAGTTAAGCAATTTCCTCTCATACACAAGTCCATATTCAGCACCCCAGTGAAGCTTGGGCACTGTTAAGCAAATCAAGGCCTGTAGCCACTTTTTGTGAGTGGGCAACTCTGAGGATTGAAGCTACCTAGCATACTGCACCCCTTAGTTGTCCGATTGATGGAAGCTTGTGCGTTCCAAGCACTGAGGATGCAACCACAGGGGAAGAAACATTTTTTAACTGAAACTGAAAGTAGAGTGAAATCAGAGGAATTATTCTTTCATTTCAAAAAGAACAGCTGAGAGATGCTAAGTTAAGTTAGGTAAGTCTAACGAGCATGAGTGAGGGTAAGGCTAGCTAGCATGAGTAAGAGTTTTGGCCATACTAGATCAAAGTGGGAATAATTAGTAGGATAAATAAACTATCCAAAACTCAAAATTCAAATGGCACTCACACAAGCATCACAGCTGACATCAAATTTCATACAGAAAGGAGAGTAATACTACATTAAAGAGAAAAACGCTAATCAGTGCAGAAAGCCATAACCAGCCAATTTTACTCTTGCAAGGATGATAAAGATGTTAAAATTTGCATTACAGAACCTTTTAAAGGAAAGAGGACGGACTTCCTCTTGGATTATATATCTGCCGGTACTATAACAGGCATTTTATGAGAGCAGTTAGCCAGTCAAAAAGATTCCCATACTCCTGGTACACTGATGTCTTGAATGAAAGAGAACTACTTTAATGTAAGGTGACCAGATTTTTGGGAACAAAACTGGGGACAGCACCCTCCCATGTGACATCACATGCCCCTGACCGTGAAAATGATTGGTCATCTGGTGCATATACACATAATAATATACACACCCCCATATAAACCTTTGTTAGGCCTACATTAACATCACCGTTAGCGAGGAGTTGTGTATAATCTTGGTTGTGTTTACAAAGCTTGCAGTCACATTGTAACTGTATTTCATCTGTGTCTCAAGCAGCCAATCGATAGCTAACTATAGCTGGAGTTGTAGATTATATAATCATATTAAATGTCATGTTCAATCAATAAGAAATGTAATCTATAACCCTGGCTGCAGCAACTCATATGGAGAATTTCCCCTATTTCATTGTGCTGCTCAGAATTAGCCATGCTTTGTTAATCTAATGTGGTAACGTTATCTATTGTCAAGATTCCATGCAGATAAGTTCCTCTGCAAGCAGTTGCTGAGCATGTCGAATCGACTTGTCAATTAAAGGAGCAGGCGACACGCCCACTCCTTCATCTGACTATGCGCGGTCTAAAAATTGCTGCAACTCAAAACAGGTTTTTCACTTCTTAGATATTTTATAATTTAAAAAGAACTTTGCTAATATTGTTTCGTGAAAGCAGTGCACATTTTATGTGTTATTTTGCGTAACAAACATAAAGCTAAAGCCCTCCTGCACTGCTAATTCATACTCGGTTTTTGATGGCTCAGGCATTCGGGAAAATTTTGTAATGGGTGTGCTGCTAGCATCAACACAAAGGACCAATTTATGTTTTTTTATGTAGCCTACCTTCGTGTTCTTTAATTGACATTCTCCTCTCAACTTAACATTGAAAATTTTGTATTAGTGCATAGGACAGTTGTTACATCTTTGTTTGCAGGATGGATGAATGGGAACTCCTGCAATTTGTCATTAAAATGGCACTTACGAACTTTTGATATGGTCATGGTCAACATTACCTATGGCGTTGTAGGTGGAATCGTGAGTGTGCATGAGGTCATGCATTGTTATAGTAACATTAGCAGTGACTCGATTACCTAGCTAGGTTTATGCGACAACACTGACTTCGTGGAGTTGCTTTCCCGTCATTTTAGATCTAAATAAAACAGCCTCTAATGTAAGTTCTATCTCTAAATATTTCTGAACGAATGAATTATCCATTTCCCAGTGGCCAATCCGGGGACAGTGGCACCCACGGACAAGTCAGCCAATCCAGTGACTGGCCCCGAAAACGGGGATGTCTGGTCACCGTTCTTTCATGTCCAAGCTGTGTGTTTTAAAAAACATTTATAACACAGTTCTCAACATAACAAAGTTGTGTCCCCTCAAATTGCTTTAATAGCTTAATTTGTCCCTAAAGCACACAGTAATGATAGAGAGAATAAGGGTAACGGAGATAATTGCATTTTTTTTTTTTTGGTTCAGATCAGGCTTTTGGATGGTTCTGAGAAAGAACACATTTCATAGCTCTTTTTACAAATGAAATACACCACATGAACTTTTTCGTGAATTGCCCATAAATGAAAATTAATGCTTCGTTCCATCACTGACATTGCTACAACTTTAAGAAAATATTTTGTAATTTACAGTTTTAAAAACCAGCTTGATATGGTTTAAAAGCAATGTCCACAATGTGTATACAAAGATTTATGTAAGATGCATAGCATCTTAAGGTGCTTATTTAGAATGCCTGCACCTGCACAGCTTGAGGGTTTTCCCACTGTCAACCAGCTTAGAGAGTGACTGAGCAGGTATTTCTGCAGGTGTTAGCTGAAGTTACCGAATAGCATCCGATAGAAGCGGAAAGGCGGGGAAGGCTAACACTTGGGCCTGTTGTTAGCGCGCTCCAAAAAGCCTGGAAGTTAAGAGCCAGGCCTCCAAATCGCCTTGGCAACCTGCCTCGCGTTGCCTGCGGGGGGAACGCTGAGTGAATGAGTGACGTCACGGGACTGGCGCCAGCCAGTCTGCGCTGCGGAGTCGATGAATCAGCTGTCAGCGCGAGAGCGGGACAGCGCAATACGTGTGAGAGAGTAAAGGAATGCAGGCAACACAATACACAGCTGGGCGAAGGAATGGGAACCATAGAGCGAAAACTCCAATCTTCTAAACCCATCCCTTTCCTTGTCCCCAAGTACAGACCACACTGGATACAATGAGTTGTCTGTACACGGGTGGCAGGATAGAAATATAAGGCAGTCATGATGGAAATGTAGGCTGTGACTAAAAAGGTTAAGTAACTTGAACCGCTGGCTGTTTAAGTGGGCTAAAAAATCAGCGAACAAACGCATTTCAAATGTTTAATTTTGTCTCACACCTAAAGACATAGATATAATTTGATAAGCATTTCCCAATTTACCCATATGCATAAAAGCATACGTAAAAACTGGCTCATATATGTAAAAAAGCTACTAAATAGCCTATTTTTGTGCCCTTATAAATTAACTATACATACACACGATATTTTATTTTGCATTAAGCAATGGTGATCTGAAAAAAAGAAAATCAATATTTTCATTGGCATAATTCTTATTTTTTCAGCCGAGGAGTAATTGTCGAGTTGAATTAGAAGAGGGAATTTCTTAAATCAAAAATTGTGGTTATAATTAGAGCGTTAGACACCGGTGATATATGCCGACCTGCAATCCTGGTTTAATATTATGACCCATGGTGCACCACCGGGGCAGTTTTCTGCAAGATATAAATTTAAATAAATTATTTCGGCGCTGAGCGGTAATAGACCTCTTATATGTATACCAATGCCCTCTGAAACAATATGAATATAATATACAACACTGATGAAAATGTAAAATAATGTAATTATTATTCCATTTTTAATTAATCAAAAGATGAATATACATCAAAATATCTGCAAACGATAAAAAGCCAAAAGTGTAAATGTTTAATTGTTATGATTGTTTTCTACAGCACTACTAGATGATTAAGTGATGCGTACGTTATTTTTCATAATATGCAGCGAAAGATTGTAATTACTAAATGAGACCGATGTAATTAAGCGCAATAATGCGTTATTGCAACCTGCGGTAATTCAAGTTATTTCTTGCGCTCATTCCAAAACCTCACTACTCAGTGTAATTTTTCGAACAGCGATTCTTCTACCCCCGCCTCCCCCGCCGCAATCAACCTCCGATGGAGACCCACCGCAGCGCGCGGAGACACGCCTTATTATAGGCCCCACGTTCTGTCACGGGCATCGGCAGCCTTGTGATTGACCAGTTTCTCGCCCAGAACTGTCAACCAGTCGACAATAGCGCCTCCCCTTTCCTGTATAAATGTACGGATTCTACTCATTTTCTTAACGCTGTGCCTAGTGAAGTAGAAACGGTCGGGCTAGGAGATATTGTCAGAGTAGAATTACCATCTTTGACATACATGCAGTTTTATTCTTTTTCATATCGATATTTAGCCTACGTCAATCACAAAACTATACCGTCTTTAACGACTAAGCTTATTTTTAAAAAAAAACATTCGATTTAACTATCAATTACTTGCTTTCGCCGTCGCTCTTTATTCTTGTTATTATTTTTTATTTTTGAAAAATGAAGGCTCTTACCCCAGTTCGCCCCAAGAAGGACTCCTCGAACTGCAGCGAATTCGCTTTGCGTTGCTTGTCGGAGCATAGCCTGAACATCGCCCGGTGCAAAATGGAAGAGGAAGATCTCTTTTGCCTGCAGTACGACATGAACGACTGCTACAGCAGACTGAAGCGCCTTGTTCCCACTATACCGCAGGATAAGAAAGTCAGTAAAGTGGAGATCCTTCAGCATGTGATAGACTACATTTTGGACCTGCAGTTAGCGCTGGAGACTCATCCTGCTCTGCTCAAACAGCAACATGGGACATGCCCGTCCGCTTCAAACAGGACACCATTGACGGCTCTCAACACTGAACAGGTAAGCATCCCCGAGGCGTGTGATGCTGGGTAGACCCGCGGTCAACGAGGAGTGCGTTGTTTACAAGAGGAATAGTGATACTCCTTAAAACTCGTTGAATTATCCGTAATAAAATGTGTTATCTTATTTTTCAACGCAGGGACTTTGATTTCTTTCCCGATTTCGTAATTACTTTGCCCTTGCATTGCATATTTTACATATTCTAGGCCTATTGGTGTGCAACATCAGAAGTTCCAAGTTCATTTCTTCGGCTGGATGAATGCCCACATTGGCATTACATTGTTCATTTAGCAGTGAAGTGTTTCCTGTGATCAGTAACGCTATTACTGTGCATTGAGACTTATAGATTGTGTTTCATCACCGCAACATTATATTGTAGCACCGTACCTTATTCGTAGATATTTACGCATTGTTGTTTTTATTTAAATTTCAGGCAACATCAATAGTCACAAAGCAGGAAGACTCAATTTTGTGTCGCTGAATTATGGCGCAATGGTGAGTACTGGTTTTCTCTAGATTGAATGAGTATTAACCTGAGAATTAGTACATGATAAGGACGTTGGGATTTATGAGTGGGTTAGTTGTTTTTGAATTTCAAGCTAAGGTCACTCAGGTTTTTTTTTTCTTTCCAAAAATCCCCAGTCTATTAAACCATAAGCCCTCGCGCGTAAAACAGACACCGGGAAAGCTGTAACTATACAACATGGATGTTGGCAACAACTTGTACACAGCTGTTCGTTGCGCAATAATTGTCCCTTGTGTAGCAATCCTGCACGCAGAGGGTTAAAACGTCATCTTCCCTAGAAATGAGCAGGGACTGGTTGCTTGCAGCTGTGTCTTGTAAGTTTGCCCAAGCCAAAGAACTGTGGTTGTTGTTTGACCTGGTTTGTTTTGGGTTGTTGATCAAGCATGCCTTCTGTTTTGTTGGTGGCGCCAGTCAGTCTGGAGCTCGCGGTTCACACACCCACTCTATTCATTCCTCTTCCACAGGTGTGCAGAAAGCCGATCCAAAGCCAGCTATGCCTCGCGAGGGAATCGGGAGGCAGTCACAGGAGATTGCAAACCGCTACTGCTAACGAAAAAATCTAAACCGTACTAGTTACTAAAGATAAAACAACAGAAAGAACCAAATCAAAAACACATCTACATCAGCGGCTAGTAGCCTGCTACTTTTGTCTATTTCCAGATCATTATAATTGGAA
This sequence comes from Albula glossodonta, assembly GCA_019788955.1. Lineage (NCBI taxonomy): Eukaryota > Metazoa > Chordata > Actinopteri > Albuliformes > Albulidae > Albula > Albula glossodonta. The sequence continues at coordinate 1,515,162 of JAFBMS010000070.1, forward strand.
CCCTGAAGCCTCGGGTGAAGGAGCACCTCGTTTGCTAAGGCGTGTTAGAAGCTGCATTTGATTGGCACTCATGAAAACAAGATTCGTTTTTTTCTTCATTAAATTTACTAAAGACCATACTTTAAAGCTTTACTAAAAAGTAAAAGAATTGTTCGTTCTGACATCTATTGTTCAAAATAGGTGATTTTTTTGTTTAACAGGGATTTCCCTGTGATGAACTGTTTAATATTGTAAAGAGGCATAATGACTCATGACAATTAATCTTGTATATATAGAGACAGATGTTCTATAAATGTACGTGGAAGGAAATATCTATATGCTAAAATAGACTATTGTAATTATAAGATATTTTTTATTAAAACCCTTTGTTATGTAAATATCGCATTTTCACTTTTAAGTGTAGTGGATGAATAAATTATGTTCTGCTAATAAAGTCTCCACATCATATCAGTTTATTTTTTGTGATCTTATAATTTGAATAGTTAAGCATGCAGCATGCAAGACTTGGCAGAAAGCTGAAAATGTAGGTTGTGCACAGAGGTATCCTATGTGTAATTTTTCCATAGTAAAAGAAAAATACTTCATTTGTTTTCATCCAGGAAAGAATTGTTTTGTGCATTACAATAATATGGGCTAAATGCTCTCAGCGTTGCTTTGGCTTTTCAGCTGACCCCTATAAAGGAAAACATTTGGCTAATGTCCCCACATTACTGACAACAACACTTTTTTTTTTAACAAACTTCATTTGTCGAAATCACTGTCATAGTGATGTTATTTGACGTCATTGGAAAGACAGCAGATAGGGCAGTGCATAAGCCACAGAACAGTATGATTTAAAAAAATCAACATGGTGAAAAAACCATGTCATAATCAAGCTTCATCAAGACTTTCAGGGCATGGAATGGTATATATTACAGTCTTTGCTTTTAATCCCAATGGCTTATTATGTTATAAACTATTTTGGGTGTCTCAGAATTGTTGTGGAATACCAGTGACATATATAGTCTCAGTCTCAAATCGTATGTACAATTTTAAAAAGTATCCAGACAAGCAGCCAGTATTTTTCACTGAAACATAAGCATAAGGTTTAAATGAAAACATATTGCATTTTGATCTATAAAATATATTTGGAGAAGCTGAATATATCCGTTATGAATATGTAAAACGCTACATTTAAGTGAGTAATTTATTTATCATGATGTCATGAGTGGATGTCTTCAATTGCCATGATTTCACTGGCCAATAAGCAGCCTGCAGAAGACCCATAACATGCATTTGTCTGTGCACTGTCTGTATTGAAAATGCACAGAACCATAACATGTATTTGTCTGTGCACTGTCTGTATTGAATATGACCTTCGCTCAAGTCAGCAAGTGGACTGCTTACAGTTGTCACAACATTAAAGGGTCATGTTTACAGTTACCCATGTGTTTTGTCTCAAGTTTGTTTCAAGGTGGGGCCTTCCTCAAGCACAGATGATGTGTTTGTTTTCTTACCTTTCTAACTGAACTGGCAGCAATATAAATATTGACAAGACATCTCCAGGTCATTTCTTAAAGCATTAAGGTCAATTTTATTTAAAACAAAACAGAATCACTTCAACAACACAGTATTCAGAAGAAACAAAACATTGTTTTCTGTGCAGGTTTCTTTTTCTTTTGTTTCATCGTACTTGGCTCTTGGGCAGACAGATTGCGTATCTTCTTTTCAGTTATCTGAATTTATATCTGATCTCAGATTATTTCTCTGCACACTGGCCTTTGTGAGCTGAGCATGTAAATACATTCTGTGTGTTTTACATGCCACTGTTCATGAGATCCATCATGAATGAAAGCTACATGTGAGCAGTGAAATGTGTGTGACCTTCAGAAATTGCTCTGTGAGGTTACACTTCTGAATACGTAAATTGAGAATGACATACAAAAGAGAATAAAGATCAGTGGGCAATATGATAGCACATTTATAGATTATGACCAGCCACTAACATTTCAGCAATTCTTCAATCCCTGTCGCTTACTGGTATAAATTACTGTTCAAAAACCATAAGGAAAACAAATGACATATTTCAGCTGAATAGAATGAGTGAGATCTATATAATAGTACCTATATCAAAATGATGGCAGAAAAGAAGTTTAAACAGTTAAACTTACTCCAGTGATTGTGTACATGTTAAAATAAAGCATAATGACCAGGATCATAGTTTACATGAAAAATACCACAGTATTATTTAGAAATGAATTCTATTTATTCTATGATTTTTTTCTGCTTGTTGTTGTATAAGATTCTGCATACTGTAACTTACAGGTTTTGGACAGGAACCAGTGAATCTAAATCTTTCTGACCATAGCTGAACACATGCACACAATTGTACAAATGAGGCCAGTTTCTATTTTGTATTTCTTATTTGAAGGAATCATACATAATATTCAAACCATTTAAAACCTTTTTTGGAGTGAGATGTGTATGTATGTGCATGCATGGACTTAACTTGAACCGCACCTCATAGCAGTGGTCTATATTGGTGGAAAGAGATCTTCTACAGCAATGGCTTTAAATATTACAGTCTGTCTGGATTTAAGGTTATTGCAAGCATGAATATACCAACAAGTTACATCATTCTCTTTAAGATTTGTGATCATAATGCATTACATGGAGAAATTATTTGTAATTTCATTCATTGTTTTGATAATTTTATTTCTGTGATTTGATTCCCAGTTGTAAGCCATAGGTTTTAATATTGTAGAGCTGTATTGTCTGTATGAGATGTAATATTTACTGTATTTAATGTGATGAATGGATACGCTGGCACGTAGGAGCACAGGGCAGAGGCTCTGTGCCAGGCTGAGTGACGGACACCCCAGAGAGACAAAGAGGACACCATAATCTCCCTTTTCACACGACGTGTTTCATCTCCCGAAGATGCAGTCAGTGTCTTTGGTTTTGAGTGCACCGATTTGGCTGGTGCAGCCCTGAAATTACATTATACCCGTGGACCTAAAATTACCATACTTTTAAAGATGTAGTTTTCAAATGTCTCTTCTCCACAGCAACATCACAAAAAGGATTCATAACAGTTTGATATACAATTGTGGAACAATTTTTGTTTTTGAAATTTATGTCTGTGAAACATAAATGAACAATTATATGTATTAAAAAACACTATGTGTAATATTCAGATATGAAGTCTAATGTAGTAATACAGAATGTCTCTTACATGCTTCCAACATGTTAAACTTGCAACATACATTTTGAGTAGTGAAGTTAGTCAAGGGACACCTAATGTTATTGCCCTTGTGGTAGAAATCAGTAAGACATCATTGTGCTGAAATGATTAATTGCTGTCACTCCTCATAATGAAATGGAATGTTTAACAAAAAGCTATTTGCTGTTGTCATATTTGCTGCAGATGTTTGATAACCAGGGGCTGCAGGACACTGTGCCTGTAGGAGCAGTGATTGTTGTGAAGGATATGCAGTGGCCCTGTTTCTAGAGGAGGAGGGGGCGCGTCTGCATGTTTATATGTAACGGAGAATGGTTCAGCTCCTTAACACAACATGATCAGCTCTTTAACACAGTACTTAACATGATCAGCTCCTTAACAGTCATGCACATTTGCCAAAGAGATCATGATCTCTCTGGTGAGGCTTCATCAGGGTATCCATTTTTTAAAAAAAATAACCTTTGCAATGGTAGGCTATTAATATTTACACATCAGATAGACCCGTTTGTCCAGTCCAAAAAGACACATTGCTTGTACAATGTCACCCCTTTGAGTCAGTGCTTTGAAAGAAATGTCAGGTATATTATTGTCTGATTCTCTCTTTCCCTTTTCCTCTCTTTCATACATATTCTATTTTTTCTGTCTCTCTCTCTCTTTCTCTCTTTCTCTCTCTAAATGGCTTCCCTCTTTGAAGCAGAGCACACCTGTTTGATTCTCCCAGGTACGGCTTCTATCTCCCTGTGTACACTCAGTGTCCAGACTGTGAGAAACGCATCACTTCCTGTCTGATAAGAATACTCGGGATCACAGTGGATATACATGACTGAGCAGGACTCAAACACTGTACTGTAACCACTGGTTTGGAAATGGGTTTGAGTCAACACTATTATTATTATTATTGTTATTATCAAAACAAGAGGATGGATTATGTTTTAACTAACAGAATTGTTTGAACAGGTGTGTGTGTGTCAGAGAGAGAGAGAGAGCATGTGTGTTATAGAGACAGTGACAAAGAAAAACACAGCAAAATGTACTTTTTGGATTAAAAATTATTTTGTATATAATTTTTATCAAATCTAAAATTTAAGGTTCAGTTTAAAATGTACAACTTAGTGGATTTTAAATGATCACTGCTCTGAATATTATTGTTGCATATTAATGAAAGGCATATGACAGGCCCAATCCTCGCTCAAACCATTGAAGAGCTGAAAATATGACAGGTGTTTTTTCATAAAGGATGAATATTAACAGAAGGCTTGACTGTTGAGGGATTAAGGGGGGATGTTTTATATAATTAACATTCAATATTAAAATGATATTTCTAAATACACATCATGCAATGTTTTGGTTCCTAAAAACATGTTGTTTTGTGTCTGCTTTAGAGGATGTAACCACAGGATTTGTCCACAGCAGCCACCATGTTTCAAAACCAATCGCTGCATTTGCTTTCAGCATGTTTTGAAAATGTGCCTCTGTGTTCATTCTGCATTTTTGCTTTACAGCATTTTAACAAGGCTAAACTTACAGGCATCCGTAATTACCTCCAGCTATGGCCATAAGTAATGCAGGGCGTTTCATGGAATTCCAAAACTGTGTTTTAATTAGACAAATTTGGGTCCTAACGCGGTAGCACAGCACATAAAATATAGATGTTAGGGACTCAATCTCTCTTGAATTAACCTTCTGCACATGTTAAACTGCAATAATAGGCTTTGCCGTTGCTGCTTCTTTCTCCCAGTAAGATTTAGCATCGCATTATTGTGTTCCACGGGGGCCTATATTCTTGTGTGTTAATCACTGCTTCCCCCTTACATGGAGAAATATATTACAAGAGCTTTCCTATAACCACGGATGACAAAAATGTGCTCACTCTTGGACACTACCTGATTACAGACTAATTGGTCTGGAGTGATTAAATATCTCATGCTTCTTGCTAATTGCCGCTATTTAAAGCAGCTATTAGCTTAAAATGCCTGCCACCAACAAGCGTTTACTCATAAACAAAATGTGAGCAGCAGTTCAGAAATGCAACTCTGCAGTAGGCTTGAAAAAGAGAAGAGACGGGGAGGTTATGTTTAAGAAAGCTATTGTTCTGTAAGTGTGTATTATAACACATAAGTGCAAGGGATTAATATATTCAACTAGAACTTTCTTGTTTTGTGAAGAAACTCTCAGTACATGGGGGGATTTTATTGTTCCTAGAGGAATTCACACTGTATGAAACAGAACATCTCTATTGTCTTACAGAGGTTTTCTGCAGATAATTGAAATATATTTCCATTTCAGGTACAAAAATAGATCTGATATCTGTTCTCACTGCTCCTAAATGATTAAATATTCTCATCAGAGCTGTTGTTCAAATTGAAACTGCCAGAAATTCATATATTTTAATGGACCACAGAAGCTGTTTTTCTTCTAGGTAAAAATAAGATTTTTTCAGCATTTTAGCATGTCATAAATGATTCCCCCAAAACGATTCAACATTAACACTTTTTCTCATTGCCTATTACAACAGCATGAGTTTGCAAAAATCTTGGTAGTATTACACACTCACACATACACACACACACATGCTGATGTGTGTGTATGTGTGGTTGTGTGTGTATAATGTCACAAACATTTTTGAGAAGTTGTGAATTTTGTGCCGTCAGGTTTAACATTGCAACACATGGGTGTTTTATTTGGAAGGCTTCAGAAAATATGTTTTTTAAACATTTTATCACTGCACTTATCATAGTTCACATATCATGGTTCAATGTGCCAAGATTGAGTCTCTGAAATAAAGATCCCACTGGCTATAGTTTAAGGCATTGGATAACAACACCCCAGATTGTTTTATTTTTCATAGCATTTCACTCATAAAATTACATTTGTGGGCTACAGATCTGAAAAAGGCGGCATGAGGGAGAAACAGCTACACTAGTCCAAATGAAACTGAAATTAAGGCTGGACTTTTCAAATCCAGTAAATTAACTAGCCAGCAAAGGTCAAGTTTAGGCTAATGTTGGCATTATGAATTTGTATTTAAAATATTGTCGTAGTTGTTATACTTGGCTTGCTAACTACTTGGACAATCTCATCCAGCAAGTAAGATGTCTTTGACCTAAGATTTGGCTAAGGGGACTAGCAAAGCCTCTGTTTTAGTATTTGGACATATTCTAAGGGCAAAGTAACTGTGAAAAGATAACACAACCACAACCACACAATACTACTGCACACCCAACAAAATATCCAGTGTTCATTTAACACTAACAGTGTACATATGAGTCCAGTTCTTCTCATATGTACACTGATAGTGTTAAATTAACGCTGGACATTTCACTGTGAAGTACGTCATTTGGATTGAAGATCATTTTCAGTTCTGTCTAGTCTAAAACACAATCAGTATTTCTGCGCAAACAAATGAAAATAGTCCACAAGGCAGAGTCTGACAGGTTTGACCCCTCATTCCTGTAAATAATAAAAAAACTATCTCTTCTAAAAGTAACATTTTAAATGTTTGTACTGTAATATTTTCATTATATCTACATCCTGTTTCAGTTAAACATTAAACAAAAAGTAACAAAATATCACACCATTTTTACAGATAGGGGTTTCTGCTCTGTAAGATGTTTTCATCCATAACGTTACAGTAATCCTATGATTATGAATAATTCTGTGCATCCTTACACAGCCAGAGCCAATGAAACTTTAACTGGGCAGATTTCATATTTGTTGATTTTAGCGCCCCCTGTGGGCATTGGTGACAATTTCAGAAGACGTCTGAACAATGGAGCTTTTGCAGTCATTTAGATCCAGAACTAGAATTCTGACTCTGCTAGAAGGATTAATCTAAAAAATGGAAAAGCTAATTTTATCTCATTCAGGTGAGGATGCTCATTAAAACATATTTTTTGCATGATTAGAAAGGTTATCAATAATAGAACCACACACCACAGTGCCTGATACAAATAAATCTTTAGCTGAAAACAATAAAAAATATGATTCCACAAAATAAAACTTATGTAACTGAGAAATCTAATGACACTGTCGTTGGACTATCAGGCATTGAGGAAAACATTTGTCACTTTATCATGATAATCTTTTTTTGTTCTTTTTTGTGTTTCCTTTTTTATTTTAAATGGTGTCGCTGGTTTTATTCAAGGAGTTGTGGTTTTCTCTCTCCTTGGATACAGCAATAAATGACTGCGGTAAAGGTGACTGAATTGCCTTTGTAATTGTGACTAATCCTGAATGACAGAATCAAGGGAAATTAATTGTAGTTTGCTGCAACAGCTGGTTGGATTCTTTTTTTTTAAATTCAGATCCAGATTTTGTTTTTCCTTATCAATGTCTCTCTAGATCCGAGTGATCCTATCCTCTTGTCTCTTGAAAGACGAGGTTAAGATCTTCCCAATGGAAACAATCCTGTAAAAATGGGAGATTACAGAAGCAAATCATTTTACTCAAGAATAAATGGTTAGCAAAACCAGGCAAAGACTGTAAAACTGTAGCCACCTGTAATGTGGAATTGTTGTCAATTTATGCTTCAGAAACCAGAAGGTATACTCCCCATGGAATACAGTATTTTGTAGTTAATAATACCTTATAATTCATGTGCAGCCACAATGGTTGTTCTGATGTTCAATTTGTTTTTATATTTTGAATGAAATTATTAATAGCTTGTAATTAGATGTGGTTTATTTATATTTCTATTAATTATATGATTGGGCATTGATTGAATTGACAATGCAATTGTAAATCAATGAAACTAGTTACATCTTTTCTCCTATTTTCTTGGTTTTGAATATCGAAGTAATTATTAACGGTGTGCATTTGTAGAAAATTTGCATTTTCCACGCACAGCTCAATTACCATTAACAGAGAGATAATGGAGAGAAAACAAAAGCTGAAAACCATACTTTCATACACTAACTGAATGACTGAATGAGGTGCTACCGCTTGTTTATGCTGACTTCAATCAAGCATGGGCATCTCAATTATCGTTATATGTTCGTCATTCTACTTCAAACTGTTCAGTCATAAACAATTGTTATTGTCAGTGTGTAAATACATTCATTCCAGTCAATTACACATTTTATGCATAAACATTTTCTCGAGATTTTTTATGCAGCTAATTCTTTTACATTAAGATTATAGGAAGTACAACATTCTGTACATGAAATTGAGAGATTATGTTTGTTGTTTACTTTGGAAAGGCCGTTTACTTCTCACTTTCCAAAGTATATAGTTGGATACATTGGAAACAGCTTTGAACATAATGCAAGAAAAGTGTTTATGAACAAATAATGTTATTATTATTGTTATTATTATTATTATTACCACAACTACTACTACTACTACTACTTTCCAGCACTCTCTTCTGTCTCAAATTTAAAAAAATTATCCTTATCAAAAGAGCAGGATTCAAATATCACCACAGAGTTACTGTTCTTTGAATAAAGAATTTAAGCGCATTACATTTTAACAGCTTGTAACTGTGTGCAACTATCAAATGAAAATCTAGATAAATCGTTTGATTTAGCTTAAGAAGGTTTATGAAGTTTTACTCCAAATAAATGAATAAATACTTTATTGTTTTTATTTTTATGGAAAAATGGTAATGCAATGGGCTGGATAGCACTTAAAAAAACTTAAAATCAAACAAGCCATATGGGTGGAAAACCTATTCCTGGTGAATCTGTGTAACTCTACTCAACTCAAACCATCCAGTGAGAGAGAGAAGGGAAGAGAGAGGGAGATGGGGAAGGAAAAAAAGCATTCCCTCTCATTGCCAAACTCTCGGCTCGTGGGAAATATCTGATGAATTACAGAAATGAGATCTTCAATGGATGCCAAGCTCTTCCAAGCAGGACTCAGAGCAGCGGCCCCTCCCAGAGGAGCCAGCGATTACGGATGAGTCAGGGCTCAGCCAAGCCCCTTACAGGATCAGAGAAAACACAGTGATGGCTGGGATGCCAACCATGTCACAGAGCACAACCCCAGGCACTGCAATCACACCATCAATATGTCAGGTTAAACACCAGCGCTTCAGTAGCAGAAACCTGGGTCTGAATCCACGGGTTTGATAGACATGCTGTATTCCCTCACAAGCTCTTTCCATTGTGTACATGGCGATCAGAGGGTGAGGTTGGGATGAAGCCGGGGCAAGAATGGGGTCCTCTGTGTTGAGTTTTTTAAGATTTTTTTTTTCTTTTTTTAAAGAGGTACACATCTCCTCTGATGGTTGCTAGCTCACTCCTGTCATACTATGTGGAAAGATAGATATTTCAAATAATCATGATCATTAAGAGTAGCACAATATTAATTTTTTAAGCAGTGACCAAACATTGTGGAGAACATTATTTTTTTTTTTTTTTGAAAAGTAACTGAGGTCCTACCTTAATCCTGTTGTGAAGGGGTAGATTCTGAATTTCAGGACATTAGAGGTATGAATAAGTCTTGCTGGTAAAAATGACCCCTCTTTTAAAAGCATGGTCCCAAACTTTGGTTCCAGTGATGAGGCCATATGACATTAAAGGAGGGGAAACATGGAAAAGTGGAATGGCGTTAAGTAGATGTGAAATAATGCATAACAATTTCTGTTCTTATGCTCTTAACGTGAAAAAAGGAGAAAACATTCTTTATGATTCTACACAAAAGTTAAAAATGTGAATGTGCCTTGGCCCTAGGAGAATGACTTCACTGGGAGAAATCTCACAACTTTCATACAAACTGAAAAAGCTATTCAGGCAACAAGCAATTTCAGTGGTCATGGTGAGAGTTGTTTAGTCAATGTTTTTGTGTCAGTCAAAGAGACCACCAAGTTATCTTGAGGCAGATTTTAGTTTAAGCACAGTTTTTCTTGACACAAAAATCAATGGTGGCATCAGGCACAGTGGGAGTACTGTTGGGAGGTGAGGTGTGCACTGGAGCACTGCGGTTTCCTGGGATCCTGTTGAGGGAAGGAGGTGGTGAGGACTGTGCCATGTGTCTCACAGGTCCTGGTCAGTTTGGGGTGAAGGAAAGTAATGTCCACTGAGCCATCCTCTGGACAGTGAGACATGGCATCCACATGATTGTTTCCATTATGGTTTCTCATGCACCAGTCATACATATCAAGATCCATTGGCATGATGAAAAGACATTTATTTCAACCCAGCCAATGATTTGTGACCAGTTACAATTATGAAGGGATGGTGTGGATTGTGTTTCCTGTGAGAGGACCATGGCCTTGTTCCAGAAAATCTTTGAAAAGCCAAAGGGGAAGTACAATGGCCGTGATGGGAGATGCCAGTGTTGGAATCTGTTTTACAGTCAGGTGACTACATGCAGGGGCCTTTTGGGTCAGACAGCTCAGGGGTTCTGCAATGTGGGCATAGTATTTTATGAATCACTGGTAAGGTGAATCACAACATGATCTGGGCTGGAATCTGTGCAATTCGTCAATTTTGGCAATATTGATGGGATCAGAGATCAGGACTTGGAGGTTAGATGGCCCAGGAGAGTGACTAAGGGCCGTGTCAAATGCCACTTTGAGCATGTAAGCTTAAGTCCAGTTAACCTGAAGTGCAGGATGACTTCACACAGATGGAGCAGTTGATGTTTTAGATCCAGGTTTTGCACCTCTTTTCAAGTAGATATGAATGAGGTATACTCCACTGAATTCCCTGAAGTACAAACTCCATAAGGCAGCTGGAAGCTTTGCAATGAACTGCAAATTCTCATGGGATGCACCAGGAACCTGTACCATCCTGCCCCTGCAGAGAATGCTGTCTTATCTTTATCTGTAGGGTTCAGAGAATTCAGTCAGTAGCCAGATGTCAAATCACCTACTGGCTGTCATCAGAGGAACACAGAGTCAGCATATGCCAGCTTCACGTGCCTGCAGATGCTCAGGCAGCCAGAAGTGGCCACTAGAGAGCGATGAGACTAACAACCCTTAGCTGGCTAACCACACATCTTACCATGCAAGGCTGACTCAATTTTTTTCCCATCATACAGACCTCTGGCTATAGCCAGTAATGGTGAGGCTGGGATTCGAACACAATTGCAAGACTCACTGTTGCATCACAAACAGGCTCATTTCTGGGGTGAGCCACCAGAGCCCCTGGATGAGTTTTTAAAAGTTATGTTGTTAAGCTGCCTGAAGGCCATTCAGAACTGGTAAAAACGATCCTTTTTCTGTACAAAGACAAGAGGGATGGACCGTGGTCTGCATGACTCGTCAGTGGTGACCTGTTCTGGATGATGTTTAACCTTCAACTGCATCACTGCTTGTTTTGCGGCTGACTCTGTATGGGCACAGCTTAATATGGGCTACATCCCCACCCTTATGCTGTACTTTACCAGGTGCATCCTCACATAAATTAAGGGGTGAGAATGAAAGACATCCAAAACTGTATCAGGAGATATCTATGTCTGATTTCCACAGAAGGGTTGCAGACAGAGTATGGGAAGCATTAATGACCTCATGGTTATCCTGTGACTGTGTGAGCCTTTGGCATGGTGGACAAGTTGAGTTGAGGACAAGACCATCCTAAGCAATGACCAAACCCCCTGCATTTCCTTTGTAGGGCTCAAGTACTATGACCTATCACTCCTTGGGTGGAATATGTAGAGCATTACTGCCATGTCAGTATAACCAGTTTCAGTCATTTATCTAATGACATATGCACTAATGCATATGACTTAACGCTAATAACAATGCTTTACTTCACTTATGATTAATGGCTGCAACTGAGTTAAAACTTTGAACTTTGTTCAAGTGTTATGGTACATAGTATTTTAAACACAGTATAAACAAGGTGGGGGAAAACAGTCATACCAAAAGTGTGACTTCAGAACATTCAAACAGATGATTAGTTAGATAACAACCATTTCCAAGACAGTGCTGTTGTAAAGTTAGTGAAAACAAATGCATGATTCCTACTTTTCTTTACAAAAAACATGGCTTTGAAAACTTTGATGATATAAGAAAAGTTTTTTTCTTGCACAGACAATATGAAAAAAATTTCAAATCAGAAGTGTCACTTAAACACAAGCATGCAGGTAGCTAACTAATGATAGAAAATAAAAAAAATTAATAAAGAAACACATCCTAAGAATATTACAATACAACACTTCCAAGACAGTACCTACAAAAGTTCATGAAACAAGCGACATGCAATTTCTGCTTTCTTTCACAAAGCAATGTGACTTTAATTTACTGAGACACTTCTCCTTTTTCCTTTAACACAGTGTAAAATTTACTTCCAGCTCAAATGACAGCCCCAGGGACCTTTCAGTTGAGATGGGGCCTCCTAGATGACATCCGAACCCAGACCCCTCTGTCCTGGTGTGGAACACTCCTCATCTTCTACCATTGTAACAGAAACTACTTGGGGTATATGTATTGAATGCACATGTAGGTGAAGCTTGCAGAGGTATTTGGATGCTCATGGCACCCCTGGGTATGTCACATCTCTGTTTTGTTACTGCTCCATCTCCAGTCTGTCACTGTCAACGTGTACAATGTACACCAGCTGAATTTCAGTCACACTTTGAACTGCACAAATACAGATAGGCCTGTTTGTTTTTGTGTTTCAGCCTGTCCACAGCACATCCAAGGTAAGGAAAAATATAGCTTAAGGTCTTAGCAAAATGAAATGCCCCATTAAAGCTCAAAGGAGGATTGTAGATACAACAGTATGGCAGTAGTATCCCAAAGTCTGTTTTTTCAAGGATTTGATTTTCCTTTTTTGCAAAAACTTCTGTGTGCACTTAATTTCTATGTACAATACAAATTTATTAGTATCAGCATATTAACAGGGAAACCAAAAAACAATTAAGAGCAATAACACAGTGTGTATTTTGAACCTTCTTGTCTGAATATTTTTGTCATATAGGTTAGGTAAAGCGGGCTTACATGTTTAATTTTTTACATAAAACATATGTAGGGTAGATTCCAGACCATTCGTTCTGCACCGCTGCAGTGCAATATACACTATAAAAAAAGATGTAAATTTACCTGCAAAGTGCTCTAGAATTTCACGTCAATTGTCATGCATTTCACATAATCTACTAGAACTGTCAAATTGCATTAAATTGACATTAAATGATAATTATATTTTTTCTCTGTAATTTTATGGGTAATTTAATTAATAAGTATAAATGTGGTAAGTCTTTTTTTAAGGATGTAGTCAATAATAGTAATTCTACAACATGACTGTACTTCTACAATGTCATATCATTATCCATATACACACATACATACATATACACAGGTCAACTTATGGCAGTGATATTACACTGTTATTATACTGTGTGCTGTTACTGTTATTATACTGCTACAGCATATTAAAAAAATAATTTTGATCAAAATATTTTACATGTCAATGTCTGTGAATACATGATGAGAAAGTCCAGGTTTCCCCTTATTTGCAGACTTTGTCTGTTATTACACAGGTCATTACATGAGAGACTATAATAATGGCAAAAAAAATGGTCAAACATTTTCACAACAATACTGACAACGATAGTGATTCTACAAGATGACTATTTCTACAAGGTTGTATTATTTAAAGTACTGACAAGCAAGCAAGGCCTACTTACAACCATGATTAAACCATTATTACACAGATAGTCAATATTATTGTACAGCTGTGGTTTGCATTTGCAAAGGACCCAATTTCTCTTTTGTTAACTCAGATATTTTTACCTGTGTTAAAATTCAATTAAATTCACATTAAGTTTACAAAAATGCTCTTTCAAAGTTATTGGCAGCTTTTTGTTAATATTGATTTCCAAAAGCAATTCCTCATTTGAGTGTAAATGTTTTTTTTGTTTTTTTTTTAATTTTTTTTTCTACGAACCATTGTGTCTTGAAGAGAATTTCGAAAGGGTGAGTTTGGGGCAGTTAGTTAGCTCGCGAAGCGATCTATGAATGTCATCAATTTCTTAATTTAAACGTAAAGCGTACTGGTTTGCGAACACATCTCTAAAACGTTCAGAGCTGGAGGCAACGTAGCTGCTAATTAATCTGGTTTATACGAGTACCACAGTTTTGGTCTGCCTGTGATTGGGGAATCATGTACAGTAGCCACAAGTCTTGTTCATGAACTTTCCCCTTGCAATCCACCAAAAAAGAAGAAATACCGCATCCTGCAGCGCAATTGACAGTAAAGCCAATACACTGTAAATGCATAGGCTCTCTGAAATCCGCTGTGGAAACATGGCAGATCTCAGGGATTCATTTAGAGTATATAAGCATATATTGTCAATGGTGCCGCGGTATGCGATGTTCCTTTTTTTAGGATTGCGAGGGAAAGTTCATGAGCCCGAGTTGCTACTGTACATGCCATGCTCATACTTAAACCAGATTCATTAGCAATGCGTCGCTAATAGCGCTGGGCGTCTTCTGGATGTGTTGCTAAGCTAGCACGTTTTACAAGTGAAATTAAGAAATTGGTCACATTTAGACTGATTCACGAGCTTACTGCCACAAACTCACTTCCTGTACTTCATAACAGTTCCTGGCAGTTTTCAGAGAATGACCATTAAATTAAACCAAAACTAATCATCGAGTTTATTATTAACCATTGTGTCTTTTTCCCCATGCTAATTCAAAGCTTCGCCTATTTTACGGTGACTAAGATTGCTTACTAAGGCTACTTACCAAATAAATAATTCAGCACTCATTAAATTAGGCTCCTATTCTATTATTCTTGAACAAAATTTATATTACAATATATGCACATCCACAGAATATAGTCCATTCATATAGCAAGCTTGACACACCCAAATGTTAAAATTATTTCTTTTAAAATATACAATATTAGCCTACATTAAAAATACTATACGTTATATACCTAGGCTTTGGCTACTGAAACTACTGTAACTTAGCCCACAAACTAGAATTTTCTGATACAGCTACACAGCGTCCGCTTAGCTGGGGAAGTGGATAACGTCACAAGCGTGTCAGTCATCTCAAACATTAGTATGTGGAAACGGTGACTAGCAGGTACACCGTACTCATTTATTGAAATTAAATTTAACGTTTCCATTTATTGTAAAATTTGACATTGAATACGGTAGATCAAACGAGTTACGAGGGAGACTTCACGTTTGAAACTCGATGACAGTACAGGTTTCCTCTCTTGGGACAGAATGTTGCCGTTATGTTCAGCTGTAAATGGAATTTTCACTAAAGTTGAATGAGCTTGTGTGTTAATTTCGAAAAGCGATAAGGCCACTTTCACTGGAACTACTTCATAGCCTTGCATTATTATCGTGCATTCACTGGGATATAATACACACCTCTCCAGCCAATCAAAAACGAGCATTTAACCAAGCCATGGTGTAAACAAAATATTACAACAGTTAGTTCCAACCAAGTAATTTGATTGGACAAGAGGCATTCCATGAGTTCAATATTGAGTATAACAGCACGGGGACGTTTTACTATTATGTATGACTCCGCTTTACAGATGTTCAGATGCAATCGTTGATTACAGCAGTGATTTTCAACCACTGTGCCGTGAGAGATGGTCAGGTGTGCTGTGAGAAATTATCCAATTTCACTTAATTAGTCTTAAAATTCTTTTTTATTAACATCTATTAATTACTATCTGCAAATAATATGCCATTGTCGAGTGTCTGTGCTGTAATATAGTGACTGGCAGAGTAATGTAATATTCGTCCGGGTGACAGCAGGTAGCTAATTGCCTCATTCCTTAGAGACAAGAGAATTAGTGACGCATGCGACAGGTCGTGGTGACAGTGATTGAGAAGTTTTTAAAAAGGAAAAATGCAAACTCCGAACTGCGCCCTGGACAAGATTCTGACCCAGGTGAAGGTCCTAGTATGAGTGGTGGTAAAAAGAAAGCAAAGACGGTGAGCTCGAGCCAATACAGCGAAAGCTATCTTTCGTTCCGATTTACTTACACCGGGGATGAGACTACACCGGGTGAGCTATCGAAAAGGAATAGCTAAGGTCTTGTTATTATAACCATAAACATACAGGGATGTCTGTTAGACTGAGCATCTAAAAAGGGAACCGAATACTCAGGAAAACTAATTAACAATGCGTGCTTATTGGCAAGCTTTTCAAAATGTACAACTTTTGAAGAAGGTAACCATCCACTTTCCTTTATATTAATAATGACGTGTTTAAGAAAGTGTCTGATAAATCTATAAATGATATGTACGACTGTCATTGTGACGTAACTGTAATATTTACACAATCCACAACTTCTATGATGTCACGTTTGCACAAACACAAGTGTATAAATTAAGAGCAAGCAGACTATTGAGATCGTTGGGACAGCAACTTGTGGAAGAACGAAGAAGAGATGGCGGCGAAAGAAGAAGCCGCCAGACTGATCCTGCCCATAGTCGACGAACTGTGGGACCGGAGCATTGTGACGGGAAAACCGATCCGAACCTTGGTCTTCGAATGCCTTCTGGAATGCCACCTTCAGCTAACACATGGATGGAGGAAAGAGATGATTGAGCGTGTGAAGGCACTCAGTCAGCTATCAGGCATCCGTGTCGAAGACCTGCTCCAATGTGTACTTTCAAACGAGGAGTTGCCCGAGTTTACGCTTTGTGATTACGTGAACAGCGCCATGGCAACCGTGGAAAAATCTGCCTTGGAGGTTTCCGATTTGGCCATGGAAGAGATCGAGGAGGAGGAGAAAGGGAAAGCAACCGCTGTTGCCATGGAAGAAGCCACGGAAAAACCAAAGCAGGCTGAGAGAACATCTTTTTGGAAAAAACGATTTGGCAGAAAAAAGAACAAGAATTCTATTGTTGACCAGGCGGTCGGAACAGCCGAGGAGGGGAACGTGGAGGCCAAGGAGAAAAAGGTCCATGCCCCCAAGGTGTGGAAAAAGATCAAACATTTCCTGACACCATCGAGGGGATTCGGTTATGCTCGACTCTGAAGAGGAATTCGAAAGGGTGAGTTTGGGGCAGTTAGTTAGCTCGCGAAGCGATCTATGAATGTCATCAATTTCTTAATTTAAACGTAAAGCGTACTGGTTTGCGAACACATCTCTAAAACGTTCAGAGCTGGAGGCAACGTAGCTGCTAATTAATCTGGTTTATACGAGTACAACAGTTTTGGTCTGCCTGTGATTGGGGAATCATGTACAGTAGCCACAAGTCTTGTTCATGAACTTTCCCCTTGCAATCCACCAAAAAAGAAGAAATACCGCATCCTGCAGCGCAATTGACAGTAAAGCCAATACACTGTAAATGCATAGGCTCTCTGAAATCCGCTGTGGAAACATGGCAGATCTCAGGGATTCATTTAGAGTATATAAGCATATATTGTCAATGGTGCCGCGGTATGCGATATTCCTTTTTTTAGGATTGCGAGGGAAAGTTCATGAGCCCGAGTTGCTACTGTACATGCCATGCTCATACTTAAACCAGATTCATTAGCAATGCGTCGCTAATAGCGCTGGGCGTCTTCTGGATGTGTTGCTAAGCTAGCACGTTTTACAAGTGAAATTAAGAAATTGGTCACATTTAGACTGATTCACGAGCTTACTGCCACAAACTCACTTCCTGTACTTCATAACAGTTCCTGGCAGTTTTCAGAGAATGACCATTAAATTAAACCAAAACTAATCATCGAGTTTATTATCCATTGTGAGGCTCCCGTCAGAGTTACGTCGTGCATAACAGCTTTAATTGGTCAGAATTCGAGCCCCGATGTCTTAAAATACAAGTTTGACAATTCAAAACAGAAGTAGAGAGAGCTACACTTATCATTCAGTATGTGTGATGAATCGAATAACGGTATCTGTAATGCCAATGTAGATGAAAGGTATTACGACTAGTCAAAATGCATTTGCAGCTGTCTTAATTTGTCATTCTTAGTTGTCAGACTGCAATTGTGGATATCCTGAATTATAATTCTGACTGGTTCCATTGTTATTATAACTTACTATTTCCAAAACATTGTCATTACATGGAATTCTGTGCCAGCCTTCACATGAGTCTAGCATAACAGTAATTGTGAAGATGCCATCTGAGAAAACAATCGGAAGCTCACTGCGGACCAGGGTTATTATCGTGTAGTACTATATAGTGTCGAACGGTTCCAATGCTCAAATTTGTCTCCTCCTTTCCTCCGTTTCCCGGAAGCTGATTATGTGTCCTCCTTCCCTCCACTGTTCCAAAACGAAATCTCGCCTCCTCCTTTCCTCCTTTCTCGTCTCCTCCTTTCCTCTAAACGAAGGAAACATCGGCTGCGTTCCAATACTTTTTCTCGTCTCCTCCTTTCCTCCCCTCCTTTCCTACCCCGAAAGTATGCTGGAAATATGTGGAGTAAAGGAGGGGAAGAAACGAGTGGAGGAAAGGAGGGGATGAATCGAACGAATCGACGAATTTGAGTATTGGAACGCAGCCCCCGACTCCATTATGCTTGGTGTGTTGCGAGAAGCTGTCCTACAGCACCATGGTGCCAAGCAAGCATAAATGCTGGCTGCGTTCCAATACTCAAATTTGTCTCCTTTCCTCCCCTCCTTTCCTCCGTGCCCCAGAAGCTGATTATGTGTCCTCCTTTCCTCCACTGTTCCAAAGCGAAATCTCTTCTCCTCCTTTCCTCCTTTCCTCCCCTCCTCTCCTCCGTGCCCCAGAAGCTGATTATGTGTCCTCCTTTCCTCCACTGTTCCAAAGCGAAATCTCGCCTCCTCCTTTCCTCCTTTCCTCCTTTCTCGTTTCCTCTAAACGGAGGATACATCGATGTATCCTACCGCAGAAGTCTTTTCACATTTCTGCATGACATCACTGTGCTCACGACCAATTAGATTAAATGACCATCCCACAGAATATTTCACCATCGAAAAGTTCTAAAACATGACAAGGGATTTACCAACACCTAAATATTAGTGTCAGAACAGTAAACAGTAATCGGGAAATTTACATTAATGAGAAAACTTTTGCGTTTTCGAACATAACCACTTTGATGCGATATATTCATGTTTTCCAGATACAAATGGTAATTTTACCAAATTGAAAAGTTGAGCGAGTTTATGTTGTGGTAAATTTATTTATTCCTTGTAGAAATGCTTATGTTACATCATGAGCAGAATGCGAGAAACTGACATTCATATTTTAATGCAGGAACAGGGCTGATGGCGTTAGAGAAGCGTGATTGGCTTTGGTATCCTCCGAGTCGTTCGAAATTATTACTTCATCAATAGCCAACGTCGACTTTGATGACGGGCGAATCGGATTAGCTGTTCCAACTTTCGATTCATCTCCTCCTTTCCTCCTTTCCTCCTTTCCTCTACTCGTTTCCTCCCCTCCTTTCCTCCACATATTTCCGGCATACTTCCGGGGTAGGAAAGGAGGGGAGGAAAGGAGGAGACGAGAAAAAGTATTGGAACGCAGCCGCCATCTCCAAACGAAACACCAGTTGCTTCAAAACAAGCCGGTGGACTATTTTATTTGCCTGCGTGAAAACACAGAGAAACCGGAAACTTTTATGAGAAAAACCACAAAGGTAAATGAGAAAGCCCTCAAAGCTAGTTACCTAGTTGCTGAACTTGGAGCTAAATCAAAAAGTCCTACACTGTGGCAGAGACATTAATACTACCTGCCTGCAAAGCCATTGTCTACGAGATACTTGGCCCCGACGCGGTTAAAGACATAGCTAAAGTCCCGCTCTCAGATAACACAATTGCCAGACGTATTGATGACATGTCTACAGACATCAAAAGTCATGTTTTGGAACAGATACGCATCAGGAGGAAATTTGCGTTGCAACTTGATGAGTCTACAGATACTACGGATATTGTAATTATAGGCCTACGTACTGTATTAGGCTACAGAGTGTCATTTTGTAACATTTTTGGTTGGTGGTGTGCCGCAAGATTTTTCCAATGAAAAAATTTGCCGTGGCTCAAAAAAGGTTGAAAAACACTCGATTACACCAATGCGAATTTAATTAACATTAACCTACAGCGCAAATGTGGACACATCTAGCCTGTCCATGTATGCTAAAAAGTAGCTTGCTAGCCGGTAGTGGGCTATGATTAAAAGTGGCCTTTACATGTATGATAAAAAGTAGCTGGTGAGCCTGCTGTCGGATATGAGAGAAAGTAGCTACCTTGCCTTTTTCGTGTATGATAAAAAAGCAGGTAGCTAGCTAGCTATCCAACCTGCAGTCAAGAAACTGTCTGTGTTGCTTGACAACAGGTGTAAATGAAATTCTGAAGGAACTATTTTTGTCGGCGGAGCCGAATAAACTACAAAAAAGCTATCTGTTGCCTCAAATTATTGTTACTTGATAAACATCCCTGTTTGTAAAACTGTTAAATAAAAGCATATCACAGGAGAGGGGGTGCTGTTAAACTGAGTATCAGCACGGCTGTGATTCAGTCATAGATATGAGGCCACAGGCTGATGTTTAGTGTAACAGCACTCCCTGTTACATTGGTCAATTACCGGACACCTGCCAGCCAATCAGAAACACGGATTTTCTGTATGGTGATATAAGCAAGCATAGCATAGAAAGTGGGCTCACTCACATTATTGGAAACTATCACTGAAGACCAAGTGATGGCCTGGCCTGTGACGAAGTCTGGAAGATGACATACTACACTAATTGAATTTGTCTCGGGCAATCACAATGCGCAGTCAGAACTAACTGTTGTATAAAATGCGTTGTGTAATATATTTAATATATCATCTGTTGGGCAAATCGGATTTAATACATTTAGCTCTGAATCTCTATGGTCTGTTACGTCTTATGAGATTAAAGTTATCCCTCTGAACAATAACTGCAGGGGACAAATAACTGAAGACTCCTAAATGCTGTACATATTTAAAAATAGTAAAATATACTTAAATATGTTATTGTCATTGTAACTTTCACTCTTGCCCATTTTGTTACCGTTTCATAAACTCTTAACTGTTTGTGCTCTGGTTCACACACTTTTCTGTCGTCAGTTTAGTATATCCTTACATCCTTTTTGTGAGTAATTAGATGGTCAAAACCACCACTGACCATAGCCTGCCATCACCCCCAACAAGCCCCACCTTCTCCAGTTCATGGCTGGGAAGCCCACCTTTTGCAGTTAACCAGTGCATTCATTGTTGTAGATCTTAGCCAAAGTTTGACCTTACAGTGGGAATTCAGATTCATTACCAGTGCACCCATCATTTTACTTAAGTATTAGACAGCTCCCAAGACTGAGCCATCTGAATTAGAAAATGAGTATTGTCTTCTCTTACTAATTCTAAATAAAACAATGTATTAATAAAAATGAGAAGGTCCCCAAAAAAGTTGCCATACCTTGTATATTTCTAGGGTTAATGCTATCTGAATTATATAGCTGCTCTCAGTATATCCAGCTAGCCATACAATAATAACCCATTCCCTCTTTTTATAATTCATATGGACATGAAGCACTATCAAGTCTTCAATTTTCCCCATCAATGGAGAATATAGCTGTGGATACACCCGTGTCTCTGCCGTCATGGTAACATTTTACAATTTAATGTTGTAGTTATTGAATTGGAGAAATTCATGTATACACCAAATGATGTCGTGTGTTTTGAGACTTTTAATGAAATTGATTTATTGCTGGAATTTGATGAATCAGTTGTTACTTGTAAATTAGTCTTGTGATTGTATTGAAAGCTTAAAATATGGTTTCATGATGTTTTTTGTAGAGATTTTAGCATTAATTGTGAACTTGTCTCTAATATGTAATTCGATATGCAATTGTTCTGCTTTAGTCTTCTAGATTTTACTGTACTTTTTAAAGTATATGCTTCACAAAGGCAAGTGAGAAAAATGTTTTTAAAAAATTGCTATATATGTATTATTGTATCACCATGTTGAGCTTTGAGAATTGAAACCATATAAGCAACTAAAACTGACAACCTGGCAAATTCATATGAAATTATTAAACTGAGTCAATTTTATCTCTTTGATTTATAAATTGTTTAAATTAAAGTAAAATTTGTTGAGTTTTCATTACTTTCTTTTGAGTTACCTCACTCAGTTTAATTTTTTGTGCTTTATTTTTTTCCACAGTATTGGTGATAATTGGACTGCAACTTAATGAATCTGGCATAAGATTTAACACGTACTTTGTGTTATCTTCAAGGCTAGTAACGTTCTCATTTACACAAAGATTTTGGGACAGATGGCCACCCTGTTAGAGGCTACAAATAGTTTTTGGACCTGCAGAATGTTCCACACAAAGTTATTAACCATATATCAAAGTGAATATTGCAGCCCTCACTTTTTACACACTCACACACACACACACACACACACACGTATATGTGTGTGTGTCTGTGTATATATATGAAATTAAATTAACTGAATTGAGAGAGAGAGAGAAGAATCTTGGATTTAAAAATGTATCCCTTCTGGCTAATCCGAAAGCCAAGGAAACTTTGAATAAGGTCAAAAATGATGTACAGTTTAGATTGACATTATTAATAAATAGCAGGAGATTGTACAGACTTGTCTGAGGACCACATGTTTCACTAAAGAATGCACTCTCCCTCACTCTCATTCTCTCTCTTTTTCTTCCTCTCCCCTCTTTTCTGCCTGGCAGCAGTGTTTCTCAGGAGACATTTCCTGCAGCTATGAGAATCTTTCAGCTCTCTCTGCATGTCTTTCTAAGGGTCGCCTGGATTTGTTCATTAGCCAAATGTAGGAATACTGTAGTTCTTTGAGTGGTGAATTCTGGGTACACCAAATCTGATCAAGAGTTGCATTAAAGTGCAGTATTGGTGGAGGGAATGAGTCATGTGATGATGTTAATTTATGGACTTTCCACTTTTTAGCCCATGTATGAAATACAATGGACACAAATTTTATTCACTGTAAAATTTTACATGCTAAATACACAATATCTCATGACAAGAAATACCGGGCTCTGAAAGTTACATGCCATCGAAACAGCCATTCAAAACAAGAAATCTCCTAATAATATAATTGTTACCAATGACCATATAAAGTTATCTAAGATAAAAGACATGATTGCTTTTCCTTTAACTCTGCAGGAATCCGCTAGCTATGACTTCTGAATTGCATATTGTGTTGTATGATAAATAAAAATATTGCTAAAAGGGATTCTGGCCAAACTCAAAACAATTAATGGGTTTTGGGGGTTTTTTCAGCGGTAAAGTTCACAACACAAAAAAATAACATTTTCATGTTTGTTCTCTTGTTACTTTACTCTCACAACATGATTGATCCATGCTTGATGACTCTTTCCAGACAAGACCTTCCAAACAGAATCAACCATTATTGCATTTTGCCCTACATCTCAATGGGGCACCTGTGCACAACAACACACCAGGCAACATTTAGAAATCAGGTGGCAACTGTAGTATGCATTTCTTTTTTTTGGTTTTCTTGTTGTTGCAAGCTGACAGAAGTTAAGACGCCAGCTGTTCTGCCGCACATAAAGATGAGCTGAGGCCTGCCCGGATGGGGCTGGAGTTGCACTGCGACAATCTTCACAATGCAGTGTTATCGGACCATATCTGTGCCAGGAGCCATCGCAGTCTCCTAGGCTGCTATCAGCTCTCCCATTATCTGTGTCAGTGAGTGCTGAGGAGGGGCCCCTGCCTACCCGCCCGCCTGCCTGCCTGCCCCCCGTTCCTCTGCTCATTAGGGGAACGGAAATGAAATGTCCCCAGAGCCGGAGATGGCACGTCGCACCAGCAACAGCGCGGCACATCCATAATGCGCCGCCCGCTGTAGCCTTGGCTTCTGTTTCATTAACTTAATGGTCTCCTGGGGTGGAAGGGGGAGTAGTGGTGGTGGGGGGGGGGGGTTGGTCGACTGTAGGTCAGGAGAGGAGCGCTGAGCCCGGCTGTTGTTTGAGCTCAGGCTTGGGTGGGTTGTTTCCAGGCCATGCTGGCCGTTAGTTAAGGCAATTGCAATGGGGAGGTGGGGGTGCGGGCACAAGATGACAGCATGGCGGTTGCTATCGTCCAGTCCACCACCTTCCAAACCTCCCGGCGCCAAGCCAAGAGAGACATGGAATTTGAGGCCCGTCAGTCTGGCAGCAGCCACGTCTCTGTGAGACAGCCCGTGCTGGGTGGCGACGTGAGAGATGAGAGAGCCACTTGGCCACTTGAGCAGAGAGCTACAACACTGGGGCTGAACTGTCCTTCATGGGGTAACAAGTCAGACTGAAGTGTAGCAGATTTTCCCATTGGCAAGTAAGGGGCAGAAACCACATTTCAGCTATTTGATCCATTTTTCACTTCCAATTTGATCAGATTTCAATTGAATAAGAAAGAAAAACATTCACTGAAGCCGTTTCTTTCCAAGGATAACCATTACATTGATACCCCAGACACTGTTGTATTTAATTTCTCTTGAAGTAAAATACAATGGCTTTGGCTTTAACCATCAATGTAATGCTGTCTTTTTTTCTTTTTGTTCAACACACACACACACACCTGCAAAACCACCAAGAAAGCACTATTCATTGGGAGATCTGAGCTGTAACAGAGGGGTGTGCAATCTGAAGGAATTTCTATATTTTTTCAAGACAGTATCAAAAGCCCATTAAGCTGAAGCTGGAATATAATTGGATGAAGCAATGCTTACATTATGCCAGTAATCAGGGGAGCTTCAATGGGCCCCTTCATGGTCCATCCCTTGGCCAGCCCACCCCCCTCCGCTCTCCCCGCCAACACTGTGGCTAATATAGTAGCCATGCTGCATTAGTGGCCGGATTATCAATGCTAATTTATGCTGATTCAACCATAAACTCATTGAGACAGGAAAACACTAAGGGATTCCTTTTGAGTGACGTCTCTTTGCGTCTGAAATGAGAGCATGGGACTGCATTTTCACAGCTCTCTCCCCATCTTACCCACAAACCCCAATAAATGTGTTGCATCTTTACATCATTCTTTAAAAGAAAACACATCTCCTTTCTCTCACTTTTTCAATCACACATTTTTGCTGTAAAAGTGTAATCGATGATACAAGAATGATCCAATAATTTATTTTATTGACTATTTCTTGAGTTACATAGCTCTATAGCATATTAAATATTAATCACTTTCCAGCCCCTCAAAACCCTAGTACTGTATTATTTAATGTGTGTCATTCTGATTTTAAATCTTTGTGTTTACTGTCAATCTAGCTGCTGTCTTGGCCAGGTCTCCTTTTAAAAAGAGATTTTATATCCCAAGGGATTTCCTGGTTCAATCAACATTTTATAAAAAAAATAACAAATAAAATACTAATATAAAATGACCAATAAACAGTAACTGCTTTGGATCCACTAGGTGGTCATTTCTGAATGAAAAAGGAGACCCTGGATTTAGGGAACAGCAATGCTTCTCTGATTGGTTGGAATTTTGTTGGGGCATTAGATCCATATGCTTCTGCCCAGTAATTCATCCAGATTGTTACAGTTAATATGCATGAATATAAAGATCCCATATGTAATTAAGTAAATACAGCTATGGTTATGAATTTGTGCATGTGGGTTAGGATCTTGCTGACCAATACCTCATTCAACATCAACTGTTTTGCAGGTTTATGCAGATTGGCTGAAGGGTAAGATTACTGTTATTTTGCCGTCAATTTCCTTTATTATTTACAGAATGAATTATTTACTCCTACGCTTCATCTTTTCACAATAACAATATTCTGAAAATCTGGCCTGTGAAGTTCCTTCCTTTCGGGAAATAATATTGGATTTTAATTTCCAAACATTTAATATATTCACTCACATACTGGTTTATGGAAATATGGCACATTCATGGTGGACAAACTGGTTATTTATGTGTGTAATTTTTGTAAAGTGACAAAATCAATGATTCAGATTTGCAAGGAGGGACAATCGAACAAACCGCACACATGCCTTGTAACGTTCGAGTTTGATTCCCTGAAGCTCAAGCGAAAGTCAGAGTACGCAGGCATCTTCGTCTACATCTCCTACGAAAGGGTACCCGCAGCAAATGTCTCGTCTCCCCAATTATCCGTCTCATATTTCTGTAGGTAGTCAAGCACGATCTCGTCAACTATAAACGTCGTCACTCGACCATACTGCGGAAGCATATTTATTTATTTGCTTCTTTATTTATATCCATTCACATTTTAGTTAGATTAATTTCAGTCCGCCATCGCGATAACACACTGTTTTACAGGAAGAACAATAAATCTTATAAATATTCCGGGGTATTCCTAACATGCTCAGACAGCCGAAGAGCATGCATTATTTATCATCTGCACAATTTATCCATAATATATTTCCTGAAGATAAGTAAGATATTGTTGCAATATCCCGGTCCAATCTCCATGCTGAAATAATCAAATGGCTTGTCCTGTTTATGAAACAGTATCCATCATGATTACAGTCACCAGATGTATTCTATTGGATACATTATTTAAACGCAAAGGATTGTGTATTTCACTGAACCTCCACTAACAAAAAGGCGATGCCTTCGGAGGTACGATTTAGTGTCTGAGTGCTAAATTGCATGTCATATGGGCATGGAGATGACGTGCGCATAGTCCCTTGCATTTATTGTACAGTTTACAAATCAATGTACATTTATACACAATTGAACTCAGCTCAGACACAAAAATAACATAAACACAATATCTCGGTGTCTTTTTCCGTTAAACGGAATATCGAAAAGGGCAAGCTTATTTTACAATATTGTACAGCTTATTTATATAAAGGCACTTAAAAGTTAACATTTAGAACCAAGGCTAGCGTTGTACATAGTGGCGTTGCTATGACGACGCCATAACCAACACGGTAATATTTACGTTAAAACTTAACAAAACTTGTAAGAGGAACAAACGTAACATACTTGACAAGACACAACAATAAAATAAATACAATATTCCGTTGTCTTTTTTCCCCACACCTGCAGAACCGAAATGACAGTATGATACATAAATAGTGTACAATATAGCATTTACATAATGTGTAAATCAATATCGACAGGCTACGACTAGCTACACAAACAACTCTAAAAACACCGTAAACTTAATAACTATAACACAAAACATGTAAAGGAGTGTCTTAAAGTAAATAATCGACTATATGAATTTTAAACTAATATGGAGTATTAAAACTTGACAGACTTTGATTAATTGTGGAAAATTAAGAGCCTATCCACACCTCTTCCGGTAAACGGAAAATCAAAAAGGAAGAGGGAGGGGGCGGGGCCAGAAGTTTATAGGTGGGACAAAGGAAGAACAAAAAAAGCAGGCGTCTCTTAAAGGGATATTAACTATATAGAACAATACTTGTCAGGGTAAAGAACTTAATTTTTATGTAACTTTATAAAACACATACAACTTAGCCCTGTTACATTCGCCCCCTAAAATTACACAAACAATGAAGGTGATAAGCAAAAAAAAGAAAACGAAACAAACTGACCCAGTGATATGCCCACTGTAAACTGGACGTTTGGGCCAACTCAAAAGCTACCTAGGTGAAAGACTGTGGAGGAGCAGAGTGATCAGCTCCCCAAACATCCCCACAGAAAAGATCAGATGCTTTTTACACCTACGCAGCACTAGGCCACACACACGCTGTTAAAATTCTTCTCACTCTGCTCACTGATAAAAACTTATATCCAATTGGTACTCAAGTAACAAGAGAAATCACAGCATAAGCACTGAACAACTACACATGAACAATAGCGGGAGGCAACGCATCAGAACCAAACACTTGTTCAAACTGTGCCATAGATTCTAAGAGCCTACACACTGGTTTTATAACCCTGCCAAACCTAGAAGTTAGAGGCAGCTGACTGGAAGAGCAAGGCTCTTAAGAATGCAAGGGGGCAGAATAAGGCTTAGGAGAGAGGAAGGAAGCACCAGCACCTGCACCAACCATAGTATCAGGAGCTTCAGTACAACCTGGAACATTGCTAGGGTCAACTGGTGGAACTCCATCACATGGTCCACTCACAATGTAATCTCAACTCCCAGAATATTCGTCAACCCACCTGGAGGTTCAGGCTTCAGTATCAGTTTGAACACCTGACAAACTCACATCCAGACCGGACACCAGGCAAGTCGAGGGGGGCTCTGAGCCAGGTGCTGTTGATGGACAGGTGGATTCCTCAGTGTCATCATCAAAAGCCGGGGCATCTTCCTTGAGACCACTCAGGGGCAGGAAGTTTACTGGCAGGAGGAGATTTCTGTGCCACACTCTCACATGGCCACACTGATCGCTGACCTTTTATATGTGAAGAGATGGTTTGTCAGCCACAGTGTAGACACATGGCTCCCACTTGTCAGCGAGCTTGTACTTCCCTCTGGCGGCCTTGTTTGCAACAAGCACCCGGTCACCGACAGCCAGCAACAGCCCCTTCACTCTTTTTTCACATACTGTGTTTTCCCTGATGTTTTTGCTCACCTGCAGAGTTCTTCTGTGCAACCAGCATGGTGGATTTCAGGTCAGTTGCCAAAGACATGACATAGGCATTATAATTGCAGATCTTGTCATCTTGTAGAGATGAGCAAAACATCAGGTCAACAGGTAGCCTTAGCACTCAGACATCAGATAGAAGGGAGCAAAGCCAGTTGTCTCGTGTATTGTGCAATTGTACACAAAAGTCATGGTTTACACCATCTGTGGCCATTTTTGTTTGGAGAGGGGAGGCAGGGATCTCAGCATGTTGCCTAGGGTGGGGGTCAATCTTTCAGCGCCATTATTTCCCATGGGATGGTCATGCAATGTCCTTGACTTCTTCACACCTGCCAGTTCGAGGAGTTCAGCAATCAGCTCACTTTCAAAATTTTCTCCCTGATCAGAGTGGAGACATCCCTGAAGACCGTAGACACAGAAAAAGTTGTCCCAGAGCTTATACGCTACCCTCTTAGCTGTCTGGTCCCTACAAGGGCATGCATATGCCAGCTTGGAAAAGTGGTCCATCACAACTAAAACGTCGACTGATTTGTTGTTCTTGTCCTCAGCAGACCAGAAATCAATACAAGCAGGTGCTCGTGCAGCTGGCTCTGAGGTTTTGCTGAGGATGAATCTGGTACAGGATTTCACATGACTGCGGATGTCTCTCTCCATGTTACACCAGAAGAATCTCTGATGTGCTAATGAAAGAGTATGGGGCTGGTGTCCAGCCAGCTCATGCACCTCTGAAGTGCATCCCCTCTTAGTGTGTCTGGTATAACAAACTGGAACATCTTGTACTTTGTTGTTGGGTCTTTGGGGACACGCTACAGGACCTCATCAACCATTGTGAGTTTCTCCCAGTGTTTAAGCTAGAACAGTTAGCAGAACATTGTTCTCATTGGCACGCTCACATCCAGATGGCCTCCGCCTCCTGTTGAGATAAAACAGAGCCTTGGACATGACGGGGTCTTGAAGCTGATGGGACCTTAGCTCTCCAACAGACCATGCAGGCAAAACATCCTGGCCAGCCATCCCCAGTGTGCCCAGATGAGTTACAGCAGAGACAGTCCTTTGGTTAGTGGAGCAGCCCAGGTCATGATGAGAAGCAATCTGCACTGACACTTCACTGTCTGACATGGATCCCGATGGCACACCTTTATCCTGCACAGATCCAGAGGACTGGATCATACAGGAAAGTCTAAAGCTGTCCTGCACTTGGATTTTACACACCTCATTGGCCTCTTCCAGCAATGTAGTATACGGTTCTGACAACAAGCAACTGCTCATGCACTTCACAAAGGGGTCACGGCTCACGATGACTGCAACCACATTCTTCGGTCCTGGAATGTGCTTGATGTTAAAGGAGTAGGTGGCTAGTTTGGATATCCAGTGCTGTTCACATGCATCCAATTTGGACTTAGTAATAATGTATTTGAACAGATTGTTGTCTGTCCAAACTGTGAACTGATGTCCTTTGAGCCAATGGCTAAACTTGTCACATACCACCCACTTGAGAGCCAAAAACTCAAGACAGTGAGTGGGATATCTAGCCCACACGGACTTACTTTCGAAGGCCACTGGTCTAGCTTTGTCTTCTCCCTCTTGCACCAGGGACAATACAGCTCCAAGACCATCAAAGGAGGTGTCAGTGGCCAGGATGAATGGCTTTTGAAAGTCGGGATTGAGCCAAAACCACACTGGACAATAGGACATTCATGAGACTATCAAATGCTGAATTACAAGCAGGCATCCAGTCTTCTTAGGTGAGCACTCTGAACATGGCGCACCTATTATGGCCCGCACCACTTTTTTTCTTCCTCTCACCAGCAGTCAAACTGAAGAAGGGCTTTGCAATGGCTGAACACCCAGGAATGAAATACTGGTAGTAGAGAACCATGCCAAGAAATGATCTTATCCTCTTCTGTGACAGTGTGATTCCATCATCAGCCATCAGGTCTTTCTTTGAAAAGTCCACAATAACTCCAACATTATCTGGGTGAATAGAAACACTGCTCTAGTCAACAATGTGGCCAAGTTTCTTTTGGGAGAACTTGAGGTTATTTGCCGTCAGCTGGCTCATCACAATTTCCAGACACTTCAGAGCCTCTGCCTCCGATTGTGCCACCAGTAGAAGGTCTTTCAGGAGCGTGGAGAAGTTTAGATCCCTGAAAATACAGTGCATCATTCACATAGAAGAATCAGGACTGTTGCATAACCTCTGTGGAAGCCTGTTGTATCCATACAGCCCAAGGGGCATTGTAAAGGCTGTATATTTCCTGTCTGCAGCATGAAGAGGTTTGTCCCGATGTAAGGTCCGATGTAAGGTCCATAGTGCTGGAGAGAGTGTTACCTCCAAGGGCAGCAAGGCAGTCAGCTTGGTGTGGAAGGGGGTGGGCATCCTAAATGGTCTTGGTATTGAGCCAAAAGAAGTCAGTACAGATTCTTAGATTGCCATCCTTCTTCCATACCATGACAAGAGGTGAGGTGTATTCATTGATTGACGGACTTGCTGATTATGCCTTTTTCCTCCATGTCATTCAACACCTCCCGAAGTTTGTACTAATGAGCTGGGGGAACTCAACGAAAAGGTAGCCTGAATGGGTGATCGTCTGAGAGGTGGATACGGTGGACAAAATTTTTTGCATCCTCCACAGTCCAGCTTGTCCTTGGAGATCACATCCTAGAATTTTATGAGGTGGTCTGCCAGTTTAACCTTCCACTCATCTACAACTTCACATGCCTCAATGTCAATTTCACCAAGACCACAGCATTCAAGCAGCAGCTTAGAATCTGAAGATAGCACTGACTGGGAACAGACAAAGTTGCGATTACCATACTGGCTGTGGGCTTGCTCCTGAATGACAGGGAGGCGCTCTACCACTAGACAAGGCGAAACATCTGCTAACTTGGTGTTACATCTCAATGTGAGAGGGATTTTTGGTAGGATTCATCACTCTCATGGGAATCCAGCAGTTGCCCCACATGGGGGTGATGGCTCTTCCTACCAGGTTCCGTGGAGTAGCCCTAGAAGACGTTGGCTCCACTATGATGGTACTGCCAGGGGACACTGGAGCATCACCTGGTAGCTTCCCCCACACCAAGTGCTCTTGCTGGGGTTGCAGAGTAATTGTGTGCCTGAGCTTAACTGTGCCTATCTTATCTACAGACTGGGAACCAGCCCAGCACGAGATAACTCAGGAGTTCCAGAAATTGCTCACATCCTGCATCATAAGTATTAGAGGACACAGAACTCCAGTATTTATCATCAGACTTCATCCCACTTAGAACAGGCTTGATAACATTTGTGCCAGTGATCAAGTAATCATGTTGGCCAGGCACAACCAAAGTGGGGACAACAAATTTCATGGCAAATGAGATTATCAGGGGACTCAAGCAGAGTTGGGCAGTTAACGGAACATTGTGGCATTACGTTACGACTACATTAACATCACCGTTAGCGAGGAGACAATCTGGAGTCTCACTGCAACATGCAAAACATTGGTTAAAACAGTGGCATTATAATTTCCTCATTATAATTTCCTCTCCAAAATAAAGTGCATTTATATAAAATATTGGTTGTTTTTACAAAGCTTGCAGTCACATTGTAACTTTTTTTGCACAGCATCATCATGATTTGTCTATAGCGACCAATCCATAGCTAGCTATAGCTGGAGTTGTAGATTATATAATCATATTAAATGTGACGTTCAATCAATAATAGTGTAATCTATAACCCAGGCTGCAGCTAACTAGATAGTAAGTCATATGAAGAATTCCCCTATTTCACTGTGCTGCTCAGAATTAGCCATGCTTTGTTAATGTAATGCGGTAACGTTATCTATTAGCAAGCTTCCATATAGATGAGTTGCTATGCAAGAAGTTGCTGTGCATGTCGAATCGACTTGTCAATCAAAGGAGCAGGCGACACGCCCACTCCTCCGTCTGACTGAGCTCTGTCGAAAAATTGCTGTAACTCAAAACAGGTTTTCCAGTACTTAAACTTAAAAAGAACTTTGCTAATATTGTTTCATGAAAGCAACAAAGATTTTATGTGTTATTTTGTGTAACAAAATTGTGAGCTTTCCGCTTTAATATTGTGCAGAGACAAGATGCTAACCATAAAGCAACAACTAAAGCTATGGTTGTGCTGCACAGTATGATGGGCCTGCACCCGAAACCCCCTCCTGCACTGCTAATTCATACTCGGTTTTTGATGGCTCAGGCATTCGGGAAAATGTTGCAATGGGTGTGCTGCTAGCAACAACACAAAGGACCAATTTGTGTTTTTTTATGTATCCTACCTTTGTGTTCTTTAATTGAAATTCTCCCTCAACTTAACATTGAAAACTTTGCATAAGTGCATAGTGAGGTCATGCATTGCTATAGTAACATCAGCAGTGACTCGATTACCTAGCTAGGTTTATGCGACAACACTGACTTCGTGGAGTGGCTTTCCCGTCATTTTAGATCTAAATAAAACAGTCTCTGCTGTAAGTTCTATGTCTAAATCTTTCTAAACTAATGAATTATCCTTTTCTCAGTGGCCAATCCGGGGACAGTGGCAGCCGGGGACAAGTCAGCCAATCCGGGGACTGGCCCTGGAAAATGGAGACGTCTGGTCACTGTACCTTAAAAGCTAACATTTACCACCTAGGCTATCGTAGCACACGGTGGTGTATGGTGCTGCTATGATGACGCCATAACCAACACAGTAACATTTACATTAAATCTTAACAAAACTTGTTTGAGAAAGAAACTTAACATACCTGACAAGACACAACAATAACATGAACACAATATCCTGGTGCCTTTTTTCCCCACTCCTACAGAACTGAAATGACCATATAATACATACTGTACAATGTAACATTTATATAATTTGTAAATCGACATCGACAGGCTATTATTAACTGCACAAAAAACTGGAAAATCACCCTAAACCTATTAAATATAACAAAAAACACATACAGGAATGTCTTAAAGTAAATAATATAAATGATTATATGACTCTAAGTATTAGTAAACTAATACTAATAGTATAAGTATTAAAACTTGACAGATTGCATTTGATTAATTGTTGAAAATTAATACCCATATCTCTTCCGTTAAACGGAAAATCAAAAGGGAAGAGGGAGGGGGCGGGGCCAGACGTTGATACGTGGGACAAAGGAAGATCAAAAGAAGCAGGCGTTTCTTTAAAGGGATATAACTGATTAAAAGAACAATACTTGTCAGATTAAGGACCTTAAATGCATGTAATTTTAAAAAACATCAGGCATACAACATAGCCCTGTCACATAAACACAGTCTACTAGCAGTCCACTTATCACAAAATTTCAAATTTCACATATACTGGTCTTTGTTGTTATTGCAGTACATTTGCGTTTTATATCAATTTTATGTGTCCATTTCATAGTTTTTGAATATAAGTGAATTCACTGAATCTGACCAGTGAATTTATTTTGACCCTTCTGTCAGCGGACTAAAACCTTGCCTCCCATAATGATTTCCCCAGTGTCTGGCCTTGTAGGTGTGTAAAGGCTAAGTTTTTGGTGTTACAGGTTATCACATTCTTGTGGGAAACATAGCTATTATTTTAGCTAGTATTAGCAGAGTGCTCTTCACTTCCACACAGCATAGTAATGTTGCACATTACCATTACATTGGGAAGAATTTTGGGGACAGTTGTAAAACTCTTACTACCTGTTCTTTTCTACATTGTGTGGTCTCTCAGTTCCTTCCTTAATTTTTTTTAAATGTGTGATGCTGTAGCAGGCATGGCCATTGAGTCAGGTAGCAAGGGAAGGCAACAAAGCGTCAACAAGCACTGGCCAAACTTTTTGGGAACTTCCATTTTTGGGTATTATGACAAAACCAACCAAAAGGCAAAGACTTGCCCAAAAGTCAAAATAAACTACAGGAGACCCAGGAATTAATCGCATCCAAAGCCCAAAAGTGCTCTTAACAAGCTGTGCTTTAAATTTAAAGTCTAATTTGAAGGCAAGTGCTTGCACCTGGATTGAGTAGAAATCACCCACAGGTGAGCCTGCATGTTACTTAGGCCACTGTTGTTGCAGCTTTGGTTGGCTCTTCAGGCTAAGGGAGGGAACCAGGAAACTGACAGTAGTTCAATGGGAGGAGCCGAGCACCTTGCTCCTCCCTCATCTCTCCCAGCGCCACACATGGTATTTATATATCTATTCCTGACAATCAACTCATTTTATGCATCCGGTGGGTATATTCATCTCATGCCAGTGTATCAGTGGTATGACGTTAGGAGTCACTGTAAGAGACAGCAGTCAGTAGTGAAAGTAGACCCTAACAGGAAATTGATAGGTTCTCATGTGTTATGATTATTAGTTAAATTAATAATTTTATAAAGTTAAGAACATCACATATTTTTTAAAAAAAGATATACAACAAATATACTACCCACTCAGCTCTAGAGTTTCTCAGAGGTCTGTTCACTCAGTTACAGCTGGCTGACTGTTCCTGTGGACTTCCAGCCATTATGCTAAAGCATGTATTATTGGCTGCAAAGCTTTCCACACCATGCACACAGAGAGTTTAAAATGGTGCGGGTAGGTTACTCAGCCACTAAGTAAGCAGGAAAAAGAGCTTAATTTTTAAAACTGTGTGAATGTCATTTTAAGTGACACCTGGTTGCCGTGAACACAGATGTGAGGCCTAACCACTGTCCCCTGAGCCCTACCTAGCCCCACTGTAAATCTCTGTAAATCTCGCCGGATACCTGCTGACTTGGCGTGCTCCATGTGGGCTCCAAATGGGAATCATAGTCTAAGCTGTATGCAGAGCTGAAAAAGCTGCCAATGAGGCGGTGTGCCTGCAGTCCCGACCCCATTATCCCCTTCCACATCTGACACAGCCAAGGCTGAGCGGAACAAGGCCAGCGTGTTACACAATCCCTCTCTGTAAATCACAGTCCTATTAACATCTCTGGTTGTTGTTTCTGGCTCCCGTGCGGAGCTGAAAATTCATTCGCAGTTTTTAACCCTGTATTTTTAATGACTGTGGGCCCAGTGCGAGTGAAAGAGCTGGTTGTCAGCTCTGATAATCTGAAAAAAGCAGAAGTTCAGTCGGGGAGCACGCATACTGATGAGAAAAATGCATTTGCGTCAGACGGAGCACTAATTGTTTGATTATACAGGTCTCCACGTTAATGAATCGCTACTCCACGGTTTGGGAACATGGCGTGCAACCGAATTACCACCCCAACACTCAAGCTGTGAAAGCTGATTACTCATTAGCCAGTGACTGAGTGGAGCAAACAACCCCTCCCCCCCAACCCCAAACTAAGAAACCACAACCACTCTTTTGTGATTATGTGTGGTTCTCATGACCACCTCTGTTACAGTATCAGTTCAAAGGATCTATTGGCTGAGGACCCCTTTCCTTTTCATACACAAATAAGCAACTGCTATCAAATATTTCTGGGTGATATGATGAAATGTGTCAGCATTACAATTCTAAATTTATATTTTTAAATGAGAAACATGCAATAAACAATATACCATGTGCCGTGGTGTCTTCTGTCAGAAGGAAGTAGGGCCACAGAAGGCAAGTCACTGCAGCAGAAGAGGAGACGGACAGCAGGATAATAAGGAGGGCATGACTGTTGCAACAAGACAGAAGTTAATGAGGTCTGAATACTGCGGCAAAGAGGGCCTCGCCTTTGTGAGCACGCTCCCTGGGCTTTATTAGGAGGATAATGCAGCCAGGCTTTAAGTGTGCAGCTGCATGGAGAGGGAGGGAGACAGAGAGAGAAAGAATATCCCCTTAACACCAGCCTCTGCATCTCTGAGGAAGCAAACAAACAAATAAAACAAACATAAATAAATAAATAGACATATAGCAAACTCTGGGCTCAAGGCTCCAGTTATGTCAAAGCAGAGGTTGACAATTTAATTTTTTGTCCAGTTATCATGTTGTTTTATCCAGGATGTACAGTGTTTGTGGTTTAAAAATGCGAATGATGTTTTCCTTACAAGCAACATCTCTGTTGCTAGGTGCAGTGGATGCTGGGAGATTTTAAATGTGATCACCAAGACTGAGTGGAGGAATCAGTGGCCTTTGTTATTCTCACCCTGCTTGAGTGGGTCACATGACATTTCCAAATGTCTGTGGTTCACAATTCTTACAATAAGATAATACAATTTTTGACAAGGTCTTCCTACAGCAAATATCTATATCTATCTATCTATCTATCTATCTATCTATCTATCTGTCTATCTATCTATCTATCTATCCATCCATCCATCCATCCATCCATCCATCCATCTATCTATCTATTAACTAGGATTGTAAGCCGTTGTAGTTGTAGTGTTTCACATTTCAACAATAAATTATATTACCCGATGATGAACATTCTGTAAATCTTTCAAATTTAAGATTTTAAACTTCAATATACATAGTGAAAAATATATAACATTATTCACAAATGTTC
Source organism: Albula glossodonta (assembly GCA_019788955.1). Taxonomy (NCBI): domain Eukaryota; kingdom Metazoa; phylum Chordata; class Actinopteri; order Albuliformes; family Albulidae; genus Albula; species Albula glossodonta. The sequence goes on from JAFBMS010000070.1 coordinate 1,552,195, forward strand.
AAAAGCAGATTTCACAGAAATGGTAAGGAATCGTTCTATTTTTTCCCTCCCTTCTCCCTTATTTCACAGGCTAATTAATAACCTGTTAATTGGCGCAGGTGCAATCATCTGAATCCAGGGCATCGTTATTTATTAAATGATCTCTTTATACCTCCCAGGGCTAGAAATCGGCCCCTTGTCCTGGCCGTTGGGACTGAGGTGTGACCTCATGAGGCTCTGCAAATGGCCTGGACAGGTGTCCGTTACCATGTACACAGCAATTATGAAGCAGATCTCATCTCCTCTCTGTCTCCGCCAGGGCTGTCCATAAAGAGCTGGGCCAGAAGCACAATGATGGCAGTTAGTGTGGAGCATGGCGGTTTGGGGGGGGGGGCTGCTCCAGCTGGGCCATTACCCCTGCAGAGGGAGAATACAGACACCTGACAGATGCATGCTGGGGAGCTTCATTACCCAGCAAACAAAGACACAGAGCAATTAATGCCACGGTGACAAGAAAGTACCTCGCCCCCAAAAATGGCTGACGAGGTGCTTCCCATTTGAGCCGCACTGTGGTCTCATTGGAAAAAAAATATTGTTGCCATGTTACAGCTATAGTTCTCATATATTACAACTATAGTTATTACAAGTTACAGGTATAGTTCATACACATTACAACTATAGTTCATACATGTTACAGCTATAGTTTGTACATATCACAACTGTAGTTCATACATGTTACAGGTATGGTTCATAGGTCATCCTGACCATAAATTACTTGAGGGATGTGTCTGCTAAGGTACCTTTTTTCTGCCATTTGATCACAGATCACAAAAGTCATGCTTTCCAAGTTGTTATAACAATGAAATAAAAAATTGCTTTCCTTCATTTATATAGGACAAATAATCCAGTAACCTTGCAGTATAAAATGCAAAATGCATAAATAAGAAAAATCATATTAAATAAAGTCCATAGTGTGATTGCTTTATTAAATTACAAAATTATCTTTTGAAGTCTGATAGTATTCACAGTAATACTATTTAAACAGCATTGAATGTGGCTGCAGTAGCGTGAGGAGCTGAATATTGTACAAGTAGTATTGTACATTTTCCTATTAGCCACTCAGTCAGTTCATCAGGACCAGGTTACAGTATGGTTCAAATTTTAGAATCCACCATTGTTCTGTGATCCATCTAGCCATTCATATCATATCAGATTGCTGTCAGCTTTCAGTGAAGGTCATATTCTTCACATCACCATATCCATATAGATTTCTACAAAGATTTTCTAAATTTATTTAAAAATGTAATTAATTAGTAATTTTATGTTTGACAAAGCTATAGGTGTTTTTTGAGCAAATATGGCAGATTAGACCTGAATCTTAAGAGCACTTAGGAGCTCATGGTTTTGTTTTATTCATTAGCCTGAGAGACTGGACTCTGGCACCTGAATGGTAAGCAAACACCTGTAAACGACCTCAAGGGCAGAAATGTAACCCTGGCAGCTTAGAAAATCATGCACTTTATCAGGAAAACACAAGACCTGCACCAATAGATTTCGGTCCCACCTACACAATCTTTCAGAGAAAAAGAAACACAGGTGAGGCAGATATGAATGTGCTGCATCCTCAAGTAAGACAGCAAAGGTCAAGTGATATGAGGAGCCATGCGAAAGTATGTGCGTGTGTGTGTGTGTGTGTGTGTGTGTCTGTGTGAGAGAGAGAGAGAGAGAGAGAGCGTTAGAGTCACCGGGGGAAGAGCATTCATTTTCAAGACGTGTACTTGAGGTGCTCGAATCAGAAGTCATGTACATACAGCTCACCACATCACTGACAGGGAGTGACTGGGAGAAAAATGAAAAAGCCCTATAAAGAAGTGATGTCATTATCCAGATGGAAGATATGTTTCCTTTGTACCAGTTTCCTTTGTATCAGGGCAATGGTGAATGTTTGTGGTAAGAACCACAGATATTTTTAGGCTTTAAAACGTGGTGATATGGTTATTATCTTAATATCCTTCAGAAACATTAGAGACAAACAAAAACTCAATGTCTCTTATTCTGCCCTCAGAGGGAACCTTGATGCACACCTTGAGGGGAAAAAAGAACAATGTCATGATCAGATTAACTACTCAATATTCACAGTCCCACAAAATCTGAAAGATCAATTTTCTCCTTAGGTCTTGTAATTATGTTTTCTGTCATAACATAATTAAAATTGCAGTTAGGATGGATGTGTTTTTCAGAGCATACTGTTTGCTACTGAATGAATGAATTCGTATTCCAAAGAGCTCAAAGCTGAGAATGATTTAATCACTTCAGTCCTAATTGAAATATTCACCTGAATGCATTAGCCTGTTTTCTCCATCACACCGTGTCTGAACTTTCATTACCAAAGAAATACTTGATACTTTTTAAACATTTTAATTTTTTTTAACTGGCCTTAACAGCTTGGGGCTGAAGCCCACTACACTTTATTCAACAGCCTCCTTTTTGTGCCTGACTATCACTAATGCAAAGGTTATTAGCATATCGTTTGATGTTGAGTCAGAAGACGTTTAGGTGCTCTCTGTCTAACAGCTGTGTCAAGTGTTTACGGTGTCTATTTACTTCAATAACGACATCAAACAATGAGAGCTGCAACAATGGCCAGGATCAGGAGGGCCTTTGTCTCTCCATCTACACTCTGAAAGAAATGGACTCAAACTGCGCTGAATAATAAACACAGCCAGGCCGCCAGCGCCTTCATTAAGGGCCGGGAGGACATCTCATCCTCGGCTGGCTTTGCATTCATGAGATTTATTTGTTTGTACTTTATTTGTGTATCACTTTTCTCCCTCCGCGGCAGATAAAAAGAGCCATCGCGCTCTGCGGACAGGCTGGCCTGATGAATACAGAAGGAGGTTGCATCGCCGTGGAGATTAGACGGCCAGCCCTGGAGAGTGCTCTCTGGGAGAAGGGAGATAAGAGGGAAAAGGTGAACACGAACACTTGTCACAGCAGATGCTGGTCCTGATTCGCTGGGCGTGTGGGTGTGGGGGGGGTGGGTGCTATTCTGGACCACAATGCACTACCCCAGAGCTCTCTGTCTTTGACCTCTCTGCACGACGGGACTCATGGAGAGGCCAGATTGGATTGGGTCTTCTCTGTCCTTGAGTTTCAGCAAGCAACTGGCCAAGCCGCACCCCATCCAAAAAAATGGATGTATTCAACTTCATCTTCATGACTGGATTTTGAAGTCCATTCTTTTTATTGCTACAGATTTGCACTTTAACATTCATTAATAATTATTCCACCAATTGTGCTCCTGTTTGAATAAACTCCTGAAAAGGTTGTTCTGTGGACAATATGAATGGACAAGAGAGCCTCACTAACAGACACACAGTTCATTTCCAGATCACAGCAAAGGGAGTTTATTAAAAAGAAAAGTAAGACAATGCATGCCTTCACAGGATCTCAGGTAATTAAAGATGGACATGCCTAGCGTTCCTGGTGATCACTGTGGTTCAGTGACGTGGCCACATTCCGTTGGTCTGTAGACAAGCGTGAAACGCTGGGGTCTTGGCCTCCTTAAATCTATGACCAAAGTAATTATTCTCAAACTGTGAGTGTCATTACCAGAACTTTCTTTTATTTGTAAGTTTGTGTCCATTTTCACAATTAGGATCTTAAGATGTTAAACCAGCTCACCCAGGAGAGAGACCTATCTCTTTTCACCATAATTCATACAACAGAGGGAGTCTTAAGTAAGGGATGAAAAGCGAGCAATGAAGAGTGACCTGCCACCCTCCTCCTTCCACACCTCTCCACTGACCGCTCTGCTCTGCGGGTGCTGGAGCCCCTGAAGTGACACGGCTCCCAAACTCATGCGGCACCCGTCACGTCTCTGCTTCCTGTCCAACAAGCCGTTGGAACACTGGGGCAGGGCACTTTTTGATACCAGGGATCGGCAAAGGTCCTTGACTAGAGGTTGATGTACGTCAATCAGTTTTTAAGAGAGGTGCCTGTCAGTCTGCTATTCTCAGGCCCTGTGAATCCCCCGCACTGATAACGCTCTAAATAACAGGTGAGCGACTGCTGGCAGAAAGGAGATTGCCTGACCTTATTGTTTGCCTTCTTCTCCTCTTTGTTCTTCACAAATAAAGGTTTTTTAATAAACTGAAAGGTCCGCTGCCGCAGCCCCGTGAGAAAATGAAAGGAGGCAGTGAGGTATGGTACAATGTGGCAGCGAAAAGGAGCAGCTCATCAGAAAATAACAAAGGTGCAAGTTAAAGATAAGGCGGCTGTCAGAGATTAATCCTGCCGGCTTGATTGTTTTCTTTAATACCAGTCTTGCAATGGCAAGCGATAAGTTTGCTGAGTAATTTGGTTTTTGGCGGGAGGAAATAATATTCAGGTGTGTGCCGTAATTGATTTCCTTTTTTCCTCCCCGTTTTCAAAAAATAAAATGAAACACAAAACTGCTTTCACTCCACTTTCTTTCTTTCTTTCTTTTTTCTGCCTTCTTTCTCCCTTGGATTAATAAACTTGCTTTATTCAAGTCAAAAAGGAGAGGGTTAGGGGAGGAGGGGTGCTTGAGTGTGCAGATTTTTTTTTCGGCAACAGGCCTATTGTGAGGATCTCTGAAAGCAGAGGACAGCAGTCGGCTGTCTGACATTTTGATGAGCTTGAAGAAAATTAAGGCAAAGAACAAAAGATTAAAATCTATTAGTGCCCTGATGAAAGGAAATGCAGAGTTGGTCTGCTGTTGCTAATTTTGGTTGTAGAATTGAAATATGTAAATAAGGCAGAAAAAAAATGGGAAAAGAGCTGAAAAGGGAACCACTGGTCTTTGCGTGTTTTGAAAAGATTTTTTTTCATCTGGACCAGAATCACCATCCCTGCTCCCTTTGGGCTTTGAAAAAAATTTGTCTTGGACACCTCAATGGAAGAATGAGCAAAGAGGCTGATGAGTAACACACTGTCTTGTGTTAATGTGTATGGCTTAAATTATTAACAAGGTTGGTAGGGCCAAAAAATGTCAATAGGTGCTCAGCCCAGAAAATCTTCATGCCATTCCACCATTCCACACACCTGTTCTTCAACTGGAACAATGAAAAAAGGACTTAATTAACTATGGCAAGCAACTGCTGTTTCTCCCCCTCATATCCCAGTACTCTTCCACTGGGCAAAAACCTTGGCCAAAGAGCACAAACCAAACCTGCACAGTTTGACACTGGCTCTGGATTCAGTTGGGGTTCCTGCATCAAATACAATGGTCGGATTATATGGGTATTTTCATGTGACACATTTTTGAAAGAAAGGCCTTCCTTAAAAACTAATAATTGGCTAATCATGACTGTACCCTGGAATATTGCTACATGCTTCTACATTGGAATACTTGAGCTTTGCTTTCAAACTTGGCAAGAATGTGTTTTTGCAGGTATGCTTTTCTCAAAATTTCTTGTACCACTGTCATTCTCTCAACAGGTGACTGCAAGGGTAATGTTCAGTACTATACCATAATCACACAAGCACCCTGCCAGCAAAGCCTCCTCCTGATACAATAGAGGGTGACTGATTTGGAGGAAGCTGACCAGAGCACCAGCCAGTTCTAATCCATCCATACCTCCTTAGCACACCTGACAGACAGCCTGTGATTCTGTGCTGAGGGCCCCCTGAGGAGAGAGACTGATTGATTAGTCCAATCTGTTCCCACCCCCGCACCTTGGCCCCATTTTGTTTGCTGTCTCCTCCACCGATGACCTCACCTGAACGAGCATGACAACCAGCCTGTCCAGGAAACGGGCTGAAAGGAGCAGGTGCAGGGATGAATTCGGCCTGAGGAGACAGGAGAGCAAGTCCCAGCCTGCTCCATTTGTGGCTCTCACTGCAGCACTTCTGAAGATGGCTGTACTCCAGGGCTGTTTTCCAATTACTGCCCAGCCTTTTCAAGGAAGGTCATTATAATTAGAGCTCCATTTAGCTTTTGTGTGAAAAGCAGAAAATAATGTTTTGCAATTGTGGTCTGCAACTGCTGTAATGTCAATGTGCCACACTCAAGTGGGCCTATTATGAGTGTAGACTGCATGCATTAATGGATCCGCAGATTGGCCTTACATTACTGTGTGTGAATAGAAAAACAGACATTTTCCAAATAGCTCTCAAAATCAATAACGGGGGCCATCTTTTGTATGCCGAGCAGTACAGAATCACCTCGTCAGTGCAGGGAGAATGGATGCAGAACATGCAAGACTTTGATAGCCTGTGTGGGGAAGTAGCTTTATTTAATAACAAACGTGGATAATGAAGAACTATGATCAGAGCTACCTTGCTATAATATTCAATGATCCAGAGCCATCCAATCACTCTTACACACTGGTTCAGCAATAGCTGAAGCTGAGACACTGAGACAATATTTCCTCATATAAATGTGTTAGCATTTTCATTTACAAATCTGCGTAGTGAAGAGTCTTTAAACATGCTTTTCCTTTGGGGTTAAGTTTCAAATATATTTATTGTCTTGTTCCAGGCTTGGGGCTGGGAAACATATTCACACATACGCAGTACCAGTACAAGAGAATGGGATTGCATTTTGTTATCTGTTAAAACAAAATTTTTAGAAGTGGGAATTACCTTCAGTAAGGAATTACACCCAAGAGTTACATACCCAGTAGGGTGTTTTTGTCAGGAGCTAAAACCTAATGAAAACAGCTGAATTAACCAGGCAGATCTGCTCTGTTAGAGTTATTTATGCTTAGTTTATCTTTGGTGATAAGTGTTAAAATATTCATTCATTCATTCATTCATTCATTCATTCATCATTTTATTTACATTTTTTTACAGAAAATGGCACATTTCTGAGAACTGTGCAGTTCTCCTTCTGTCTCATGGTCTGAGCCGTAGCTTCCCTTTGAGAGGCCTGGGGGGGGGCGGACCGCTCATGATGGGCTGTCTGGAGTGGATGGTTGGGGAGCCACCCTCTGCCAGGGCTGTGGAAACCAGCTAATTGGTTTAAGTGAATCAATACGGGAGCCCAACATTCCTTTGCAGTCCATTTATCTTTTCCTGCAATTATCTCATTGATTGCTGAATGCTAACTGAAGGACTTATTATAACGGGTTCAAAGAGATTCATGGTTCCAGAACTCTGCAAAAGGTGCTTCATATCACTGTCTTCTCCCTGCTCTTCGGTCTGAGGCAGCTTCAGATAAAATACAACGATATCATGATGGGAAATATGACTGAGGTATGTGATTTTTCCATATGTCTGTACAAGAAAATGTGCAAATAGCATTAAAAATAACTCCTTTAAAATCGTGATTTTTATATTCAAGATGTAATGCAATACTACTGCTCCACTCAGCTGCAAAAAAGATGGAAAAAATATATTAATGATGAAAATGAGGGTTGTATATATTTTATTTTATTATAAAAACATCCATATGGCTTATCAATATCCATAATCATTCGTAAATAGCTCAGTTTCCCCAACAAAAATGGTCAAAAAGCATATTACCTCATTATATATCAATAAAATAAAGATCACATCTATTGTAATATGTAGTTATGAATGTTCACAAATTAACATAATTATCATCAAGACAATTATCAGACATGTTTATGAACGCAACCAGCAGGAGTAATATAATGCTTAACAAGGTTGTCCAACTGTCTAAACACCTCCAAAAAGTATACACAACCCCAAAACGACCAAAATATAGATTACATGTGACAATATGATTAAAATCACAAGTTACACAATTTGATTTAATTTTCTGTACATAAGTGGTTGAAGGGCTCTTGCTTGCTCCAAGAGGAGGCTACAGGCTTTTTGTGAGAAGGAAATTAAATCTAAGCCATTTCCATTATTGATTGATTTCAACAGGTTACGAAAGCAAGCTGCTGACCACTCACAGCACCACTCAACTGACAGCCACACTGGCAAGCAGCGTCTCCCTTAGGCCTCTTTCAGAAACTGACCTTCTCAGCCTCTAAGCATGCAAAATATTCCCTCAAAGAATAATAAGGGCACCAGACACATTAATTAGATGCTCTATTTAGATAAATGTCTGCATGAAACGTGAGGCAGTTATTAATTTTTCATATTAAAATAATGAAATTCAATTTTTCATATCTGGGAAATGGCACCTCTATATTAACAAGTGTGGGCTTCATTTTTAATTTTTTCATGGTACACATTTTTTGTTCTCCTGTGTGGTATTTATTTATATATTTATGCATTTGGTTTTTTGCTGATTTGGTTAGACCAGCAGCTGGTTGTGGGGGTGAGGGAATGACTGTTAATTAAAGAGCTGACAGTTCTCATACTGGAGCCTGTGCAAATCGGTCCCCATCTCAGGTGTGGGAGCACACGCACAGCCGTGGGGGGTTTGGGGTTGTGCATGTAATTGCCATGTGGGGTGACCCTGTACAAATAGGTTTTGTTACACCTGGTAGCAGTCAGAACTGTTTTGGCGTGTAACTCAATCCAGGAAGCTGGCATTTGGCGCAAGAGCTCAGGACCATGCTGGTGTCTGGTCAGAACCCATATCCACTCTCTCTGGGTTTGGCTTGGTTGCCATGGAGCATGCTAGGTAGTGACAAACCCCTTGAGGATGACATCAGCCCCTTGGAATCTAAGATCATGGCAGTCTGTGTGTGAGAGCCTGTGGTGGAGGAAGCTCTGCTGGGGTCTGCATCAGACCCTGACTCATTGGGCTTAGCGTGGGCTGTAGAAAGCTGTACGGTTGCTAAGGAGACAGCGGGCCTGCACCTCCTACAAAGCTTCATCAACTCCAGATGACCCCGGGAAACACAGGTGCAATCTGGGCGGTGCTGTTTGACAGCACTTTGGACCTTTTTCCCCAGCCCGATGCCTTGACAACCTAAGTGGCCCCTTTGACATCCTTGCAGTTGGGTAATAGCCACTGTGAGGCAGGAGGAGAGGCATGTCTGCTGGGGCGTTGCCACGGTAATGGGAGCAGGGCGGGAGCAGTCAGCTGTGAGAGCTAGGAAACGAGACTCGGGAAAAACGTTCCCTGAACGTGCAAACATGAGGTCGTCCGTCAGGTTGTGTCTGGAGGCTGCTGTTGAATATTCACTGTACCCAGTCAACCAGCACGGCACACGGAGGTCACCTACACTTGCCCTCCCGCCTGAAAAATGAAGAGAGACTTTGCATGTTGAAAGGCTCGTACGTTAATGGTGAAATTTGGGTAATCAAATTAATTAATGAAAGTAATTTTATAACTATATCATATCTATACCAATGGCTTGTGTTGTAACGTATCCCATGATTCTGACCATCCCATTAACAGCTGTGGTCCATAGTTGCAAATGCAAAATGATTACTGTATTTATCAAGCCTTGCCAAAATCCACAAATGGTCATATACTTTCTTTGATTTGGTTAAATTACAATTGAAACATTACAAATGTGAAATCAATCATGAAATTAGATACAAATAAATATGTATGTATAAAAAGTAGCCCAGTTTTAATTTGTCCATTAATTATTCTTTGAAGGTGAGACATCACTTGCTTTGAAATTTGCACAGTCACCCTCCCTTCTCCTGCATCACTTGTACCATAAGTACAAATAAAATGCACAGAGCTTGAGAGATAATGCTACACCAACAAAAAAATTTAAGAAAGACTAAGGACAGACATGAGACACTGAAGAATTCTGAATAGAGCTGATTTACAGGGATCCCATTCTAGAGCATAACACAGTTAATTTTGCTCCGTGGCAGTCAGTTATCTTTTTACTTTTTCCACGTATACTGTATGTATTTTGCTTTATTATTAATAAGAATCAATAATCCTTCAATAATCGAATCCATGAACTGTAGGTATGTGCATGCCAAGGTTTCCTGCTATGACTCTGGACACCTGAGTGCATTCAGGCTGCCTGGCTGTATGCATTTCAGAAAGGGAGCCAAAAAATATGATGTGGAATTCCATTATGAGTAGAAGTCAAATAGGATATAAAAGTGAACATATATCATATTTATAAACACCTGTTCTGTTTGTTATTCCCAATATTCACTCATAATAATTATAGCACATTTTCATTTTTAATTCTTATTTCTTTATACGTATATTCTATGACGTTAGGTTACCATTCATTGAGACTAGTTTATATGCTTCAGGTGTTAATGTATAATGGAGCAAAGGTCACCACCCTCTGAAGAGCACTACACAGTTCCGCACAGGACCAGCTGAGTGGGTGGATATTCATGAGGAGGAGGAGAAGCAGCTCTGATGAAGGCCAAATCCAGCCCCTGCTGACCTGGTACTTTTCTCACTGCACACATCACAATAAATCAATTGAGTTTGTAAATGCATGTGAACATATTTATTCAGTGAACAGCTTAAGTGATAGTACCTTGTCGTGGAACATAAAATACTGCTCCATTTCTTGTTAAATTGTTGTATGGTTCAAAATGCACTCTTCGAGTTACTTACTACCCATTACTATCCAATCAAATGCACTTCAGTTTCTATCAATCAAACCTAAATGAACTTTTCCAGATTGCATATATTAATAAAGTCTGTTTGATAGTTAGGAAATTACAGACAAAGAAAATCTGTCCTCACAGAGTTATTGCAAACATTTGTTGTGTTGATCAGACAGTGTTAAAATCTTGCTTTTTTGTGCTCTAAAATGTTATTATTGTAGTCAATTTGGTTTAATGTTCAATGTTAGCCTGACATTCAGCATCAAAAGATCAATATCTCTGTGACAAAAGCATACAGACAATCCAAATGGGTGAAATCCAATTGTGAAATTGAAACTGAACATCAAACAAATAGCATTGGCCATGGATTGGTGGCTCAAAATTTTTTGAAATGTTTTTCTCACTATTATGTAGTACAGTCTTTATTCTTACTTTCATATCTTTTATTTAATAACAAATGCAAAATGAACAGTTCCCAATATTATCTAATTTTTTCGCCACTGCCAGGTTTTCTGGTGTCATATTAAACCATTGAACATTTTATTGAAGTTCTTAGACAGAGAGACTGTTACATTCACGTTGAGGCCTATCATGCAAAGTCACAACTTAAATAAAGATTGTGTTAATAATAAGAAATGTGTTCATCTACATAGCTAAAAATATTTAACATTGACAGCATGTTTTTAAAAACTCCTGTTTAAGCCCCATGCCAACATTGTGCCAGGCCTCGATGAAAATATAAATTAAAAACATTTCATTGGAGCTGAAAAGAGTGGGTTGTTAACATGATGTGTGTCTTTGCTTAAATGGAGTGAATGTGCAGAAAGCACCTCCAATCTGCAGTGCATGACAGCATAACCCATTCATTTGATTCATTTGTTGGGGCTTTTATTTTGAAACTTAAATTTGGGTGCCTGGATGCATGGGACAGCACTTATAAATGACTGCTTTCGATTCGTTATTGATTTTTTTTGCTGAAATATTTCTCTTATTGTGGCTGTTAGTGCCCTGAAGCCTGTATTTTTGTCTCAGTTTTTATTGTCAAAATCATCTGTATGAACCCAGCCATTTGAATTTGAGAAAAAAAAACTGAGTGTTAGTAATAATATTTATTTTTATATTAATATTTCATTCATTTTTATGATGGTATTATGAAGAACAAGAAATATGTTTCTTGTCAACCAATAATCTAAATCTGATATAATTTACTTTGGTATTGTCTTCAGGTCACATTCTGTATAAAATTTCACATCAGATTATTAGTTGTCAGTGCCCCCATTATCCAGACCCCCTGGACTCACAGGAGCTACAGCACCAGCAGTAGCTGTCCACATCTCCACAGCACCCTCCCGACTGCTGACAAACCTGCTTACCACTACATTTTATTTACTAGATGTTTATTGACAGGTTCCATTAACAGAGAAGCTTCAGACCATTTATGATTTTGTTACCCTTGACATTTTATACAAATATTCTGTTATAACTTTTGGGATGCAAAAGGTACCAGCTACCTTCCACAATCTTATTGGTCCAATTTGTGTGATTGTTAGGCTTGTCTGGATGATCTGGTCATTTTTTAGCTTGCCATAGAAGGTGCATGTACCAACACTGTTACACAACAGCAAGTTTACCAGCTGCTCAACCCTCAGTTATCCTTAAAAAATGTGAATTCAGAAAAGCCACAGTCATTTGGACAAAGTTGTTCATAAAGGTCCTGTAAAGGCTAAAAGCAAGGCAACTGTCAAATGTCCCATCTCCAGCTATGGACAGATTCTTGGCCATGGCTGGAAGTTATTGGGCATTTTCCAACAACTTTCCGCAAGCTGTTTCCTCACTCAGTAACCTGCATGGGTGATACATGTGTCAGCTTGCTTTCCAGCAGGCTAAAGCTTTGTTGATGAAAATTTTGTTGTTTTGCTGGCCCTGGTACCTGACTGATGGTTTCAGTTCAGTTATGGTAGAGGCATTGGTGCATGAGCAGTTCTTTTCCAGGATGATGTCACAATCATAGAACATTGCTGTCAGTTACTTTTATAAAAAGTTCACTTCAAGGCAGTGAAACTATTCCACTGTGGAAAAAGAGGCTTTGGTGTTAGTTCTTGCTTTGAAAGATTTTGAAGCTTATTGAAGCCCATGTTCTTCACTGCAGATCTTTATGGTTCATGACCCTTTGGCTTTTCTCCAGTACAACTAACCAATGTCTGCTCTGCTGAAGATTTTTTTAAAGGCTTTATATTAGCAAATTCAGCATGCACACAAGAACAACATAGTCCTAGCTGATCCTCTGTCCCAAGGGTGAGAATGTGAGAAGCACCACTTTTTGTTCATCAGCGGGAAAGCCTTGTTGGAATGCGAATGTGGCAATAGATAATCTGACATATGGTTTGTTCATTGTAGAGTTTTACCTGGTATACTTTTGACTGTTTTTGAATTTGTAACTCTACTGTTTGTATTTACATATATCTGTACTCATGGTATGGAGCATCATTTAGTCCCTAAGGCTTGGACTGAAGGCTAGTCAGTGCTAGTACCTGGATCCACCGCTTTTTGTAACAAGTCCAGACAGGGCAGCTCACATCAGTCAGCCAGCCATGGCTGGGAACGAAACCTGCACCAGCCAAGCTAAGAGTGGCAGGAGGGAACCAATCCTGCACCAGCCAAGCTAAGAGAGACGGGAGGGTACCAATCCTGCACCAGCCAAGCTAAGAGAGACGGGAGGGTACCAATCCTGCACCAGCCAAGCTAAGAGTGGCAGGAGGCAACCAATCCTGCACCAGCCAAGCTAAGAGTGGCAGGAGGGAACCAATCCTGCACCAGCCAAGCTAAGAGTGGCAGGAGGGAACCAATCCTGCTCCAGCCAAGCTAAGAGTGGCAGGAGGGAACCAATCCTGCACCAGCCAAGGTAAGAGTGGCAGGAGGGAACCAATCCTGCACCAGCCAAAGTAAGAGTGGCAGGAGGGAACCAATCCTGCACCAGCCAAGCTAAGAGTGGCAGGAGGGAACCAATCATGCACCAGCCAAGCTAAGAGTGGCAGGAGGGAACCAATCCTGCTCCAGTCATTGCAAGCTAGCTAGATATAGCCTAGTCTCAGATGGTGAAACAAGCAATAATATTGTTAGCTACCCTACCAGGGAAACAAAGTGAATTAATACATGAATATGTTTGTTATTTAATTGTCACACATGCCACAGTATGACTGTAACCTACACCACACAAAATCCTCATATATCAATAAAATAAGAGAAAAATATCAGCAGCCCACGAATGGCAGACAGGCTGAAACCAGAGTTATAAACAGGTATTCAGTCACTCTACAGTTAGCTACCAAGCTGGGAATGCTGAGTCACCAAACACAATGATAAATGCAATGATCTAAATCACAGTTATGTTAGTTGGCTAGCTAACTGTTAGCTAGCTGTATCTTACCAGGCAAAAAAACCTGCCAGGTTGCTGCAGATTGGATTTGTGTATGGATAGCTCAATGTTAGAGAATTGTTTAGGCATTTATTGTATTTTTGGATAACGCTGAGCTGTGGTGGATCATGGGTCTGTTGTGTCTTACTACGTGCCATACTTCAGTTCTATGCATCTGTATGACAGGCATTTGTAATGGCATGTTGATTATTCATTTTTATAGTTCTGCTATATTATTCAAATAAATTAGTCAAATATAGCTATATGTAATATAAGTAAGACAGAAAATAGCTAATGTTTGCCAACTTTCAACTTGCACGTGTCATATCATACCAGAAAATGAAATCGAACACAGACTCTCTGCTGCGCCTGTTTCCCTTCCAGAGTGCTCATAATGTATTCTGAACACTCAGAGACTGTGGTGCTTGGAATATGAACAGTTATTGTTATAGCACTCTGAATTTACAAATACTGAAAAGTGTACCGCAGACTTGTGCCCTCAGAGTGCTAATTTATGAACACGCCCCTTGTGAATGCTGCTTTAAAACTGAACCAAAATAAAGTACCTTCGAAAGGACCCATTTTTGATTACTTCATGCTTACTAAGGAGAAGCTTGCAAAAGTGTGCAAATGCTTTCTTTAAATGATGCCTTTCTCGGCAGTTGTTTTTAGATTGGACCACAGCCAGGAAAAACCTTGGACAGCGAAAGATACTGGGGCAGAACAGAGCGCAGCCAAGGCCAAATGTCAGTGAAGGTGTTCTCTGCAGTGAGTTGAATGTAGGTGTCTTGAAATGCCATTCTTTTACACAGACTCTTACACAGAATTTTTAAATATCTGAAAATGTTATGTATGCTTGGTCGTGATCCTTTTCCTGTAGGAGGGTTTTTTGGCTAGAGAACTATTTGGGAAGTTCCATCCACATTTCCCTTGTTTGTTTAGACCATTTTTGGCTCTGTGCCTCACGATCGTAATTTGGACGAGTGCAGCTCATTCGCCTTTGGGCTCATTAAGAACAATATAAACAGTAATTACAGTGATTGCCTAATTAATTCTTTTTTAAAAATGGCTCATGGTGAAGACACATGAGAAAATCTTTTCTGAGATAACAATTCAACAGAAACACTATTGACAAAATTAGCAATTGTATAAACCAAAACATGAGTAAAATCATTGAAAACTGTTACATTTCTTTTTATATATTTCCATTTTTATTATTCATTGTGCTCTGTAAACTGTCTGTTTTATATAATTATTCACATTCAGAGCACAGCTTTGCTCAGCTGATAAATCTAAATCTCCCCAAGACCATTTCTTTTGTTTTAACACCATTTATGCAAACCCTCTGATCACTGTAAGGCAGTCAATGCTTATTGTTGGGAAAGACTATCCATTTGTTATTTTCAATCCTCCAGTATTCATAGCTGGGTAATTGGTCTGTTAATTATGGGCAGATTGAACAACGATTAGTTTCCAACAGTTTAAAGATGATTTTGGTATGTTTTGGGGTGATATGGGCATGCAAATAGACGTCACAATATATTTGACAACATTAAGATTTGTGATAATTTGAATACATAAGTGCTAGGTTAATGTGGGCAGTGTAACAAAGTGTTAAACCTCATACATCAAACTGTAAGAGAATTTAATTTTTAATAACTGACAGATACATGGAAGAGTGCAGTATTCAGAAAACACAGCAGGAGCATACAGCATTAAAAACCACACTGAAGCATGGTGTTATACCTGTCAACTGTCTGTTCAATAAAAGACAACTTTTTATATGTACGTGTGTGTGTGTACTGTATATGTACGTATGTAAACATTACAAAATGGGAGAACATAAGTGCTTCTGATTACATGAGCAGCAATAGCACCACACCTTAGCTAAACACATTTCTACACCATCAAGCACATAAACAGCATCACTGAGCAACAATACAACCTGGCTATGCTATATATATTTCAGACAAGGTATTGTTGCTTTGCTGTACCGCTCTTGACCACCAGTAAGAAAGAAAATAATATGATTATTAAAACAAATCTGACATTGATTTTTGATCCTTCACCCTTTTAACAGACCTGTTCCAACCATTGTTAATGCAAATGTGATTTGCTATTTGTGTAAAACAGACCTGCTAGTTGGTGTAACTGTGACACATGAGTGGTGACCAAGCACTGACCCAAGAGCACTGCTGTTGCCGACAGTGACCCATCTTTCTGCTCTTGTATACAGTCAGCTGAGGAGAGCAGCAGGCTCCAAATCAGACAGTACCGATAAAGACACTAAATACCCTGACATAACTGATAAAATAGATGTTGCCCCACGGTCAATGTTTTTAGGCAGTATAGCAGAAGTAAACCAATCCAAGTAAATAATTAAAAACTGCAGAAAAAAACGTCTGACCCCTAAACAGGTGATGATTGAGTTACATTTCCAGAAAAATAGTGAGATAAATTATTGCAAAAGAAGAATAAGATGGATATCACGGCAATTTTAAACACAAAGGATGCAAAACACTAACTTAGAGCCATATAAATATAAAACTTACCTAAGACAATTCATTACCTGAAATTCAGAGGGTTTCCAAACACTTCACATCCACAGCCCATCTGAGCAGCCAGTGTTTTAAATACCCAGCCCTCAAGTGCCAACTGGTGTATTGATCTTAAAAGACAAACACACAACTGTCTGTTGCCTCAAATATAGTACATCTACGTTTGACACAAATGAAGTGTGTTTATGTAGGTCTGTTGTCTTTAGTCTCTTTTTTGATGGGAAATGACTGGCTGTCATTACTGAGGTATGTTCTGAAGACGTCACAAACCCTTTGAGTTCTTGGCCTCTCAGCACCATGTTATTGTGGCCCTGCATTAGCTACTGATTCAGAAGCAGGAAGTTGGCCCACAATTAAAACAAAATGCCAATAATCTATGCCATTCCCTTGTTTGGCATGAACAGCAAAGACATTGGCATCTGGCTAAATCTGTGTGTGCTTTTATGTTGTGGGTTCTAGCATCAGTGCCAACGCTAACTGCTCAGATGTCCATGACTCAAATTAAGAGAATTTTATGTGGAACATTTGTTCTCATGGGCCTGCCAACACTCTCCTCTGTTTGTACTTCTCTCTTTGTATCATTTGGTCCTGAAAAATCTAAAAAAAAGTTCTTACATGAAACCACATTGTTTCTATTTGTTTGATTTGAAGTAACAAATGGATTGCAAGTGATGATGGAGAAATAGGTAGCAATTTGTGAGGTTACCCACATCATCGTCTGACAGGTAAGCGTTCTTCAATGTTCTACTGCCATCTTCTGGAGTATCCATTGTGTAGCAGTCATACATTTGCTAACTTAAAATTTGAAATTTAATAGATGTAAAATATAAAATAAGTTTCTGCTTTCAGGTTTGGTAAAAAAAAAAAAAAAAAAAAAAAAAAAAAACAGGGTCTGTTTCGTCACATTCAAGAGGAGTTTGCTAGCTGTTCCTGTTGACTTCCAGTTATTTTGCTAACACACTTAGCATTGTCTTGAGACATATCTTTATACAGCACAGAGATGTAAAGTATACAGATGGGTTGCTCTTCCCCTGGGTGAGTATAAAAAAGGATTCAACTGCCAGTGTTACTTGAAAGCTGTATTCATAGCAAAAGACAGTTATTGGTTATTGTACAGATTACAGCAAATATGAAAGCTATTACATGTATAGGTTAATACATGTTTTTAAAAACTGAGAAGCATTACATTTCAAATTTCACTGGATTTTAAATGACTTTCTCTGTGATGTACAAGCTGTGCATTTAAGGATATGCACATGCAGGTGCATCTTGGTTCTGTCTTGATGTCTCAGAGTAATTCAGACCCCATTGCATTTCATTATTGGCAAATTCTGAAAATATCTATTAATTTGAGTAAGTAATGAAAGAATAATAACTTTCTTGAAATGAGGGCCAGCTCTAGTTTGTCTGAACAAAGCCTGCAGAGGATTATCCAGCAACATTGTGAGCCTGACTTACAGAAGTCATTCAAAACAGAAATCAATCTCAGAGTGGAGCGAGGGTGTATGAAACTACACCACAGATTTAGCTAAGACTAAACTTTCACATTCTCATAATTCCCCCTTAACACTGCAGCAATGGAATCAGGATGAGGAAGCATGTGACAACACAGACTGCACTGCATTTCAGCTGGGGTATCCCACTGAGTGCACAATGTTCCCATTCAAAGTGGTCTCCCATTTGCAGATGCCCTAAGATGCCAAAAAAAAAAAAAATGCTCCATTAAAACTAAGTGATTCCTGACGGTATTGATGCATTATAAATTTTACGGTCGCTACAAATTCGTGATCATGACATTCATCGCATCACATTCGTGATGCTTTGGTAGTATGCACATGGAGTGTTGTGTACTCTGGATGTCAGGCTCTGTATGAACATTACCATTGCAATGTAGGTGGCTGGTCTGTATTTCTGTTTAAAATAACATGTTTAAATGGCCGAAAACATCATAACGCATCACAGCTACAGAAAAAAGAAACAACTACTAGACACATCCGGCAAATAATAGGATAGCCCGCTTTATTAGCCACGCAATTCACGATGCATGACACTGTAGTGCCTCTTGAATCCACGTGGTGGCAATGTAAATCTTTCATGGAAGATACATGAGCTCTCCAACGTAGTTATTCAACCGCCACAATAATTTCAGTGACCACTGAGGGTCTATTCTTAGTTTGTAGAATCTGGGCTATTTGCAGCTCTATTGGAACCATATGTCTGTTGTTAATTGATAAATAAGTTAGCTCTAGGGACATATCATTACTTAATATCCAAAATAAACATAATTACTTTCATGAATCTGATAGTTGTCGTCTTTAAATAGTCGTCCTTAAATGTAATACTTTCATAAAATGTTAATCTGCACTGATCACATAACTTACTCTTTCATGTCAATCGTAGAGTAATTATATCGACCAATATATTTATGTTAAAATATTCTGTTAGGTTTACAGTTGTTGATTTTTCTGTAGCCTATTACAAGTTCAACGCAGCAGAATGATTTGAATTAAACTGTGTGAAATAGTGTGCAATAACATTACTGAGCAGACAGTGATTCAAGTTTTAACACACAAAAAAAATCCCCCTCCAATCAGCCTTCAACTCTGCGATAGTGCGGTTCGTACTGATTGCCAGAGCTACGCCCTCGGTCAAACCATATCTTGACGTCATCGAGAGGCTAAACCAGCTACTGATCCAGAAACAATTTTATAAGCATTTTAAACGTTATGTGTTTGCACAGCTGCCAAGAGAAGTCCTACAAATTAGCTGTATCCTTTCATAAAATCAAGTCCCGTGATACTTAAAATCAACCGTCGTCTGCACGTATACTAGCTACCTTGCTAGCTAGCTACATAAAAGAACGGCACAAGTAATACACAGTAAGTTGTGGCTATAGCAGGCTTGTTTATGTAACTAGCCTGTTACATGAATTTTTGCTGATTACCATTTTAACAAACTAGCCTGTGTGTCTCCTGATAGAAAGTGAACTATGTTGGAAGCAGCTCGTAAATCAACAAGTTCGTTAGCTGTGTGTGGTAGCAACAATTAACTGCCTGCTAACTTGACTTGAGTTAATAGATCTTGGCTAGACGAACTGTTAAGAGCATGCAGAATAAAGTTGTGTTTGTAACGTCAGATGGCAGTAGCATAGTTCAAATCAAATAAGCTCGACAGCCTGAATGAGCACTAACACTCGTCCTGGACACTTCCTGACGCTGATATATACTGCAACTGAATGTAATTGTGCAGAGGGGACTAATTCATAACATGAATTGAGTGGATTTAGCCAACCGTTATCTGTCTAATGAGCGACTAGCAAGTCAAATAATTTGCTATCTGAGGCTTGCTCGCGTACCAAGCATCACTTACAGTTTGCGCTCTTCAGTCTGAGTTTTGAACTGTAGAGCTGAATTGTACAAATGTATTGCATGCACTTTATCGTTACTGTACTAAAGCAGCTGGCAGCAAGTTAATGGATAAATAGCGACCAACGGAAACTTTGCCTTGCACCCTGCGTTTGTATTTGAATGATGTGCATAGAGAAATTACACTAATGTAATGTTGTTACCTTCATAGCATTAGCCATGTTATACTTGCTTAAATAGTGCACTTATTCGTCCGACTCAGGGTAGCTAGTTGCGAGCAAGCCTTGCATATCTAACCAACTTATTTCCGGCGTTGTTTTACATGAACGAATGCTCATTTAATCCAGACAGCAGCATGCTAATTTGGAAATCATGTATATGTTGAAGCTTTCGGAAATGTAATTGTAACGTCAAGTTTGCATATAACCAGCACTATATTCATTGGTGAACGGGCACATCATTTGGTATTTTTGTGGAAATACTTGGTTCGTATCATGGCGACCCCTACAAATTCGCCTGAATTTGAACAAGTTTGGAAAATTTGTCAGTTTGAAATTATAATTATTTCATTTTTATACAGTTTTGATGTCAAGCACAGTAAAAGTGTCACAAAATGAATTTTGTAATCATGAACTAGTGGGTATCTAGCAATTTCATTTTTGATCTAGGAAAGTAAGCAGAAAAAAGGTGTGAGTTGTGATCGCTTAACAGATTGTTGCTCCATTTCCAACTCATCAATTTTCACTGGGCATTGGAAATGTCTGGAAAGAAGACGTGTGAAGTAGTCTACAATAATATTAAAATAATTGTGCCTCCAAAGGTACTGTGGTTAAGAAAAGGCCTACTTCATTGTTCAGAATTTGCAAAAAATAGTGGAATGGTTGTTTAGTTATATGTTAAATGTCACACATGAATCAAATAACTAAACTTAAACACATTAATTTGTTCATGTGGACACTTCTTTCATGACCTAAATTCTTGCTTTGTTTCACCCTGGCAGAAATTTGGGGAAGTTGACCACTTCTGGAAAGATTCACTACTGTTCCAAGTCTTCTCCATTTGTAGATAATGGCGTGTACTGTGGTTCACAGGAAAAGTCTTGGCTTTGTAACCTTTTCCAAACTGATATAGCTCCACAACTTTTTCCTTAGTTGTTCTGGGAGGTCCTTTGATTGTGGCATTGTGTGACTAAACACTTTGAGGCGACTACTTCTTTTTGATGGTAATATTGTTATGTATTCTATTTAAACTCAACAGGGCTGCTTTCAATCAAATCTGGCTATGTTCAATCCCCTGAATATAATTTTCAATGTCAAAATTGTTAATTTTTTAATTTCAAAACTAAGGGGGTAGTTACTTTTTCACAGGGACAATAAGGGTAATTGGTGACTTTCTCCATTGAATTAATTCAAGAATGATGTAAAAATTATGTTTGTGTTTGCTTGGGTTTCCTTTGTCTAATTAATATAATTTTATTTTATCATCTGAAACCATATAGGGAGAAAAATATGCAATAAAAGAGGAAATTAAGAAAGGGGCAAATACTTTTTCACAGCACTGTACATCTGCACTTGCAGGCTTTCCGTGAGTGGAGAACTCTGCACATGTGAATCTGACGCAGTGGTACAGCCCGTGGGTCATGCTCACTCTCAGACTCTATTGGGCTTTCCGTGAGCGGAGAACTCTGCACATGCGAATCTGACCCACAGGTACAGCCCGTGGGTCATGCTCACTCTCAGACTCTGTTGGGCTTTCTGTGAGCGGAGAACTCTGCACATGCGAATCTGACCCACAGGTACAGCCCGTGGGTCATGCTCACTCTCAGACTCTATTGGGCTTTCTGTGAGCGGAGAACTCTACACATGTGAATCTGACGCAGAGGTACAGCCCGTGGGTCATGCTCACTCTCAGACTCTTGGGCTTTCTGTGAGCGGGTAACTCTGCACATGCAAATCTGACCCACAGGTACAGCCCGTGGGTCATGCTCACTCTCAGACTCTATTGGGCTTTCCGTGAGCAGAGAACTCTGCATATGCGAATCTGACGCAGAGGTACAGCCCGTGGGTCATGCTCACTCTCAGACTCTATTGGGCTTTCTGTGAGCGGAGAACTCTACACATGCGAATCTGACGCAGAGGTACAGCCCGTGGGTCACGCTCACTTTCAGACTCTATTGGGCTTTCCCTGAGCGGAGAACTCTGCACATGTGAATCTGACGCAGAGGTACAGCCCGTGGGTCATGCTCACTCTCAGACTCTGTTGGGCTTTCTGTGAGCGGAGAACTCTGCACATGCGAATCTGACGCAGAGGTACAGCCCGTGGGTCATGCTCACTCTCAGACTCTATTGGGCTTTCTGTGAGCGGAGAACTCTACACATGCGAATCTGACCCACAGGTACAGCCCGTGGGTCATGCTCACTCTCAGACTCAATTGGGCTTTCCGTGAGTGGAGAATTCTGCACATGCGAATCTGACCCACAGGTACAGCCCTTTTTTTTCATTTTCTGATGTTAACTGCAGTATTGAATTTTGTGTTCCAAACGTGTGATATGAGGGCACTCCAGAGTCTCAGAGCTCTTGGTGAATTGACCAAATGTCACAATGAACTACAGCCATTTTTCAAAAGTGGTGGAGGAAAACATAAGACTCAAAGGAATTTTTTTTCAATTTTATATGTTTTTGTTTTCCTTATTGTTATATGAATACAGTTGTAGATTCATCATAAGAAGTAAGTCTTGAAATGAATGAAAACAAACTACAATCTTTTACATTGCATTTATATTTGTAGAACCCTGTTAAGTAAATCATCATCATTCATCAGGATTTTAGTATTGCTGTTTCTACCATGCTAATAAGCGAAGTGGAAGTAGAGAGAGCAAAGGCATTGCAGGGGCTAGGGCCCCAGTGGCAAGCTCTATATCTGAGTATTTGGAGTGTGGCACAGCTATGGCTGAGTATTTGGAGTGAGGCATAGCTATGGCTGAGTATTTGGAGTGAGGCATAGCTATGGCTGAGTATTTGGAGTGTGGAACAGCTATGGCTGAGTATTTGGAGTGAGGCATAGCTATGGCTGAGTATTTGGAGTGTGGCATAGTTATGGCTGACTATTTGGAGTGTGGCACCCCACTGCAGGAAGCATTACCTTGATGATGAACATTTCAAGTTCAAGGAAAGAGTTAAACAATCTAAGCAATAAGGCATTACATTCTGCTCTCTCAGATTAATCTGTGTACTTCTGGTTGAATAACTTCACAGCAAGTAGCTGTACTAATCAATCTTCAGTAGAGATACAGTTTAGAACTGAATGTGCATTTGGTTATTGCTGGATGCCTGACCATACACCTTTGGCAGGTGACACATATTCACACACATACACTGTTACAGAGACAACACACAGGAGTCAGCAGGGTTACCTGCTATTGTATACAGAAGCTGAGACTGTACTGATCTGACTGGCCTGATCTGAACCGTTCTTTTCTTATAAATGGTTCAGTACTGACTCCCTTATATGTGTATTGATTTTATTTTTTTTTTAATGCATGGCCTTGCTTTTACTTAGAGATGTGATGTAAAAGTATGGGTTATGGTAAGTACATATTGATAGGAAAAAAAAAATATGAATATCAAATTGCTACAGTCATGTAGCTTATTCAGTAATGAATGTTGCTATGAAAGTGTGAAGTCTATAATTTGATTTGGAGTGGTAGCACAATGTAAAATAAGTCAAGTGCTCAAAGGGATCAGAATGTCCTCTCCTGACTCAAAATGTCCCTGTACAAACTGTTGATTGTTTTGGGGTTATATTTCATTTGTTTGCTTTAACTGAGCCAGAGGTGGCGGATATGTTGTGCTCTGGGATTTTGCATGCTTTGAAATGACATGGCTGGCACGTTCTGCTGCAGTCCCCTGCCTCTATCCAGTGCCTTAGGGTAAGGAGTGGTTAGTGTAGTTCTAATTAAGCATTGTGTTGAAGGGGGGGTTGTGAAAAAGGAAGTGACTTTTTGGAAATTGGGAGATTTTTAGTATTTTTTTGGTAGCACTTGAGGTGAGGTTATGTGGAGGTTTGTAACACTTTGTGAAATGTGTCAGGGCAACACAGCAGCTGTTTGTGTAAAAATTCAAGCTATGAATGTGAACGCTCAACATGATCAAGAAATTTCATTCTGATGCTTTGAAAAACCTTTGAAATGTTGCGCCATCTCTGCAGATGACAGCGCATTGTCTAATCACTGCTGAAAAAGAGACTAACCTTTTGGCTGTGTTGGGTTATTCGTAAGGCTCATTTGAATGAAAAGGCAAAATAAAAACAAGTAAAGATTATTTTAATTTTGTTTTTTTTTTTAATTTTTCACAATAAAAAAAAAAAATTAATAACAGTGATAAGAAATAATATGCAGTGCAGGGAGAGGCTGAAAAGCCAGAGGGCTTATTTTAAGCCTCCTTCTAGATAATGTTATATAGAACACAAAATTAACATACAGAAAATGTGACTACATAAAAGTGACGGCAAACTAATTGTAACAAAATATATATGTAACAATAACAATAATATCAATGTAAAAGCAGAAAATATGAGTGTGTGATGTGTATGCATGCATAGGTGCGTGCGTGTGTGTGTGTATATGTGCATATGCGCATATGCATGTGTGTGTGTGTGTGTGTGTGGGCATGTATTTGTTAGAGGGATATTGGTTTATACACCTGTATTGACTCCTGAGCAAGAGTAATGTAACATTAATAAAACATTAATACATGGACAACAGTACATGAGGAAAAGCAGTTACAAACCAGCAATTAAATGGTCTTTTAAGCATTTTTGTAACATTTTATAGAGGAACAGTTTTTTGCCAGGTGGGAAAAGCCATTCCATAACTTCGTACCCGTAAATCTTTTTGAAAATTGACTTGTACAAGTGAGAAATTTAGGAGGATCTGAAGATTTAGGAAGATCTGAAGATTGACATGTTCAGTAAGAATGAAGGGATGGATCATCACCTTTCAGTTTGTTGTTGCCTCATGCATTGCCATCTGTTTCTGAAATCTGCATATCCTGAATGCAGCCAGTCTAATCTGGTTGCCTCTAGTCACATGACACCTTGCATGTAGTGATGTTGACAAGAAACTACATAAAATAGTTTGAATAAATAAAATGCTAAAGTATGAAACAAAGCAATGTACTTAAACCCATCTGGGTGAATCAACAGCATAGTGGACATTCAAATTCTGGTTAAAAAAAAAAACTCAAGTAACACTTAACATCATTGGACATAAGCCTTTTTTTCTCTGCTTATTTCACTTGAATTGTCCATTCGCACAGCATTGTGCCACCCTCTTGAGTGGTTTTGATTTTGCTGCTGTGTTTCCCAATGTTGATTCCAGTCCAAGGTGAGATAAAGATTGATTAACACAGCCTGGGCAAGATTATTCATCTGTGCGTCAGGCTGTTGCTTGAAGGCTTGAATTGCATCATTCCCTTCCCATTTTGCTGAGAGATTATTTTAATGTTGGAGGCTGATTTGGAAAGATTCCCAGCAGACCCCAATGGCCAATGAGAATCGTGTGAAAGCCTACAGCTCCCACGTCCTGTGGCAGCTCTTTCTCCACTAGCTCAACTAAGGCTTCTCGGTTTGGTGGTTTGCTACCATTGAACTTATTTAGTATCGATGTGAGGTCTGTTGGTTAAACTGGAAAACCTCTATGTACACCAGACTTGGACAGGACTTTGTATTCAGTTAAATTTGCTGCTGGCCCTCCAAACCTGAACCATTAAAGAAAACTATAAAATAGAATAGGTCTTTAATGTCCCCGAGGGGCAATTTGATTTTACAGCCAGTAGACAATAAAACATGAATATACAAAATGCACAGCACAGACATGTAACAGGTTACATTTACACTTTGAAAAATGTCCTACTGCATAAAATAAAATAAAGATAAATAAAAACAATTATTTCTACGCAATGTGGACGCAACGCAAACATGATTTTATAAAAGCGATTGCAGCTGGGATTAAGGAGTTTTGAACCTGTTGCTTCCATACTTTAAGACACTATATCTGTCCCTTTATGCAGGTAACTGAAACTCATTTAAAAGGCATGCCAAGAATCCTCCAGAATGGTCTTTGCCTTACAGACTACTCAGAAAGAGGTGAGAAAGATCATTGAGTTTAACCTCAATGATCTTGCAGTTCACCTTCATGATGCTCCTAAATTGTGACCCAACTCTATTCTTTATTTCAAGGTTTCTGAACCGGTTAATTATGTTAAAAGTCATGATTGGTTCAATAAAAGAATAAAACATTTTCATTAGGGAGTTATCCACATGGAAGTTGTGAAGCTTACAAAAAAACAAAACAATGGCATCAGTGTTACCGTCGAAAAGCAGTCTGTCATCTAGGAGGATCCCCAGATATTTATACTGCTGGACAACTTCCGCTGGCTTGTCCTTAGTAACAGTGGCCAGAGCAGGTAGGGACTTCCATGAGGCTTACCTATCTTGTCCTTAGTAACAGTGGCCAGAGCAGGTGGAGACTTACCACATGGCTCATGTTTATGCTTGAACCTTCTGTGGTCCTGTGTAAAGTCATTGATCGTATCCGTGGCTAGAAATATAATATCATAACTTTCATATCGTACTACAGGAGCTGGTTGGCTTTTGATCCCACACTAATTAGCCTTACTGAGGCTAATGCTGAAAATATTGACATTTATCAAGCCAAAATAATGTGAGATTTAGCTATTTGTCTGTTTTGGACTTAAATATGAAATCTACTGGCTTGGAGGTCTGGAAATATGCCATTGGGCTAGAAGGCAAATGGGAGCATTGAGCCCAGAGTGGACAATGGTGTTATGCTGTCTTGCTCTGCCCATCAGGAAGTGAATTGGACTGCATGATGGCAGGACCAGCAAAGCTTCCCAGAATTCCTATAAAGCCAATAACGTTAGCATGCCCTGATTAGTTTGGCTGCTGCAGCAGGGCTCCTCATGCTCAGCCTGCATACTGTACCACTGCACTTTGTGGGTGTACTGGAAGAATTGTCAGAAGCAGTTATGGAAAATTCGATTGACTAAGTGTAAGTGGTTGAAGTACAGTTGTAAGATGCATCCTCCCACAGGGTGGCCACTATAATTGTTGAAGACTTCATCAAAGCTTTAGAAATGTAGAATAAATTCATATTGTGTTCAAAATTCAAGAGAGGCTCAACTCACCCATCTACTGTGAAAACCCTACTCCCACAGGGAAAAAAAAGTGTACAAAATTTTACAATTTCTCAATCTTGTATGTATTGTGCATTATGCATGGAATATTGATTTTAAATATGACATGACACTGCCCTGTCTGAAAATCACTGCCCGTAAGAGTAATATGGACATGGTTCAGATCATACAAGGAATTGGTAATTTTGACTTTTAAGAGGCCTTGCAGCGGAAAAGACAGGTTTGCTTATTTTTGTATAATTTCCTCAGTGTGGACACCCTTACTTTCGTCCCCTGCCACTGGAGTGGTGTGATCTGAAAGGAAATTAATCGCAAGCTGGAATTAATCAGAATGTTATTGGTTGCTAAGGAAACCATTTTCAACGCTGACATTGTTGAGTGCACTGAGAAAGAGAATAGGCACAACACCCCTGATTAGCCTCTCCCCATCCTCCATTATCCAAGTCATTGCAAGTGAAAATGGTATCATTTTTTGGTGATGGTTTTTTCATTGCTGTTGAAAAGAACCTGCCAATTTGTGGACTGAGCTTCACTTCATTCATACAAAACATGGAAACATTAAACTACCACACAAATGATGAATCCCTACTAGAAAAATCTTCTAGAAATAATGTATTTCAGCAGGAACCTTTCAGCTGCATAGTGGAGATGAGGATTGCAAGGGAGTACAGCAAGAGCCTCTCCAATGTAAAAGCATGAGGCAAGGGAGTACAGCAAGAGCCTCTCCAGTGTAAAACATGAGGCAAGGGAGTACAGCAAGAGTCTCTCCAGTGTAAAAACATGAGGCAAGGGAGTACAGCAAGAGCCTCTCCAGTGTAAAACATGAGGCAAGGGAGTACAGCAAGAGCCTCTCCAGTGTAAAAACATGAGGCAAGGGAGTACAGCAAGAGTCTCTCCAGTGTAAAACATGAGGCAAGGGAGTACAGCAAGAGCCTCTCCAGTGTAAAAACATGAGGCAAGGGAGTACAGCAAGAGTCTCTCCAATGTAAAAACATGAGGCAAGGGAGTACAGCAAGAGCCTCTCCAGTGTAAAAACATGAGGCAAGGGAGTACAGCAAGAGTCTCTCCAGTGTAAAACATGAGGCAAGGGAGTACAGCAAGAGCCTCTCCAGTGTAAAAACATGAGGCAAGGGAGTACAGCAAGAGTCTCTCCAGTGTAAAACATGAGGCAAGGGAGTACAGCAAGAGCCTCTCCAGTGTAAAAACATGAGGCAAGGGAGTACAGCAAGAGTCTCTCCAATGTAAAAACATGAGGCAAGGGAGTACAGCAAGAGCCTCTCCAGTGTAAAACATGAGGCAAGGGAGTACAGCAAGAGTCTCTCCAGTGTAAAACATGAGGCAAGGGAGTACAGCAAGAGCCTCTCCAGTGTAAAAACATGAGGCAAGGGAGTACAGCAAGAGTCTCTCCAATGTAAAACATGAGGCAAGGGAGTATAGCAAGAGCCTCTCCAATGTAAAACATGAGGCAAGGGAGTACAGCAAGAGCCTCTTCAGTGTAAAAACATGAGGCAAGGGAGTACAGCAAGAGTCTCTCCAGTGTAAAACATGAGGCAAGGGCATACAGCAAGAGCCTCCCCAGTGTAAAAACATGAGGCAAGGGAGTACAGCAAGAGCCTCTCCAGTGTAAAAACATGAGGCAAGGGAGTACAGCAAGAGTCTCTCCAGTGTAAAACATGAGGCAAGGGAGTACAGCAAGAGCCTCTCCAGTGTAAAAACATGAGGCAAGGGAGTACAGCAAGAGTCTCTCCAGTGTAAAACATGAGGCAAGGGAGTACAGCAAGAGCCTCTCCAGTGTAAAACATGAGGCAAGGGAGTACAGCAAGAGCCTCTCCAATGTAAAAACATGAGGCAAGGGAGTACAGCAAGAGCCTCTCCAGTGTAAAACATGAGGCAAGGGAGTACAGCAAGAGCCTCTCCAGTGTAAAAACATGAGGCAAGGGAGTACAGCAAGAGCCTCTCCAATGTAAAACATGAGGCAAGGGAGTACAGCAAGAGCCTCTCCAGTGTAAAAACATGAGGCAAGGGAGTACAGCAAGAGCCTCTCCAGTGTAAAAACATGAGGCAAGGGAGTACAGCAAGAGTCTCTCCAGTGTAAAACATGAGGCAAGGGAGTACAGCAAGAGCCTCTCCAGTGTAAAAACATGAGGCAAGGGAGTACAGCAAGAGCCTCTCCAATGTAAAAACCTGAGTCAAGGTAGTACAGCAAGAGCCTTTCCAATTTAAAACATGAGGCAAGGGAGTACAGCAAGAGCCTCTCCAATGTAAAACATGAGGCAAGGGAGTACAGCAAGAGCCTCTCCAATGTAAAACATGAGGCAAGGGAGTACAGCAAGAGCCTCTCCAATGTAAAAACCTGAGTCAAAAATGCTCACCTTTTGCCAGTCTGCTGTACAACCTTCCCCACACCCAACCAGTTCCCTAAGGCTGTCAGTCTGCTTCTATGCTTTATACTGGCTCCTTGTTCTGAGTCTCCACCACCCACTCACTGTGTCTGTCTGTAGGCACCCACTATACCCTGTGCCATCTTGTCCTGCTTCTGCCAGGCTGTCTTTCTGTTTTTACCATTTACCTTGGTTATTGTAACAGAAATTATACATTTCAATTTATTTATCTGATACTCCATATTCCATTTATTCAATCCAAATTGTCTTAGGACAAAGAGGTTTACGTGGTACGTTTAGGTAAAAAGTAGCAGTAGATTAATTTAATTGACAAGACCCTTCACTGTAAAAAATGTTCCTCTAAATAAACATGCCATTGCATGTACATGCAGAAACACTATAAGGGAAATGGCAATGCCACGGTATCATTTTGACAGCAAAAAGAAATGTTATATTTATTGCAAAGTGAGGTGGCAGAAGATGAGCACATTTCAGACCGCACTGGGAGGGGTCTGTGTTGGTGGATTTAACAGGGCCTTTGAGCTTGCGCTGGGAAATGACTATACTCTGCAGCCGTTGACTCATTCCACCACTGGGGGGATATGACTAAAGAGCTGTGGCCAAGATTTGCTTCCTCAAAGGTACGAGGCAACAAGGTAGATTTAGCTTGCAGAATGAAGAGGTCTGAGGAGGGTATACGGCTTGAAAATAGCTGTAGTTAAGGGTGTAGGGCTTGAAGATCACTGTAGGTAAGGGTGTAGGGCTTGAAGATCACTGTAAGTAAGGGTGTAGGGCTTGAAGATCACTGTAGGTAAGGGTGTAGGGCTTGAAAATAGCTGTAGGTAAGGGTGTAGGGCTTGAAGATCACTGTAGGTAAGGGTGTAGGGCTTGAAATCACTGTAAGTAAGGGTGTAGGGCTTGAAGATCACTGTAGGTAAGGGTGAAGGGCTTGAAAATAGCTGTTGGTAAGGGTGTAGGGCTTGAAAATAGCTGTAGTTATGGGTGTAGGGCTTGAAGATTGCTGTAGTTAAGGGTGTAGGGATTTTTTATATATATTTTTTTAAAGCCCGTAGTTGAGGATGTAGGGTTTGAAAATAGTCTTTAGTTAAGGGTGTAGGGCTTGATAGTAGCCTGTATTTAAGGGTGTAGGACTTGACCGTAGCATGTAGTTAAGGGTGTAGGACTTGACCGTAGCATGTAGTTAAGGGTGCAGGGCTTGACAGTAGCATGTAGTTAAGGGTGTAGGGCTTGACAGTAGCATGTAGTTAAGGGTGTAGGGCTTGGCAGTAGCATGTAGTTAAAGCTGTAGAGCTTGACAGTAGCATGTAGTTAAGGGTGTAGGGCTTGACAGTAGCATGTAGTTAAGGGTGTAGGGCTTTACAGTAGCATGTAGTTAAGGGTGTAGGGCTTTACAGTAGCATTTAGTTAAGGGTGTAGGACTTGACAGTAGCATGTAGTTAAGGGTGTAAGGCTTGGCAGTAGCATGTAGTTAAGGGTGTAGGGCTTTACAGTAGCATGTAGTTAAGGGTGTAGGGCTTGACAGTAGCATGTAGTTAAGGGTGTAGGGCTTGACAGTAGCATGTAGTTAAGGGTGTAGGGCTTGACAGTAGCATGTAGTTAAGGGTGTAGGGCTTTACAGTAGCATGTATTAAAGAATGCTAAAATGTAAGCACTGTGGGGACTCCCCTATCCCCCCCTTCACTTGTGTCATCTGGCAAACGAATTGGGAGCTAGATGGAGTTCATGACAGCAAGCAGAAAAAGCCACGGGGTTATCAATGCCCCTCCAGGGTCACCTAGAGACACAGCCATCTGGACTACCAGGCATGGCAAATCCAAATAGCAAGTGCAGTCTAGATTAGTTCAAGCCCAGGGGTCATTTACACGGCTGAGAAACATTCAGCTGTGAAAGGTCAACTTAAAACCAGTTTGTTGGACATTCAGTGTGCTTTGTCTCCTGACTACTCGCTGGGACGATGTTTAGTCTGGGTTCTGGGCGTTGGTGTCTTTCATTGTCAGCAAGCAGTTGTCATTTTCCGTTTTTATTCTTGTTATGAACTGTTTTACTACAAGTTTTTTTTTTTCAACCTCATCAGTGTTCTCATTGTAGGAGTTTGACTTTCATGTTGGTGGTGGAAAAAAGGAAAACATCAGAAATACTGTGATGAACAGAATGACAGTTTTTTACTGCTTCTGTTAAGTCAAGGCCTTTTGTCATGAATATCCTTGAAAGGAAGAGTTTGGAAACTGTTGATACGTATTGATGCAGTATTCTTTCATTTAGTATGGTGCATTCCAGCCATGAGAGCTGAAAGCCCTTCACTGCTGTTTACATGCTAATGTACAAATGCACACCTTACAAACACATGCAGCCATCTTCTCATTTTTTTTTACACTTAACAATGCAATAACCGGGCTTCACATCTCCTGCCCCAGAGGATTATGCTGTAGGTGTCACCTACCTGATCAATCACAGGATTGGTTGATGATTATGATCTTTCAGTACTGAAAAGGTTCTCTGTTTTTGCAGTACTATAATAAAGCCGTGTACAACGATTTTCAACATGAAATGTACTGTCCTCTGCTGGATCAGTACGTTTCCAATCCCAATGGGGTATGATCTGGATTATCTCTTTAAACTTAATACATATTTACCTTAAAAACAATTTCACCTTTTTTTACCTTTTCATCTTTAATGCAGAATCTCCCACACTCCCTGCAACAGCAGGTCCAGGTCAGGCCACCCCCTCACCAAAGCAAGGCTTAGTGTTGTAACGCTAAATGGATGAGTATACAAAATTACAAAGCTGAGTGCAGGGGCCATTAGTGAGAGAACTTCCATGATGGCATGCAGCCTTACAATCAGTGAGGAAATGAGGATGGGAGAGAAGCAAGTGTACCATCTTCTGCAAAACACCCTTAGAGAAAGATTATTGCACAGAGTGCCGTGTCACCTTGATTTGGGCCAAGAATGAGACTCGCAGTTTGGGTGTTGAGCACGGCTGCACCAGAAACATGAGGGATATCAGTTAGTCTTTGTAGAAACAGTGAGGCATGAGGCACCTCTGTGTGTGTACACCTACACTACTGAACTACAGGTCCTGACCTCATCGAGAAAATAGATTTTCAGTGGACAAATACTGGTATGTACTATTATATGACCCAGGTGCTATGTCCTGTTACCAGTCATCTTTCATTGTGGTGAAGCAGTGCTTTTGGAATTACCTCCTCTGTAAGGCATGCAGAACATTTTTTATTCTTTCCTATGGAAAAGTCTTGAAATTGAACAAAGAGGTTTTTTTTCATCTTCTTGCGAAGTGCAGGCAGTTGGTTTTAGAACTTGTGAACATGCAGTTCCTGGATGTGAGTGGTGACTGTGCATTTAGACCTTTTGTAGCACTGTCAAATATATTGATATTTCCGTAGACTGTTGCCATAGCTACCATGGTATAATCATATTTTTAAAATGAATAGAAAGTGATGGTTGCAGCAAAGGTCGACGTGGCAAAGCTGATGTTGAAGAACTATGTTTTTTCTTTATCATTAGCTGGAATGCTCTTCTGTCTTGTGCTATACCTAGATTTTTTTGACCACATCCTTCTATTGTCTGTGAAGTGCAAATATACACATTTCACACCTCTGGGCTAAACATTGACAAAGCTTCCCACTGAATTAGTCAAGTTAATTGGCTACCACTGAAAACTTTGTTCACTTAGCATCACTGTGGAACATGAATAGAAAAAGAGAAAAAATAGCTGATTTAAAAGTCAATTCAACCCAGCCCCATGGATTCGAGCCGGGGCTGCTGTGGTAGGGCCTGGCCTTGCATGGCATGCGCTCTACCGGATGAGCTACTGGGGTGTGCCCTCTTAATCACTTTTTTGTTAAATTTTAACTCAAACATTAAATCATGATTGGCTGGTCATAATTTTTTGGTTTGATGGAGTCCCACACAAGCTTTTCATACAGGGGCATGCATCATGCAAAATATGAGAAAGGCCAACTGTGACAAAGATAATGTCTGTTTCTCCACAGGTGGTGTGGATCCCTGCTGTTGAGGTAGCTGTTGAGTGCTTGAGGAGGGACCCTGACTTAGTCACAGGGAGCAGGACTGACTCCAGTGTGGCACCAGGTGAGCAGGGTTTACTTTGAGCCAGCACATGGCATGATCACAGGGAGCAGGACTCACTCCAGTGTGGCACCAGGTGAGCAGGGTTTACTTTGAGAAAGAGCGTGGCATGATCAGAGGGAGCAGGCCTGACTCCAGTGTGGCACCAGGTGAGCAGGGTTTACTTTGAGAAAGCGCGTGGCATGATCAGAGGGAGCAGGACTGACTCCAGTGTGGCACCAGGTGAGCAGGGTTTACTTTGAGCCAGCACATGGCATGATCACAGGGAGCAGGACTGACTCCAGTGTGGCACCAGGTGAGCAGGGTTTACTTTGAGCCAGCACATGGCATGATCACAGGGAGTACTCATGGCGTGATTTTGGCCGGGGCTGCAGTTTTGAGAAGTTCAGGAGCAGGAGAATTATCATGTAGAGCCAAACTGAGCTAACCTGTGGTCAAGGAGCCCAGTGCACTGGTGGCAGATTTTCCCCATTCATAGGTATCTCAGGAACACAGAGCAGAAACAATCCTCTGCATTTAGGAAATCCCAGGCAGTGTTACCTCAAGAAGCTTAAAATTATGGTTGTCACAAGTTTTGCCTCAAAATGAACACAGCTACACACCTAATGTGTTTGATTGGCTGCTTTTCAAGTGATATGAAAGTGATTAAGCAACCAACTCTTTGTGTGGAAGGTTTAAAAGGAATGTCTTACTTTATCCATCTTTCATAGTTAAGTAATGGTACAGATAACTGAAGTGAAAACAATAGACCTCCGGCACGGATGGGCGTTGCCATGATATGACAGCTAACGATAATCCTTTTATTTCCATTTATCTGGTTGGAAAAGAACCACATGAGCGTCAAATTCAAATGCAAAACTGCATTCTTTAGCAAAGAAGTCCCTACCTAAAATTTGACCCATTGTATTTTGAGTTGTCATGTATACCCACAGAAATTTTGTAAGAGTTCCGGATGCAGGGAAGTACTTAAAATTAGCCGTTTTAGTATGCACAGGTATGGTAGCTCTCACCGTTTGTTGACACATTTGAACAATGATATGCAACGCCATTGGTACGTGAAGGTGGTTGACAGAAAGAAAACAAAAGGTAATGATGATAACAATATGTTTATTTCTGTAGAAGCAACTAAGATAAACTTTTTTTGAAGATTATTTTTTGGGATTTTTCCACTTTGTTTGACACTTACAGTAGAGAGACAGACAGGAAATGCATGGGAGAGAGAGGGGAGGACATGCAGCAAAGGCTGCTGTGGTAAGACCTCAGCCTTATGTGGTGCACGCTCTACCAGTTGAACTGACGGGGTGCCACTAAAATGAACTTTTTGAACTCACAGCCGAGGTACAAAAATAAGCAAGTATAGGTACTTTCATTTCTCAAAGAAAGACTGTAATATTCAAAAGAATAACTATAACTACTGAAACGTGAAATTAGTTTCACTCACAATCTCAACACAGAGGTTCACTATGGTGTTGCAGTGAGCATGGCCAAGCATGCAACAGATTTTGATTAGTTCCCCACATACGATTCTCGTGAAATTCTGCAGCGCAATAGCTCGGACAGTAAGATGAGAACAAATAATTGCATGGAATGTTTCTGTGAAAAATTTGGCAAAAACTAGTTTTGACCAATGACAAGGTATGCTTTAATTGATCCTACTGCTCATATGGTGCCACAGGGCACTTTAGTTCTTATCCAAACCATTACTTAATCTACCAATAACTTTTTTGTTTCTGTTAAGAGTAATCAACCACTGAAATAGTCTAAATGTCTGTTCATACTTTTGATTTTTCATTCTGTTTCAATAAATTTAAATCAAGTTAGAGAAATTGATTTGAAGTTTTTTAATAAACTGTTCATCAGTCATTTAGAATGACTTGGGGCTGCCTTTGAGACATTCATCCATTGGAAGCAATTGTGGAAAATGATCTAGAATATGTCCGCCTTGTTATTGCTGCAGAATTAAAGAACTTCTTTGTTCATTAAAAGCCTGATTTCAGAGAACTGAATGGTTTTGCGAATGATTCTGCGATGTGTGACTGCATGCACAGGAACGTTTGAATCACCTTGGCATGTGTTCTGATCCGTAGCATCACATTAGCCAAGCATGGTATGAGGATAGGATTATATATCTGGTGTTCTTTCAACTGCACGGTTAAACAGTTTGTCAACGTGTGGCGTTATGATGAATGTGTGTGTTTATAAAGCCGTATTAACTGCAGTAGGACGAGCGCTTATTGTGATTTATGAGCAAAGCTAATGGAGACACACTGCACTACTTGGTTTTTGTGCTCTGGTTGTTTGAGTTTGTGGGCAGGCTGTTTACTTCCTGTATCTGCCACAGTTCCTCCACTCACCCTGTTTCAACAGCAGCTCTTAAGGGGGGTAAAGCACCACACTGACAGTCAGACAGTAGCACTGTAACCCTTGGAACTAGTCTAGTATGTCATCATCTTGTCCTTCCCCAAAAGATTAAAATTTGGATTCGAGATGAGAAAGAAACTTTCATTATGCGGAATATGCAAATGGTGATAGTTTTTCTAAAAAAAATTGTCACAGATCTTTTTGTGGTGTTGGAAACTAATTCATTTTTCTGATAAATATCAGTATTAGTATTGAAAAGGTAATTTATTTTCATGCTGGGTAAAATGTGTTCTAAGATTTATACACTGGTGGGGTCGAGCATTTGCATGTCAATGTCTGTCTTGCCTGCATTGTTCTGTGACTACCTCTCCTTACCCACCTATTGTCCTGACAAATGCTATCAAGGTCTGGAATTTTATATAGTGTTTTGCACAAGAACAGTGCCAGGCTTGCAAGTGTTTGACAGGGTGGTTGCTCTAAATATGTAAAATGTCTGCCTTCAAACTGAAATGTGCTGCACAACAGCCTGAGTCCGAGCAACTAGCTCAGGGCAGCAGCTTCCAGTACACCATATGCATAATTTACCTTTTAATTTATCTTTTCACATGAAAGATTCACTCTCGTGATGTACCTTTCACTTTTTAAACACCATCATTTTCACCTTCTTGCTGCCTGTCTATAATCTGAAATCACTAGCTGGAAACCATGAGTCAGATGTAACAGCGTAAATATCCACAGAGTTTAAGTTTAAGCGAAGCGTTATGCAGGGAATAAATCATACATGGACAGTAAATGGTGTTCTGATTGACTAAAGTTCTGATTGTATCTGAGGCAGAACTTCACACGCCAGGAAAATGTCAAATAGGAAGTGTTCTTTTTAGTTTGTGTAGAGGGCAGGTGTGCTTTTCTGTGAAGCATGTACAACTGTGTTGCTGGTGTAGCCTGGGGGTGTTGTGTCAGCAGCAGTGAGCTGGTTCTGCCTCTCTGTCTCTCTCCGCCTGCGTAGGTCCGATAAGTGTGCTGCGTTGCGCTGTGGCTGCAGAATGTAAGCCCTCCATTCTCTCAGGCTCGATAACCCTTGTAGGGCACACGTAGCCGGTGGTGCTCTTTTGTCCTCTGGTGCTTGCTGAACAGCCAATCAAAAAAGACTGCAGATAGCAACCCTCATTCTGAGTGCCTCTCTTTACCAAGCACAGAGCAGAGGGTGCTTCCATGAGAAATGGTTTCTGGGTATGGAAGCGGATGCTCTGTGTGGAGGAAACGTGTGGTTGTGCTTGCTGAACCCAGGCTTGGCAGAACTATTGTGCTACAGTATAACTGGCTAACCCATTGAAGTCCCTTGACTTTTTGGGGGAATTTCTGCCAGTTTTCCCTTTTCTTAATTTCTCCTCATTATCTCCAAAACTATAAACAGTAGAGACATGATTCAAGGCTTGAAATAAAGTGCACCCCTGTACCATCTTGCCTGCATCAGGGCTTAGGGAAGTCCAATTGTGTAAACATACAGGGAGTGTATATCATGAAAGACAACATTAAAAACAGAATATCTTTTGATTTTCTTTATTCAATAGAGAATAAAATGT
The DNA here is from genome assembly GCA_019788955.1 of Albula glossodonta. Lineage (NCBI taxonomy): Eukaryota > Metazoa > Chordata > Actinopteri > Albuliformes > Albulidae > Albula > Albula glossodonta. Next base: position 1,589,614 of record JAFBMS010000070.1, read on the forward strand.
ATGTCTAAGACAGCTAAAGCCCATTTCCTTTTTCCTTTGGTGCCTCTGGATGCCAGAAAAGCAGGCAGAAATTTGGAGCTGAACTGGCAAAGCATTAAAAAGTCTATGGGTACAATACCAAACATGGCACCCAGGGTACTAAGGACCTCTCCAAATGTGTCCAAAACCTTTCTATTTTGCATAAATATTTGCTCAGCCAAATTACACCTCCAGCAGTGAATTCTGTCAGTGATGGGTGCCTCCGAAACCCCTAAAATCAAACTGAGTAATAGTAAAGATGATGATGATTAAAAAAAATAATAATCATAATAATCACAAACAGATAATAACGCTACTTCACACCCTGTGTCAATAGTTATTTTGCTAAGCTGGACTGTGCTTAGTCTGACCTCTCATCTTAGAAAACATAGGCAAAAAACGATGCAAAACATCACCAGATGGTGAACAAAATTTTAACGGTCGCCCTTGAAAATTATGCACAGCTGAGCTGAATTTGACTTGCAATGTACGCACGTCCATGTCTTTGCGCCTGTAGCAGCTAGAGAAAAGCTGTAAAAATAAGGAAGGATCTAGAGAACTAGCTCTTTGAAAGTAGTGCTATGTTATCCAAAAAGTGGGACATGCCATTTTCAGATTTGTATGAAAATAGATGATTGACAGAGTCATTTTAGTAGTGCCAAGTGATAGGCTATTATCTCCAGACTGGAATGTCCGATTGAGATAATTATTTCACTGCTTAGATCATAATAAGTTACTTTATTACAAAAATATTGGTTATCGCAATTGACATAGAACTTTCATGGACAGAAATGCTGGATTTCACTTGTCACTGGAAATGTATATGACTGTATTGGAAATCATACACGACTTTCTTGACTTGTGTTGGACAAATATATTGACTGTTGTGCCTGAAACTGCGTTTCTGTTTGCCAGAAAGTCTCCGGCACATGAAGGGATAAAGTTTACGCTGTTGGGGTGAGTTTCTTCGATAATAAAATACAGAAAACTTCAACCATAACCTTTACATGTCAGTCTGTGTGTGGTGAGTATTGCCTCAAAATTGTCCTTCAAATATACCACTTTTATACCAGTGGAACGTAAGATTCTAAGCTTTACAGCGATATTTGACATGTGGCAGCCGGTTTCATTTCTTTGAACAGGAACGCGAGTAATTACAGTGAATGGCGTTTTTAGACGCCGGCGTCTATAGTTGGGATCAAGAGGCTTCATTACATTCCAAGTAATTTCAGGATTCTGTACAGTCAGGTTGAACACATTAAAGTAGTTCAAAAAATGTAAGAAGTGTGACTGATCACCATCATAAACTACCAGTGAAAAGCCCTGTCACCATTTGTCTGACCGATAAAAGATGGAAAACAGGATTTAAAGAAAGTAAACTCTGACCTGATATTAGGTGCACAACCATAGTCTCTTTACAAGGGAATTCTAGAATACCATTGTAATACTGTTTTGTGTATGTTAAACATAGGAATCTATAAAATGACTTCTTTTCTATGCGAAGGCTTTGCATGACATCAGCCCTGTGTTTATCATAAGTGTTGCTGAGAAATTGTCATTATCATTGTGTCATTAAAAATTAACTTTGGTCATAAATTTAAATAACAAATTTTATGATATGGAGTAAGGTGCTTCGGGAAATAACCGACTGAACTTTGTTCTGTAAACTCGCAAGATGTCCTTTTTAATTTATTGTTCAAAGAATGAGTCAAAAGCACGGCCTACTCTTATAGAATGACACGGTCAATTTGTTTGTCATGTACATGATGTCACTTTTGTCACTTCATATTTCATTGTGGCTCAATTTTCAGTTTCTCAACATTTAAATTGTAACCAAGTACAAGTCATATAGAATCATATTGTCCGTGATGTACTCCTATGATCTATGGGTGTCTGTGTTTCTAAGTGATCACAGTTATTATAATTTCTTTAAATATCTGTATGTGATTTTATATTCCTCTGCAATCAGAAGTACAGTGGTTTGGGTGGAGTAAAGACACATGTTTGTGATTAAAGTTTTTTATAAGTAATGAGTTGCTGGTTTCAGAAGGTGGACAACAAATCAAGGCAGTTAGATTTTGTAACAGAAAAATGGTGGGGTAAAAAATCCAATTCTCAGCAAATAAAAACCTGGAGTGGGGATGAAACATGCATTCTGTGGAGACCGCTGAAAAGTGCAGTCGCTTTCCCTCTCCAGCAGTTCAGTCTGTTCTCCCCTTTGTTATGAACACCTGCAGAGGAGAAGAGGTCCAATCTGCATTTCAAAAGCTGTGTTCTATAGAAATAATGAATATTTATGATGTTCAGACAACAATGTGGCAACTTCCGTAGAACATTATAGCAAGATAAGAGCCACTAGAGACAAAGGCTGTGCATGTCTGCATATAGCTCAATATATGTGTAAAATTATCATCACTCTCCTCTGTATATCTCAGTTTGAACTGCAAATAAATGTTTTTGCCTAACCCTTTTCCAAATGTCGCATTGGACATTAATGCAAATTTAATTTGGAGATGGATGCATGAACAATAAACATTTTTATTTTCACAAAGACATAGGTTATGCACTTGTTGCATGTATGTCATTTTTTTATTTCATTTTATTTTCATTTCAGTGGCAACCTGGCACAGGAAAAAAGGATAACAGGAATTCAAGAACTGACTTAACCAATCAGCTTTTAGCATGATAATTTGATAATCAAGACAATTTAGGGAATTAACCAGAACACTGAGGGTTACACCTCTAGTATATGAGGTATTGCAATGGGATTATAATCCACTCTTTTCTCCACAGTTAGTCTGGACAATTTTGACATCTTATGAAAGGCAGCACTCCACTGCGGTTCTTGATTTTCCATCAGGACCAGAGGATCAGTGAGAGCTACTTCCAGTGGCCTGTAACACCACACCATTCACTAATCTATTTACCTTTGAAAGTCCATTATCTGAGGACTGTTCGCTCCCACTAGAGTTTCAGAAGTTTGCTGCAGGTAGATTACACAATGGTGCCATGTCAGGTGAATAGATGGTTAACAGATTGGTCCTGTGTGCATACACTCTGGATAAAGTGATTATTGTTTTATTATTATATCACAGCTTTGTTGTGCCACTGAGGTTTTTATGATGACGTTTTCTGAGCTGTTCAGCCTGTGTGGGAGTTTCTTGGCCACGCAGCCGGTAAAATGGTAGGAGAAGCAGTGGCATGCACTGAATCAATGTCTGTGCTCAGCTTTGCCTTAAAATTAAATTCACGTACAATTTTCATGCATGCAGACACTTTCCAACTTCATTTTAGAACCAAACCCACAAGCATGTGTTTGTGAACAGTGAAATGAATCCTGCAATTCTTTTCTTTTTTAAGTTAAGGACAACAGTAATTGTTGTATGAAGGTTATTTTATGTGTGTATATAATACTGCTTAACAAATATAGTTTGTTGCAAATTTTAACCCAGCCTTTTGTTTGTACTGTTTCCACATCATTTTATTGTTCATAGTGCCTTTAGCAGACACCTTCATACGGTAGCTAAGGTCCAGGAATACAAGTCCCATATGTCACTTTATCATCTGTAAATAATGAATATAGACTTTTAAAATGTTTACCAAAGAGGTAATTCTCCAATTGCTGTGTGCATTGAGCTTATGTTCAGTATTTGTCTTTCATCATGTTTCCTGTTACCTCCAGTTTGAAAATATGCCCTTTGTTACATTAAAATCCTCAAGCATAAAATAAGTAGTATGAGAAACAGACATGTTCAGCTAGCAGCAAAATTTTCAGAAATTTGTGATTTGTAAAAGCTGCATATAAATATAAATAAGGTAAATCATCTTTCATTTTCACAAATAAATGTCCAATCTACTTGAGGCTCATAAAAGCTGTAGTTACAATGCTACTTGATGAATGGTATGCAGAGCATCATGGATATATTAATGGTATGTGCGGGCTTAAAAGAAGTAAGTGCATATGACATGCACGTCTGTATGAAATCACCATGTTCTCCATTACTGAAGCTCTAGTCGGTAATTCCAGGGTCATGAAATAAATGGATATCTCTTAATTCGCTTCACTTTTCATCGGTTAGCTGACTCGGCTATGCCTCTGGGTGATATTGACATGTGCTTAAGAAGCAATGGCTGCAACAAATGGCAACAGGCTAAAAGTGTAGAAAATAGAAGTCTGTTAACATTAGTTAAAAGTGCTTGGCTGTAGTTTTGCACAGCTGCGTAGTCTTGTATACAATGTGCTTGTTTAACAGGCAACATGTCTGTTTCAGTTCTCAAGAAAGGTATTTTTAATTTTTTACCCCGATTTTTTTTTTTCCCCCTTTTTTCCCAATGCGAATGTTCAGCCGAACTGGTTAACGTCACCACAGCACCCGTCCTGACAGCTGTGGGAGGAGAAGTCGAGCATGTGACTCCTCCGACTCACATGACAATGCTCTCGCTTCTTCTCACACTGTGGCCATACCACCAACTGCACACTGCCTACGACATCGGAGGAAGACGTAGTCAGCGTACAGTCGGTTTGTGCCGCAGCAGGCGCCCAGGCATGACAGGGAAGGCACTATTGCGATGAGACCAACAGAGCAAGTTAGGCCGACTTACCCCGTATCAAACCCCGGCGAGGCTGGCCACTTGTTGCCTCGCCAATGGGACCTGTGGCCATAGCTAGGAATGACGAAGCCGGGAATTGAACCCCTGACCTCAGGGCCGTATTTTAATTTTGAACGAGTTTCAGCAAATGCAATTCAGTATTGTCACTCCATTTTCCAGGGTGCACCTTGAGATTTACAGCTAGTTGAACTTACAGTATGTTCAATTCCCAGTAGCTAATTTACTATTAAAACAGTAAAATTAGCTAACAGTAAAAGACTAAAGTGGATAAGTAAAAGTGGATGCTAATGGCTTTGTTTGAGTCCTGTCAGTGATGATGACACAGTGTTTTGACCCTGTTAGTGCCAGTCAATGCTGAAATCTGAGCTCAGGTGTTGTGAAAAGTAAAACTGCACAGGAGTTTTTTTGTTTTTTTCCAGAGGATGTATTTTTGTTGGAGCAAAGGATACAGTTTGCTTGCCTGGGACCGTGTTTGGATTTGGATGTATCAACTCAAGAAATGCAAAGCTTCTTCTCTGGTTAATGTTTATTAATGTCTGAGACCAGACTCCCGCAGCAACATGTACGCTTCTTTGATTTGGTACTCCCAGATAGTGGTAGACAGTCATCTCCGATGTTCTAAGAAAACATTGTTTCCCGCACAAGCTCTGAGCCCAGTGTGAGGGTGTGTAAATTATTCAGCAAGATGCCCAAACACTGAAATGCATCCTGGGAATGTAGTGGATTCCCAAGACAACCTGGGATAAAACTCTTTTCCTCTTCTCCCTGAAAGCTCAGAGCAGGTGTTTAAGGCTTGGCCTCCAACACGCAAACATCGGGTGTGGAGTTTGGTGGTTGATTGATATGAACACTGATGGTTTTGGTTGTGTGAAAGCAGGGTTGAAGCAGTGCTGGTTTTTTCATCTTCTCTTATTTTCCTTTGTGCCAGCCATTTTTATTTTAGTGTTTTCTCAGCATGCTTCCGAAAAGCAGCACACCATGCACACTGGATTGCCTGCCATTATGCATGCGCATTGGACTGTCTGCCGTTATGCATGTGCATTGGATTGCCTGCCATTATGCATGCACATTGGATTGCCTGCCGTTATGCATGCACATTGGATTGCCTGCTGTTATGCATGCGCATTGGATTGCATGCAGCCTCATTTTTTCAATCACTTTGACAATGTGCTTGGGCCGGGTAAGGTTTTTGTGGGCAGGATGGCCAGATGTCGTGTGGCCTTGCGAGGATGCCTGGCTCTTCAAGTATGACCCAGTTCAAAAATAGTACTTACTATGGTGACGAAGCCATACATGCTGAATTGGTTGTGATTACTTTGAAGCATCTCGTGGTTTGATGCTTTAACCCTTGGAGACTCAGGTGGTATTAAAATTTAAACATTGCTGTATGAGAGAGACTGAGAAAGGGATTGAGAGAGAAGGTATTATCTTACACAGAATATATTTGTCCAGTCCAAAGACAGTCACTGACCTTGCAGTCTTCGGAAAAATGCAGTATGGGAAGTGCAGTGTGCAAGTGATATTTTGACATTAACAGCCAGTCACGAGAGGCAATAAATTCCTGCCCTCACTTTGATCATCCATTTGTTTGCTCTTAAACATGTATATTTATAATGTGAGCTGCACCTGCACTAGAGGGAACATGGCGTGTAAGAGGGGATGGAAGGAACATTTTTTATGGGGTATGTCACCTTCTCTTCTAGCTTGTTCTGGGGTACTGTGTCATTGCTCTTTTACCATCTAGCAAGGTGTCAAGGAATATGACCCCTCACCACCCGGGTCTCCCTGAACATTTTGGATCCTCTGAGCTTTTTCCATCTTTTATTGATGTGGTTACCATTCAGGTGTGGATCCAGTGCTTTTATTTTTATCAGTCTTTTACTTAACCAGGTTAGGCCAACAGAGAATTTATCTCCCTTTTGCTGTGCTGACTTGAAGAAACAACGTGGGTAGGGATTGCATAGCAAGTCAGACAGAACACAGTTATTTTGGTGGCCAGTTGTAATGGTAGTTTTACTGGGATGCTAGGCTTAACACCCTACTCTTTTCGAAAAACTCCATGCAATCTTTATGGTCACTGAGATTCCGGACCTTGGTCTAATATCTCAGGTAAAGGTCAGAGCCCTGTACAGCTCCCCCTTCACATTATTGGATCATTGGAGTCCTCCTTTGGTTCATAGAGAAGAGTGCCCCCTTTTGGCTCACCAACACCTCTGCCTGCAACAACTTTGTTTTCTCAGGAGGTCTCTCATTCAAGTCCTAACCAAGCCCAGCCCTGCTTCACTTCCACAGTTTGCCATTTTAAGGATTCAGGGTGGCATGGCTGCAGAACGAGAGAGACCTCTTCATATAGTCAAACCTGCCAAGTGAAATGCACCAGCTGCAGGCTGGCTAACCCATCTTAACATCTCATTGCTTGTTTTGAAGGCGCATGTCAAAATTCCCATGACACCATGAATTTTCTCTCTTTGTTCAGGTATGGAGTTACATCCAGAACCCTCGGAATGTTGTGCGAACCCTGTTACAATTTGGTTTAAAAATAGATTTAAAAATGTTCCACCCCCTTGTGAATGCTCTGTGCCCATTATTTAACATTCCTAACTAACAACTCCACTCACTCCTGCTATCAGTGTTACCCCTAGATGGTGAGACAAAACAGTCATCTGAGGCTAACATCCATTTTGACAATTTGCACTAGTTGCTTTTTGACAGTTGAAATGCATTGGGCTTGTATCAAAAAACAAATGTTGTTTTCTTTACTTCCAGCATATTTTTTAAATGATTAGGCACGTTCCATCCAAACACTGATTTCTTTTTCTTAAAACCATTTTGTCATCCTCTTCTCCACTATGTTATGCTTGTGAAGTTTGTGCCAGCCTTTCACTTGCCATAGCAGCCCTGCTTCCACAGTCAGTGCACCTCCCTGATGCACTGCTATGCACAAAAACCGCCTCATATCCAACTCATGAAAAACACTTTTATTAAAATATGGAGATTAAAATTAATTGTGCAGGTAATTTTATTGATACATAAATGTGTGTAGAGAGAGGAAGCAGCTCACTTTGTCTCATGGACTGACAAAAGTGCCACATCTTACACATTTTAATGGTAAATATACATGTCAAAAGGCAAATTCCTGTCATTTTTCAGTGTGAGTCTTGTTGAAATATGCAAAATACAAATGAAAAGGCAGGGGCATTACTAAAAAAAAATGTATGTGAGATTTCACATAACTGTATCGATAACATTGATTACTTTATCAATGCTGGGATCTGATCCTTTGAGATGGAAATGAGTGTGCAGCTTATTGAAATTAATAGTTCATTTGTTCATTGGTATTGAGCAGTCATTTCATTTGTGTGGCCCACACACTACTTACATTTGCACACTGGACCACCAGCGGTTTCAGTCCCCCACAAGCTAACTCGACCTCTCATTTGAGGTAACTGTATTTGTTTTTAAATAGAAAAAAAGGTTAAATTATAATAACATGTTTTTTCCACAAGGGCACCTCTTAGCCTGCAAGCCAATGCTCATTTCTAGATCTACATCTACATAAGAGAGCTCACACTAACATAGCCATAACCCACGGATCCCTGCCAATTACACCCAGCTTCTTTACACAGTTTCTCTCCATTTCAACACTTTAACCAAATGGTGTTGTGCAGCCTGCTCAGTGGGTGGATTATGTGGCTGATGATGTCATAGTGATGTAGGCATTTACAGTACAGCGCTCACATTAGTGTCTGTGTAGATTAGGTTGTGGGGAGGGGGGGAGGGGGCGCTCACATACACACTTCCGTTGTCATCAGCAGTGGTGGCACCAGAGTAAATCCAACAATCTCAGAAATATGACATTCCTATTTTAGCACAAAGCTTCCTAAAGCCAGAGATTTAATGCCATGAGCCAAGAATTCTGTGTTCCATGTTAGCGGCACCATAACAAGGGCGCGCAAATCTCCCCAAGAATGAAGGACTGGCCCTAAAGTTGAGCTAAGTAACGTTTCTGGAAATAGAGGGAGGGAAAACAGCACAGCTGTCTGAGACTGTCAGTGTGGATCGCGGGATTTGTGGAGCGAATCCAGCACGGGTGTAAGGGACAGCGATAACTGAAAAGATGAAGTGCCCCACATGCAGGGCCCTTGAATGAATTTACCCCCCACTCTCAGACATTCCCCGTTACCCACAGCGCACATCCAGCCCGGAGACAGACAGCAGTTGCTGTTCTGTGAGGTATGCTCTGAAGTGCAGTAATCTTTTATTTGTCATTGTGCACCAGAGCTTGCTCTCACACTGGGAAACACTCCGGCTATTCTGTTGCCAGTTATAAAGATAGCATTTTGGATATCAGCATTATTACTGTCTATGTACAGTACCTTTCAAAACTTTGGACACACTTTCCCATTTACTTGAATGAGAAAGTGTGTCCAAACGTTTGACTGGTTCTGTATGTTTTTTTTAAGTACAGTATGTTATAGGACGTTTTTTACCTTTCAATATTTCGTAAATTCACACTGTGCAAGACACTGCATGTACCACAACAAAGCACCTGTATTTAAACACAGGTTTAACAGATTTTTACATCATTACAAATGAACTGACAAATACAACATTGGAGGTCAAAGTGCATGAAAGACTGAAGAATCCATAATCCAAGAACACTATGTACATCTTTATCTTCCTTCTATATAGATTTTTTTTACATTTTTGTCCAATTTATACTACTTAATTTTTCTTCTCATGAAATACCCAATAGAGTTTTCTTATTATTATTGTATTATATTGTATATGTGAGTAGTCATGCTTAAATGTTGAACATCTTGAGTTTAAATCCTGTGAAAGGCACAGACTTAAGAACATAATGATGATGATCAGAGCAGCCAATTCAGTCTAACTCATCTTGCCTTTTAACTACAATCTATATAGTTTCCAGTAACTGTGCCAAGCCTGGACTCCAGTGGTCTCTGTCTTTAATACATGACCTGGCAATGTGTTCCAAGTACAAGTGGGTAATGCATAGAGAGTCCAGCCGGTCCTCACAGACATAGGATGTCCAGCTGGTCCTCACAGGCATAGGATGTCCAGCTGGTCCTCACAGGCATAGGATGTCCAGCTGGTCCTCACAGGCATAGGCTGTCCAGCTGGTCCTCACAAACTATTCACCATAATTCACACCCTTGGTCAGCTCAAGATCCTGTAACATTACAAGAGCTGTTCATCCTCCCATTACAACATTTAGTCGGAGGATGTGCATTTGGCTGACATATTTCATATGTTTCCTCGGGCTGTTGTTATGGAGGAGGCCTGTGACCCCATCGTCCCTGCTTACTGTCCCACTCCCCTGCTCACAGGATTACAAACCGAATCTGACAGTAACTCTTTAAATACAAAGCCCGATTTCTGAATGACTGTATTCTAACACCATACTGAAACAAGTAAGTAATAACAGATAAAGAGAGAGGGTGGGGGGGGGGGGGTAGTTAAATAACAGGCTACTTTAGCTCATGCTTGCTCCAATGTGGATGTCTGTACATTACAGTGGATGTCAGATCTTGCAGCCTGAGGAGGGGCACTATGTTTCTGTGGGCTGTGTTTGAGTGAGGAAATTCTGCAGAAAAAAATACCTAATTTCACAGTCTCTTAGTTTTAAGTTTGTCTTGGCATCCTAATGTCTGGCATTAACGATTATTCAGATTATTTACAAGTAGTATTTATGCCCGTCTACTGTGTTTGACATCAGCTGTTGCCGTGTTCTCTGAAAGGTCAGTCAACACCAGCTCACAACCCACAATCTCCACTGCGACACGGCCCCATACACTAGTACTGCAGTCTCCACAGCGACACGGCCCCATACACCAGTAGTCCCTCTGATTCTCATCATCTACAGAAACCAACGCAGAGAGAGGGCGTTGGGGAGACAGGATGAAAGTCGCTCGGAGGGCTGAGTGGGCTGGAATCGTGACAGCTGGTGAGCAGAGGGTGGAAATAATAATAAAAAAAGGTAAAGACATGTAGGTGTGCATGTAAAAACCCTGCACACATCTCTGCAGCCCACTATGTGCGCCATGGCCCACCCACGCTGCCATGGGCCACCAAGGTGCGCTCAAGGTGCACGCATAACACCTGTGCCTACTCAAGCCACCATCCCTCTCTGCACCCTCGCACCTTTCTGCACTTTCCATCCTGCTTCGTGTCCCTCACTGAGACAAGCAGGCACAGCAAGTACAGGGAAGGCTCTCAGCAGAACCTTATTACCTGCAGTGGGAAAGATGGGAGATGAGTTTAATTAATGTCTCTGTGCGTTTTTTCGAATGGCCATGCCAAGTATCCGCCACTGAAGAGTGACTCGCACAGAATGTTGCTCTTGGATGAAGTGGGGCATTTGCTGTTCCATACCGAGCGTCAGCACATTGCCGTATTCGAAGGCTCGCAAGACGGGACGCGTGGAACATTCATTGGCCCATGAACTTGTGAAGGCGCTTAATAATAGTATCAGAATGAATCTGTCACTGGAAATTTTTTAGCCTTCAGTTACTTTGAGTATTGCCAAGTTGTGCATGTTATTGCTGGATTCAAGAGGTGTTGTCCTCCACCTGCACCACTTCTGATGGCAAGCTTGCTTTTGCTCTTGCGAATATGTGTGTGTACTTTTTCAATGTCCACAATGAGCAGAAATGTGACATACATACTGTGGTATATATTGCCTGTGAAATCCCTCCCATCTCTGCACACAGAGACAGGTGGCCTCTCAGTGCCTCCAAACATGGCTGCCCACTGCCTGACAAAACCCTCTTCATCAGAACAGATGGGACAGTTAAGCGAGGTCAGAGGGAAAAACATCACTTCCAGAGTAGACTTTCCTGGAGTACAACCACTTACGATCTGTGTTCACACTGCTGTTTTGGTATCCATCAAAAAGGTATGCAGTCATCATTTACACTGAGAGCAATACTTTAGTGGATGCTGGAGACCAGAATGTGGTAGTTTGAAAAAAACAGCCCTCCATTGTGGAACTTGTGATGGAGTATATTCTGGCATGGTATTAAGACAGCCAATAGGAGACTAGTAAGGGCAGCATTGATCTGTCTCTAAAAACAAGATGGAGCAGCAGTTCATCACTGCAGCAATTGCACACGTTGTCATTATATCCTTAAATAAAGAAGAAAAAGACCACATCATGATGTGCCTGTCAGTCAGGTTAGTACGAGCCATATACCTGCGTTTACTTCACAAAGCCTACGAGCCTAACTAGATATAGCACACAGTTGGATATGACAGGTTAGAGGTTAAGAACAATGGTAAATATTGCTTTCAGTCATGACCATTATAATTATGTGATACTGCTGCCAGTCAAAACATGAACACTTCAAGTTTTATGGGGGGCTCTCAGAAGAATAATCTCCCAGCCTGAGTAAAAACCACCAAAACACAGATAACAACAATGAACCAAACCCCCTCATACCAGTAAACAAGAAAGCCTCTGTAGTCGCATTTAGACTTGTAGTTTTATTTATTTATTTATTTATTTTGCTCAGTTTCACAGCCTCTGTTAAGATTCTGACAGCATGAAGGTTCCCACTTAATTACAGAATCATACTGGAGCAAAGAAAACTGCTGAAGGTGAGTGATCATACAGAAATCTACAGGAATAGGATAAGAGAAGTAGGCTTTTTTTCTGCACGAGAATGCAAGTTTGATATGACCTGAACACTCAAAGAAAGTGGATAGACGTAATGAAAATAGGCCATTATTTTAAGTGGTCTACTTTGTTCATCTCTCACTCAACTGACTTCTCCCAGGCTTTTGTTAGATTAACTGTTTCAGCACTGGTAAATGTCACTCTGGTAATGTCGCAGTCAGGTTGGTAAGCTAGCTGACAACGAGAGGGTCCGTGATTTGCATCCGTGATTTATGTTGCATTAGTAATGCGCGCATATTTCTGAATGCAGTTAGAGTAGACCTTCAGTTTAACAGATTCTTGTATATTGCAACTATAGTGCCTTGTTGGATTTCGTATCAATATGAAATTCTATGTACAGTCAATTGTAACATTTTTATTTCCCAATATATTTATTTGTTCAGACAGCCTTGTTAAAAGGGTGGCCTGATCAATTTGTTGTGAGAATAAAATAAAAATAGTTTTATGCCTCCACATTTGAGCGAATAAGCAGCTTGTCTGTGGGATCAGCCCTGGCTGCAATTTTAAGAGCAGTACTCGGGCAGCAGCAGGAAGTATTGCACAGATTATATTTCTGTGGAGGACGTTCATTTCTTTTTCAGATCATGCTTTCAAATGCTCTGTAAACACTAGTTAAAAATGCACTAAGCCAACCAACACCCATATTTCAAACATTGTTGCTTTTGTGAATTCTGTAACTTGGAAACATAAGCTTTGCCAAGTATACATCATGAAAAAAATGTAATTTGTGTATGTAATTTGTTGTTTTCCTTAAATTATGGCAAAAAACTTGTATCCATGTATCCATTCTGAATAGCAGTATTTTTATATAACTGGAAGACCGTCTGGCAGCACTGAACACAGGAATCAGTCTGATCCAGGACACGGTTGGCAGGGACATGTTTTGGGGGTGCCAGTGGAACATGAACCTGCTGCACTTAAATGAAGGACTCTGAGCATTGAGTTCATTATGTTCTCCATCCTCATAACATTTGTTGAATGTTTGTGTCTTGTGGACACAGTTTATTTCAAATCTGCATCCAAAAACACCACTATTATAACCATTTTCCACAAGTCATCAGAATATAAATGAAGACTTGAGGGTTTTTGAGGAAATTGAGTGTTGTGTTTAGTTTTATGATTTCATTTTTGTAGTGATTGTTGTAATTCACAAAACAAGGTTTTGAATTAGCCAAATATATGTGATTTTTGTTTATCTGTATAGGACTATATGTCACTCTGCCTTACTACTTACATTTTAATGTCAGAATCCTAAACTCTGGTTCTCCTCACTCCTTCTCGTGTTGACAAACTTGATATTTTTAAAGTCATCATCAAAGTCAAAGTATAATCAACTCAAGAGTGTCAGTCAAAAATGTGATGGGAGATGGTTTTCGGCAGTCTTACCACATGTCACTCACAGGCTACAGAGGCACAGAGATACCTCCACTGTGATTCACAAGTGCAAGGCATTTTCACACTGCTCTGTGGACAATAGCCTGCAAACCATGCCTCTGTTTCAATTATAGAAGCCAGTCATAGTGGCTTACATTTACATGCCACTGCTAATTTTATGGTCAAAGTGTTAGGCTATCTTTATTCATGGATGCACACTTTTGCAGAGTAAGTGTTGCATTGTGGTTCCAGATATAGGTTTTTGGCATGAAAGGCAGGTATTCAACAGTGGGGTAGTTCTAGGGCTGGGAACTATAGCATAAATTTGAGTCTGAAAATAACCTAAAATCTGCATCAGCTGGAACAGATTGTCTAATATGCTGAAGCTAATAAAACATTTGAGCTTTAAATTGGTACACTTTAATATGAAATAGTCAAAAAAATGAGCTTACGTGGATGATTTTTAGTAACATTTGCCCCAATTATATCATCATATGTGATGTTTGTTTTGATAGTCTGTGTATTACTTTATCTTTACCTTTTACCTCATCATTAATGGACCAGAAAGCAAAGAATTTAAAAAAAGCACTGAAATACTACAATAAAATCAATAAGCTCTCTTCAGACATCGGGCCATGGCAGAATGCTATATTTTTTTTTAACATTTGATTTTAGCAGAGAGGACATCAGCTACACATAGTCAGTAGTCCACATCCTCTGGTGCATGTTTTGCACATATGAGTGTCAGAGGTTGCCAGCTGTGTACTTAGCTGAGTTGTATGAAAGTTGAATTAAAGCACTTAACATTTGTTGCTTGGAAAAGCTGCAATCATAACAAAGCTCAGTGACTAAAACATGTTTCATTGTCCAGTAAGTGTTAAAATTCCCCAAAAAAATGTGTTCAATCAGTATGTTTGAAGTTAAACTTGACAGCAGCCCTAGTTAGTAGTGTGGCAGTGGGTGGAGGAGGGGTGGGGTAAAATGCTCTCAGCCCGGGAATGTGGAGGGTGTGGTTTCTAAGTGGTGCCCCAGGCTCAGTGCTTCTGATCCTTGTGTAAATTCCATACCCCTGTGCATTTGCCCTGGGGCTGTGCTCGGCGTCTGTGTCAACACTGCGCAGCTCTGGCACGGCCGCCTCCTCCAGCCCCACTAATCCTGGCACCCTGTGGGCGGCTAATGGAACACAGCCTATCTGCTGGGGCCTTCCTGGGATCACTCTGCTCCACAGCACCACGGCCTCTGGGATAACTCTGCTCTGATTGGCTGTGGAGACACAAAGATTCATTTGGGGTTTTTCTTCACTGCAGTGAGTGGGTAAAGATGTCCCCCTGACAGTATGGAGACTAAACACATTATTCAGATACTGTAATATTAAGAGATTCAAATAGTCTTCTTATTTGGGAAACACATAAGAGGAATACATCTAAATATGTTTATATATTGAGATTGTGTTTTTAATATTATGGAATATTATGTACAGTCCAGTCCCAATGTTTTAGATGATAAGGGAACTTGTACTTAGTTGATACCAAAATAACAAATACTTTAGTGATTTAAGGAACATATATTTCTGTACTTATAGAGTCTATTTTTATTGGAAAAAAATGATATTGGCAAGACTTTAAAATTAAAGTTGTTTTAAAGAGTTAGTGTTGCAGAACAGAAGAGGAAGACTGTGGAAACATATGTTTTACTGATTGGAAGAGAAGATGTTCACTCAATTTGTGTTCAATTGTTGGGTTATTTTATAGGAGACTTCATTTTTAACTGTCTCTATTAACTATTATATTTCTTTGAATAAAATATTAAGAGCTTTTTGGCTGGGTCTGGGCCTGCAGTTTCATCTGCCTATCCCAGGAGGGCAGTGTTGTGGCACTGCTGGGGCCTACAGATGTCACCGTATCTGTGCATGGGTGTGTGTGTGTGTGTGTGTGCGTGCGTGCGTGCCTGCCTGCCTGCATGTGCATGTGTGCGCACACAGTATGTACGCTTATCCATGTGAGTATTTTCTGTGCACATTGAACCTTGTGTGGGAGACTGTAGAGATTGGGTGTGGGTGTGGGCTTAATATCCACCATGGAAAATCAAACAGTCTTTTCTTGTCTGAATGTTTACATCGTTTATGAGATTTGCTTTGCACACACAAATTTCACATTTCCTTGGTATTGAGTGTACAGCATCTCACCCACCTCTACCTGTTAGGCAATCTTTACAAATTCATACAAGTCTGGACAAGATGGCGTGTTTGGTTTTAGTCTTCATACCACTAAATGGAAAGGCCAGTGCAAGGCCAGCATCAGTCATATCTATGCAGGATGCCGTAGAAAGTTGTGTAGTTTGTGTCTCTCTTTCCTCACATTGCTAGTTTATGGAAACAGTATAGAGGAGTGAGAGATTACACCGGAGAGGACCTGAGAGATTGCTGAAATTCCTGGCATGGGAGAGGATACCTGCTGGGCATGCTCAGAAGAGCATGTCTCTGAGTGGGGAGATCACAGGGCCGCAGATTATCATGTTACATCCTTGGTGCTGTAAGCTGAAAAGTGGAAATTGCGGGTGGGAGTGGGATGGGGTTGTGAGTCCACATTATCTGCCAGATTAATGGTCCAGCTATTTCCAAGCATGTTCATTGCTTACTACACTGAGTTCTGATCCAGGATCAGTAATTATTCCATGAAAAGGTAATGAGGGAATTGTAATGTTGTATGACTGACTCCCAGGACGCCAGCAGCCAACTGTTCTGCAATGTGGGCTTTACAACAACGGAATACTGTTGTCAGAATCTGAGTTAGTGGTGGAAAGCTATGAAGTATGGCATTGCTAACAACACAGTATATTGATTTGGTGTTGAGCCTGCTGCCACATAATCAATGTTTGAATGTTTGCACACCAGCCTATTCCCTGAGGTACATAAAGCACAAATGTCTCATGTGGGTTTTCCTTTTAAAATGGACTTTCTCTGCATTTTACTCCAGTGGAAGATTGAATTTTGTATGTCATTCCTTTGGCATACAAAAGGAGTCACTGAAGGTCACAGAAGGGGTCTCACACTTCCAGAAACTAAAATTTCTCTTTTTCTGCATTTTGAGAGATCCATTTGCTATTAGAAAGCAACAAAGTGAAAGTACTTTGGAGATGAAAAAAGCATATTCACTGTTCAGTGATTGAGCGATACTTTGTATTTTTTGGTTATATTCATCCTGAGAGCCTGTAGCCACTTGCCTTATTCTGTCTTTTTTGGGTGCAGTAATGAAGATGGGACTTTCATTGCCAAGATGAAGAGCATTTACTGGGAGCAGTTATCATGCAGATATTGCAACAAGATTCCAGCTGCCATCACTACTGTTGTGATGTCATAGCAACGTCATGCTTACCATGAGAGAGCAGTAGCATCTACCCAGGGCTGTCTGAAGCACCTTCCTCTCAGTGGTCTCTGCCCAAATTTGACCCTTTGAACCGCTCATGTCCCTTTCATCTGTTGCTGTGCTTTCCATCCTCGTGATTGTAGGCGTGGCGTGTGTGCTGAAAGCAGGCGTCTTCGTGAGTCGTGTCGTGACGTGTGAGCTGAGAGCAGCCTTCCTCGTGATTGTAGGCGTGACGTGTGTGCTGAGAGCAGCCGTCCTCGTGATTGTAGGCGTGGTGTGTGAGCTGAGAGCAGCCGTCCTTGTGAGTGGAGGTGTGACGTGTGTGCTGAGAGTGGCCGTCTTCGTGAGTGGAGTCGTGACATTTGAGCTGAGACAGCCTTCCTTGTGAGTGGAGTCGTGACGTGTGAGCTGAGAGCAGCCTTCCTCATGAGTGGAGTCGTGACGTGTGAGCTGAGAGCAGCCGTCTTCATGAGTGGAGTCGTGACGTGTGAGCTGAGAGCAGCCGTCCTCGTGAGTGGAGTCGTGATGTGTGAGCTGAGAGCAGCCGTCCTCATGAGTGGAGTCGTGACGTGTGAGCTGAGAGCAGCCGTCTTCGTGAGTGGAGTCGTGACGTGTGAGCTGAGAGCAGCTGTCCTCGTGAGTCGTGACGTGTGTGCTGAGAGCAGCCGTCCTTTTGAGTGGAGTCGTGACGTGTGAGCTGAGAGCAGCCGTCCTCGTGAGTGGAGTCGTGACGTGTGAGCTGAGAGCAGCCGTCCTTGTGAGTGGAGTCGTGACGTGTGAGCTGAGAGTGGCTGTCTTCGTGAGTGGAGTCGTGATGTGTGTGCTGAGAGCAGCCATCCTCGTGATTGTAGGCGTGGCGTGTGAGCTGAGAGCACCCGTCCGCGTGAGTGGAGGCGTGACGTGTGAGCTGAGAGCAGCCGTCCTCGTGAGTGGAGTCGTGACGTGTGAGCTGAGAGCAGCCGTCCTCGTGAGTGGAGTCGTGACGTGTGAGCTGAGAGCAGCCGTCCTTGTGAGTGGAGTCGTGACGTGTGAGCTGAGAGTGGCTGTCTTCGTGAGTGGAGTCGTGATGTGTGTGCTGAGAGCAGCCATCCTCGTGATTGTAGGCGTGGCGTGTGAGCTGAGAGCAGCCGTCCTCGTGAGTGGAGGCGTGACGTGTGAGCTGAGAGTGGCCGTCTTCGAGAGCGGAGGCATGATGTGTGAGCTGAGAGCAGCCTTTCTCATGAGTGGAGTCGTGACGTGTGAGCTGAGAGCAGCCGTCTTCGTGAGTGGAGTCGTGACGTGTGAGCTGAGAGCAGCCGTCCTCGTGAGTGGAGTCGTGACGTGTGAGCTGAGAGCAGCCGTCCTCGTGAGTGGAGTCGTGACGTGTGAGCTGAGAGCAGCCGTCCTCGTGAGTGGAGTCGTGACGTGTGAGCTGAGAGCAGCCGTCTTCGTGAGTGGAGTCGTGACGTGTGAGCTGAGAGCAGCCGTCTTCGTGAGTGGAGTCGTGACGTGTGAGCTGAGAGCAGCCTTCCTCGTGAGTGGAGTCGTGACGTGTGAGCTGAGAGCAGCCTTCCTCGTGAGTGGAGTCGTGACGTGTGAGCTGAGAGTGGCCGTCTTCGTGAGCGGAGGCATGATGTGTGAGCTGAGAGCAGAGGCATGACGTGCGACCTGAGAGCAGTGGGGAGTTTTCGCCTCCGCAGAGAGTTTGGGGTTTTTTTTTTCAAAGCCTATCAAAGACGGAGTGTGTCCCTGGTGGTTGTGGAAAGTTCCACAGGGCTGTGGATGGAGATAGCAGAACTTTTCCAGCTGTGTTGGTCCTCCACAGGCATCACTGAAGCAGGTCAAAGTTCAGGTCAGATACTGTCCACTGGCTTCATATCTGATCATTTGTGTACACAGGGGCTATCTGGAGTCATTCATAGGCATGTGGACTTGTTCCAGTGAACAAGAAATCACTTTTAAGCACCAGATGTTAAAATCCTAAATTACTAGTTTTTCCAGTGTTCCAGAACAATCCCTGGCATCCTTTGAAATAGAGGTGGGCAAGGAGAGCTTTGCCTGGAATGTCTGCTCTTAGTTACTCAATTAGCTCTTACGTGACCCGATCATTTAGATACATTTCCGTTAAGATCATGAATGATAGCCACACACTCTTCTCTCCCGTCTACATGAGGTATTTTACCATGGTCTTTGTTACAAGTCGATCAGCATTGCTGCAGAATCAGAAAACTGGACGCACAGTTGCCCCACAAAGCAAGTGACAGTAATTCTTACAACAGGGCATTTTCCTGAGTGGTTTGCTCATGGCCACAGCAGGCACAGCTGAGCTGAAACTGGTGATTGCAGGATAAGGACAATCTCTCAAAGGCTGAGCTCAATTCAATCTAAAAGAAATCTTTGATGGAAGCCTAGAAGGCATGACAGCCAGTCAGATCGTTCATTGAATTGTTGCTCTACAGCTGACTTCCTGAGGCTTAAGCCTTAACCATCTCAACATGGAATAGAGTGAATCTAATAAATCTAATCAATCATATACTGCACTGCTACATTCTCAGAGGGATTCTGTGTTTATACAAATACCAATGTCACAATCCAGAGTGATAATCTTCGGTACTGCATCATAATTTGGTGGACGTTCATGTACAAATAGTGTTGAAATTGATGTGCAATTGGTCATATTGAAATCCATTCAAATGTGTTATGCATTGAGTGACCTCCGTTTGCCTCCACATTCAATATTCGTAATTTACATCACCTGTCTCATCTCTGCCCAAGTGTTATGTATATGAGTTCAGTTTGATTTCAGAAGTTCATTACAGTTTGTTGACAAAACATTTTTCAGAAAAACAGCCAGACACCTGCCACTCGGTCTAATTCGATTAAATTCTGCTGGCTGACTGTTAATTGTTGCGTGTGGTATTTTCCCACCATGTCAGCCAAACTCGGCATGGGAGTCGTTTCCATTCAGTGAAAACATCCAATAAACATGCTACTTGTTTCTTGCAATCAAAACAAGCTTAATAGATGCGAGTAGATGAATTGAGCCCATTCATCCGTGGGCCTTGTGGGATCTGCGCAGAACCTGGCAGATCCTCGTCGCCTCCTCACTTCCTGTGCCTTTCCGATTAGAGCGCCCAAAAGCATACACCGTGGGTAATTGTTAATTAATTAGCAAACATTTGCACTAAGAAGCTGTTAATTTCCTCTGTAGATCAGTGGCGTGGCGCAGCGGGCTGCTGGGTCTCCTCCTCAGCCGCAGAGAGGGAACGGTCCGGGCTACAGTGAGTACAATTTCGCCACCTCACCCCTCACACGAAAACGGCCTCTCCGACACTCTGCACCTCATGCATTAGGCTGGGCCCAATTCATTGTTAATTTCCATGAACAGGTTTATTTTACCCAGGCAGCATCATTCCTCATGATATCATATACAGTATTTGTGGGGTTGTTAAATATGCACAATTGCCAGATGGTTTGTATGAACATTGCATGATTTTATTGCGAAAAGGTTTATTGCACAGATTATATCACAGTTAAATTGTGACATATGCAAAAAATGTGGCACAATACTGACAAACTTAAATTCCACGAATCATCATACTGACATTTGTTGATGTGAAGCATCATAATCACATGATTTATGAAATAAATCCAACATAACTGGCTAACTGCCTTTTATAGTTGTCAGTGTGTTTCTGTCATATCTGAGAATCTCAATTGTCAGGGAGGAAACTGAAGTAAATATTTACAATGCAGTTATGCCCATTTAAGCCTGTTTATGTAACTGGACCCATGTAAAACTTGTGCTGCTGGTATCCATACAGTGAAAGCAGGGTTTGATCATGGAAAAAGATGGTCCTAAGATTAACTGGAAGGGGTTTCCTTAATGCCAATAATGTCATGACAATATCACCCGCTGAGGGGTGACCCTGGTCTGGAGAGCCTCAATGTGTTCTGCTTCTTGTTTTCAGCATAAAATCAGCAGTCGATTAAGATCCGAGAAGTTAAATGTGCTACATTAAATCTGATCTCATCAATGAATTGCTGAGTAGTTACAGACACCAGTACAGCCTGTAACTCTTCAGGAATAGGGTTAGCCACCCCTGACCTGTTGCCACGGGTGTTTGACATTGGTACATTTTTTTTGATTTTGTGTTTGATTATCTGTGGCAATGATTTGAAGAGTCTGTTGGACAACTTAGTCATGTTTTTCTACTGTTTTTCTTGTTGTCATTCATTTCATGCTTTTTAAGTTTGTTTTAGGGGCATATGCTTATATGGAGTGACTTTGGTTATTCCTGAAATGCTCTTAATGCAAGCAGGCCGAAAAACTCAGCCCTGGTTGAAATTATCAGCATGGACTTCCAGCCCTGCTATTTGCCTTATAATTTACTGGATTCAGCTTGAGCATATCCAAGTGTCTATCAGGAAAGCTGTAGCAAATGATAATTATGGTGATTTTTTTTATGGGTGTGTTTTTATGTAACTGTAATTAAGATAATTATCAGCAGATTGGCCATTTTGTGAATTGAACTGAACCCATGTCAGCTTGGTGGTGCTTTTACACGACGGTCAATTTTGTACATGAATTAGGGTAACTGATAAGTGCCTTAGTTAGTGCCTGCCCACTCTCTTTCCCATGACTCAGAGTGAGTGTGTGAGAGTACACATGTGCTTGTATGTGTGTGTGTGTGTGTGTGTGTGTACATGCATGTGCATGTTTGTCTGTGTGCCTGCACGTGTTTGTGTGTGTGCATGTGGGTGTGGGGTGGTGGAGGGTTCACGTTTCCTGCTCTGAATCCTGGCTAGGTTACACAGAATTCCCAGGCTCCAGGATACCAGCAAACATGGAATCAGATGAAGCCCACACAATTCCTCTGCACTCTCTGTGTAATTCCATATTTGTACAAGCACCAAGGCTTTGATCTGGAGGGATTGTCATCAAACCACTCCAAATACATACATAGGTCATCACTCTGCCCAATGAACGAAACACCCACCATCTTAAAGGGAACCTCAGCTGAAAGAAAGGAATGCATGAACTCAAAATGTTGAGCATGTCACACAGGGAATGCGCATGTCTTGCAGAGAGAAGTACACCTGTCAGATGCTGCATGGTGCCATATTTTTTCTTAATAAAGTGCACACAAAAAACACATTTACTCATGGCTCGAACTAAACATACAAACTACACTGCACTTGTCCAAAGGACAATAAAACAGCTAACTTGGACTAAACGTGCTGAATGTTTTTTAGAGGTTTTAGCTACATAGCTAAGTAAAATGCCTGGTTATGTAAACAATTTTGAAAAATATGGCCCATAATCACATGCATAATAGACTGCCTGAACCTTAGATACCTGTCTTTCCCAGCCTTGATGGCCTTGTCATCAAAGCTGGGAGAGAGAGGCTTGCCTCTCAATCAGAAAATGCTTAAATGCTTATCATCGTTTATCATGGATGTTATTCTGCCTCATTTTGTACTCATGTAGTGTACTTAGACCATGTTATAAAGCCATACAGATGTTCTCAAATAAGAGGACTGAGTTAGATTCAAGCAAGCATGGCAGATTTCAAATTTTGAATATTTGCATTTCTCAGACATTCTTAGGCATTTAAGTGCTGTAGTTGGTCTAGGTCTTACACAGCTCATGTGTCTCACCCTGGGTATGCAGGGTTGATTTTATTGTGACTGTCCCCTGAGTGGAAATGTAGAAAAGCTCATGTGTCTCCGTGGTGATCTCAGAAATCCAAATATACCCACCTACCCCACACCTTGCTTTGATTCCCAGATTCCTTTATAAGAAACCTCCAAGGTCAAACATCACGGAAACACTCCTGGTGATAATCTTAACGCACCACAGAAGTGGAGGAGATCCACCGGTCTAGCAAGTTGCACCAAATGCTTTCAGAGTCAACGGTTAAGCGATGGGTGGAGCGGGGGATTACCTCTGAGTCTCTGAGGTGCACCAACTGTCTGAATAGTGCAGTCGGAAATAGCATCGAGCTGCCCCACATCGAGCCCAATCACTGGATGACAGGCCACCACTGTGCGGCACAGGGAACAGAGCGAGCCTTACTAAAGGTCACCAGCATGGCACACACTGTCTTCTCCTCTCGGGTTACACGCTAATGACTGCCACCACGAATGCCACACCGACAATTAAAGCACACAGCCGGCTCAGCGGGGAGTCTCAGGCCCCTGCTCGGGTGTGAGAGGAGCTGAGCACCACTTCGGGGTTTTGCTTAGCCTTTGGTGGGGCAATGGTGGGTGAGAGCTGTGACATGCACAGACGTTCGTAAGGGCAGTGGCTCTGCCAAAGAGGGGTAACTTCAGCAATGATGAACTAGTGCTACTCATGGCTAATCCCAGCTACCAAAATCCTTCACGGGCAGTTTGGCCAAAAGAGGGCAAATGGTCCATTGCCTGGGCAAAAATAGCACAAAGGTGTGCAGGTCCCTGGGTGAGAGCGACCCAGTGCACATGGTTCTTGGTGGGAGGGTTTTTATTTAGAGAAAGAATCTGACAGCCACAAGCTACCCTCCAAAGGCCGTGCCCTGGACACAGAGAAAGCTCCCCCCACGCCCATGCTTCTAAAGGTTGCGCTTCTCCAAAATAAAAAAAGAGGTCTTTAGCCATTTGAATATCTGTCAAGCTCCCATAAAACTCCATGGAAGATAGTATACCCTTTTGGAAATGAGCTTTTCAGAGCTCAGGCTTCGGTGATTTTTTTTTTTTTTTGTTCCTTTTTTGCTCTCTAGTTTGGGCTTGCCAATTATGGCTTTCATTTTTTGCACTCACTTGTGCCACTCACACCTTTAACCCCACAGCAGCCAGAGATCGCAGTTCAGCTCACCCACTGGCCTTAGGGAAGGTGTTTCATCTGCAATCTGATGCATTCAAATGGAGACACCGAAGTTTGGTGCCTCTTTCATTTGGTTGATGTACAAGGTAATCAAATATGATCATCATGTGTGAATACATATTTGCATCAGTAGTTCAGTTAAAGGAATAATTAGGCTCAAAAAATATCAGTTTAAAGAGATCCTCATGGAGGGGTGGGCCAAAATTCCTCCTCAGCACTGTGAAAGATTGATCTACAGGAAGCATTTAGTCTTCGCTGTTAAACTTGTGTTGTAATCATTTATTGAGCAATACCTTTTTTACAAGGGGGCACTGAGTGTTACATTAATTTGTGTAATGTATTTGTTGAAATAAGTATCAACATTTTATGTTATTTTATGTTATGTTAACCGAGTGGTTGTTAATTTGATAACATTCAGGCCCTATTTTGAAAGTCATAGGTCAAAAGTTGGAAATCAGTCATTGCCTGATTCTCGCAACATTCACTGGGAGGGGCAAAAGTGCAAAGCTGTTTTGGTGAACACAAGTTCAAGGTGATATATCAAATTGGGCAAGTCCATTCCATGGCGCTACTCACAATAGGAGGTCCTTCACATGGTGCAATCCGCAATGGGTGGAGTAATGTGTTAATGTCAATTACAGGGCATTGGCGCGACATTGCATGTTTCAGCCAATCACAATGAGTGTTACATACAATAAAATCATGTGCAGATGGAGGTACTGGTTCGTGAGGTCCATGCCCAACATGAGCAAATTCTTCGATCTGCCAGTGTAACCCCTAGTTCCTCAATTGATGCTACTCTGGCAGACACCACGCGGACAAGATTGCTGGGTTTCAGCAGTTTGTTAAGTTTAGCAAAAACAGGCAAATAACAGACAAATTAAAGTAAAATTGGCAGCAGCTTGACTTCCAGTCCTGTGATACAGAATGCAAAGGGGCAGAGCACACATGTCCAATTATTAAATATATGATTTCTATATGTGGTAATTGTATAGTTTATATATATGCATGCAGAGTGATACAAAACATCAATAAGCACACAGTGGACTCCCTGAACAGCTGTATTTATTGTCCTTATGTAATAATGTAGTGAGTTACATGTTACATTACAGGCATTTGGCAGACTCTCTTATCCAGAGCGACTTACAACACAAAGTGCATTTCTTTTGGGACAAGGTTATCAAAGTGCTAGCGAAGGGTACATGTGCCAGTAGGGTTAGGACTGAACCCTATGGATGACCTGTTGAAGAAAAAAAATACAAGAAACAATTAGTAATAAACAATAACTCAGATAAGGTAGCTACAAGCAAAACTATGGCTAAGTGGGAGAGCTAGGGAGGGAAGGAGAGAAGTGCATCCTGAAGTACGATCTGCACTTGAAGGTGGGCAGACTATCTGCTGTTCTGACCACCGTGGGAAGGTCATTCCACCAGCGGGGAGCCAGAGCAGACAGCAGACGTGACAGGGAAGTGCAGGCATGGAGAGGAGGGGACACCAGGCGTGCTGAAGACTCAGATCGGAGCGTACGGGCAGGCGTTTAGGGTCTGATGAGCTTCTGAAGATAGGACGGGGCCGTCCCCTTGACAGCCTGGAAGGCGAGCACCAAGGTCTTGAATCTGATGCGAGCCGAGACAGGTAGCCAGTGCAGGTCCGCGAGGAATGGAGTGACGTGGGTGCGTCTGGGAAGATTGAAGACCAGACGAGCAGCAGCGTTCTGGATGAGCTGCGGATGGAAGATGCTGGAAGGCCAGCAAGGAGGGAGTTGCAGTAGTCCAGGCGGGAGAGTACCGTCGCTTGGACTAGCAGCTGCGTGGAGTAGGTGATGAGAAAGGGGGGGGGGATTCTCCTGATGTTATACAGGAAAAATCTGCACGCCCGACTCACCGCTGCAATATTCTCAGAGAGGGTCAGCTTGTTGTCAAACACCACTCTGAGGTTCTTCGCGCAGGATGACAGCGACAGGATGGTGTCACCCAGGGAGATAGAGAGGTCCAGCGATGGAGAGGATGGAGCAGGAAAGAAGAGGAGCTCTGACTTGTCTGGTTTGAGCTTAAGATGGTGGGTGTCCATCTAGCTCTGAATATCCCGGAGACAAGCAGAGATCTGAGCAGAGACCTGTGAGTCAGAGG
The DNA here is from genome assembly GCA_019788955.1 of Albula glossodonta. NCBI lineage: Eukaryota > Metazoa > Chordata > Actinopteri > Albuliformes > Albulidae > Albula > Albula glossodonta. Next base: position 1,615,654 of record JAFBMS010000070.1, read on the forward strand.
GAGAGAATGAGAGATAGAGTTGGGTGTCATCGGCATAACAATGGTAGGACAAGCCATGGGCAGAGATGACAGGTCCAAGAGAACGGGTATAAAGAGTGAAGAGCAGTGGGCCAAGAACAGAGCCTTGAGGAACTCCTGTAGCAAGCGGATGGGATGCCGACACTGCACCGTCCCAGGCAACCTGAAAGGAGCGACCAGAAAGGTAGGACTCAATCCAGCCAAGAGCGGTGCCACGGATGCCCAAAGCAGCCAGTGAGGACAGGAAGATGGAGTGGTTGACAGTGTTGAAGGAAGCCAATAGGTCCAGGAGGATCAGAATAGAAGAAAGAGAGGCTGTGCGTACAGTGTGGAGAGATTCACTGACTGGGAGAATTGTAGTTTCAGTCGAGTGACCAGATCTGAAGCCAGACTGGTGGGGGTCCAGCAGATTATTCTGAGAAAACAAGAGAGAGAGATGATTAGAGGCAGCACGGTCAACAGCACTTTTCTGACTAGCCTCCAGTTAACGATTCTAATATAGGCTGCTAGTGGCGAAAGTACACGCCCTGCTAATTAGCAAAACAATAGCAGCCGATGACCGAGCAATTACCCTTTTAACAACTGGTTTCGGTTAAGTAAATATTCTAACGAACACAGTTGCACCAGGAAAGACGAAAAGTTACAGATTACAAACTACGCAAAAGAGCATAAAACTTATACCAACAGAACAATCAAATGGAAAAGAAATACAAACTAAACTGACAACAGGTGCAACCAAACGGTAAAGATAACGCAATCTAATCAACTGACAAAGAAACTAGTACTTAACCTGCTCTAGCCGAACCTTCAACAGCTCCAGCACACCTGAAGCAATGCACTTTTCAGTCTTCTGCAAAATAGTGCCAATCAGCAATCGGCAATTTTTGACAGGTGTGACGTTTTTCTATGTTCTGTGCTCTCACTTGCGGAAATTCTGCTTATGTGTGAACTGGGGTGTAGCACCAGGGGGAAAAAGAGTATTAAGTATACAGGGCCCAAGGGTTTGAAGGGGCCCGTGACAATCTGGGAATTTTTTTTTTTTGAGTGGAGAGGCCCTCAGAGCCTGCCTGTGTACAGGGCCCAGAATTTGCTATGCCCCTGTGTGTGAACGTAGGGTTTGTCATATGAAGGAAGGAGTGCCTGAAAATAAGGACTGTTTGAAAAGTCGTTGGTGGTAACCTCTTCTCCTTGCAGTTATGTTTTCCATACTATTGGGATCAACAGCAAAACAGAGATGTTAAATTCAGCCAATATTAATAGTCTGCATCTCATGTTCCAAGCATTGAAATAATACAATTTAAATTAGCTAATGTTTTCCTGGCTTCCTTGGTTCTGTCAACGTAGATCGTGGGGAATTCAATTATTTGTCATTATGGAATTTTGACCATTGTTGCCTTTTGGTAATATCTCAGATGTCATGTTATGACACCTGCTGGCCGAGTCAATGCAGTACAATTTATTTGGCTACTTTCGACTTTTGCACACCGAATAGACCTGCATTTGAGACCTTTTATGCACAAAGGATTCACTTTGGACGGAAATTGCAATTCAGGCATTGTGCACCATAATTTGAATGGTACTCAAATTTGTATTCAGAGACACTCCCATACATTGCTCTTCTATGCCCCTTTATTACGTCAGAGGTTAAAGTGGCTTTGTGCGTCTCCATTTTTCCTGTTGCGCTGCTGGCGTGTTGCAGAAAATTTGCGGGTGTCGTTGCAGTCATGACATGTGTTAAGTCAGTCATAGCATGTTGCACCTGGTAGCGAAAATAGGGTCCTCAGCGTCAAACATGGAAAAATGGACATAATCAGACAGGGATCAAAACACTACCACCTGTGAAAAGATATGCTGCTTTGCAAAGACCAAAATAACAGGTGACAAATTCCTAGGAGTTAGTGGAAATGGAATATCCACATCGGTGTTGCAAAACCACCAAAGTTACGACATCGGAATGCATCACTTTAACCCCAGCAAATCTGACACGTTCCCTGGTTTCATCCTCAAGTCCATTCCCTCCTGTGACTCTTGTTTATGTACTTATGTACTTAACACTTACCACGGCATAGAGTTTAGTCCCAAGCAAACTGAAAGTGGATGGCCCTGCTCAGTGAATTAGCTTAGCGAAGAATAATAGCAGCGATGTGCTTTTGGAGAGTCCTTGCCCTCCTGTCACAGGTCCAGTGTGGCTTTGCATTTGAGCCTAATACCACTCAGTCAAAGTGTATAGAATAGGCATGTATTCCCTAACAGGGATTGTGGGCCTGGTGAACCTCAAGGTCTGCTGGTTTTCATTTAACCAACAGCACTGCCCACTTATCACTGGTTATACTATGTTATATGTTTATGAGGACTTTGGTTGGGTTTCACTCAATATTTGTCCTTCAGTAAATATTTGGCACACAATGCAAGTGTTCATTTTTATTCCCACCAATCGGGTTCAGCAATCATGATAATTAACTGACCAAACTGTTCATGTAGAGGAAAAGTATAACTCTGGTGTTTAATTGTGAGCCAAAGTGAAGGGAAAATGTTGATTGCATTCCAGCCTCTGCCTTCAAAAGGAAACACAAACAGAAGTCAATTATTTAAAGTGGGGTGATGTTTACGGTCTAACAAAGTGCAGGAGAGTACTGCTGTATTTGTACCTAAGACATTCGAAAATCCAGCCATGTGCATACACACATAGACACACACATGTATATACACACTGTAATGCACTCTCTATGGGCTCCTGCACATGTGACCAGCCCCAGGGTGCTGTGGTGGCCCCATGGCGCTCTGCAGGGCTGATCTCCCTGAAGGTCCTGCAGCTTTACAGCGCTTGCAGATCATTCTGCTTCTGAATAGATCCACCTGTCCAGACACTTGTGCATCTCTTCATGTAATCCAGTAATCTCTCACCTGCTCTGACACACCTTCTGGGGGCAGCTCAGAGCTCTGTTTGCATGCTGTAAGGGAGAATACATTCTCTTTCTCTCTCTCGCAGTCTTTTCAGTGAATAGAATCATTTAAGGAATTAACAAATACTGATGTACAGTTATGCCTTGCAAACCTCGAGTTCTCCAGCTGCAGAATTCACTTATACATGGTTACATAAGTGTACACCAATTCACTTACCGCCAGTCTGTGACTCTTGTATATGCAGTTTGTGGCGTTAGGGGAACCTTAGCCAAAGCTACAAATACTTAATATTCTTTTTATTGTGCACTACAAATGGATACAAAATCAAACATTTTGCTGAAAGTTTTGTACCCATGACAACGAAAGGGAAAGTGGAAAACTGAGATAAAAGGAGAGATTAAAGCACGACTTCTCAGTCATCACCCAGCAACAACACAGCTAAGGCAGCTTCCCGTATTCCACTTTCCCCTTCATCATCTGGGGTCCCGATTCTTCTTTTTGGTATTTGCAGTATTTGCTTGATTTTGTGTTCACTGTAGTGTAATAACAGTGCAGTGTGTACTAAAGGCTTAAATGATAGTAGGTATTTGTAGCTTTGGCTAAGGTTCCCCTAACCCTATTTTACCCATATAAAGTTAACTTCACCATACCAGGGATTCACTGACTGCAGTGTTTTTTAGGAACATAAGCCCCATGGTTGGCAGGGGATTACTGAATTACTAATAAGTTGACATTGAAACATAGAAACATGGCAAAAATATTGAAAAGACTAAAAAATACTATGAATCTTACTAATTATACAATAATCATCATCATCAGTTTTCCAGAAAGTGATTTAGAGAATTGAGTAACATCAACATTAACAAGTTTCAAACATCTCTAAATTCAGAATGAATTAACAAAATTATCTCACCCAAACTAGGAGCTATGCTCTTATGTCCACCCAGTGTAAATGTCTGTAGACCTCGCTCACAGACTCATGGGGCAGTATGGCAAGTGGCCTCACTCCCTTTTCTCACATCTTCTCAGTGCTTCCCTAGGGCTGTCCTTTCTGTAACCATTGCTGAACTTCCTTTGTCTTGAACTTGTGGTTTACATTAGTGTTGCTACACTCATTTGAGGTCATACTCTCATACACAGCGGGTACCCATTATCAAACTCAGCATCAGGTGCAGTGGGTGTAGATGGTCACACAGTATGCTTTGAGTGACCATGTCCCATCTGGTTTTTGATGAGCATTTGCCTAGTCCAGCTATTCATTTATTTCACAAACCAGACACAGACTGTATAGACAGAGATGAGCAGATCCAGAAGCTCCAAGCTATCTATGTAGCTATATCACATTATGACTTGAAGACAAAGATACTGCTAGCTAATTGCTGGAAAAGGTTTATGGTGATATTTGTGGGAATCTTTCCATGAAAACTGGATAGTCAGTGAGTCAGTCCTAGCAGGCTAGCTATGACATCTGACTGGCTTCAGCTAGTTTTTCATCAAAAATTATTTAGAATGGAAAGTTCAAGTAGTGAACTGTTAGTGGGCTATAGAGTTAAAAGGTTCTGGGCACATGTTAAGGTACAAATGAACACATTATCTAACAGGCAGAGCAGGTGTAGACCACTCTCTGACAGGTGCAATAAATTGTCATGAACAGATTGCTAGTTGATTGAGGTAATCACAGTTTGCTTGCTCAAAACGAGAAAAATAGTTACTAGATATGCAGTTAGATTTGATCACACTCTAGCTATCAGAGTTAGTCCAGATATCATACTCTGTTTTCACGATGGTGAGTTGAGGAAATTAGTTACACTAACAAGGTTTATTTTAAATGAGGAAAAACAGGGCGGGGGAATCCCTCACCTAAACTTGAACGGCTGGCGGAGGCAGCTGTCCGTCACCCTGACAGAATTAGATTGGGAACACCCTTCCTGAGGGCATTGCGGTTAGATAACGGATAAGCAGGCAGACCCATTAGCCTGGCCTGGCCTGCACCCATAAGGTAATTAGCCTCAATGCTGACATTACTTAATGCTTCAGAGCCTGTGTTGAAGCGTAGCATGGCGTATTTATAACAGGATCCAGAGCCGGCCCACAGAGTGGGCATCTTCAACAGGTGCAGTGGCTTAAGCTCACATATCAAGATGCAAACTCACCCAAGGACTTCACGTCCCCTGCAGAAGCTTCCAGACTCTTCGTGTACATTCCTGATTTGGATTCAGTCAGAAAATTCTCCTGAGTGATTCATTTCATGGACCCACCACCGAGATGGCACACCCCCACTGCCTTCAGTGTCAATCCCTCAGTTTATTTGATGTTTCCCATGTGCCTTGATGGTGTTTTGGTTTAGGGGTATCTTTTTCTGTACCTCAGGGCTCATCTTAATTTACAGATGAGTGTTCTGTAGGGAACAAGTCCACCCGTCCGACAAAGACTAATTAGTGTGATTTAGCTGTCACAGGATGGATAGCCTACCCCAATCCAGTTCTTGGAGAGTTGCATTGTGTGCTGGTTTTTGTTTTCACCTGAAATTCCACAGCAAGTTCAGGCCTAAGAAACCAGGTGACGTGAATTAGCTTTGTAATCAGTTTTAATTTGTCAGTCAGTGCTGAGTAACACTCATACACTGAGGCTCTCCAGGATGAGTCCTACTCATTTGATAAGAAAAGCACTCTTCTCATGCAGCCCTGCTTTGCGGCAAAAGACACAGTTTATGCTCCATGCCTGAGGGTCACCTATCATAGCTCAAACCTTTTGCTTTTGTTTGCTTATTCCTTCTCCTTTTGCACATAATTCTTATTTCCTTTTGAGCATGTGGGTAGAGCTATGGAATGTTCAAGAAAGGTTCAGTCAGTGTAAATGTCTTTTTTCCAGAGCCCTTTTTTCCCTCCTCACCCCCACCCCTCAAACCTCTCCCCACTCCCCTCCCTAATTCATTCACTGCCCCACCAGATGGTATTCAGATGAGGCCCCAACAAAAGCCCAGCCCCCAGCTGGATCTCCACACACTGGGTAGGGGGTGGCACTGGGAGGGTGGGGAGTTGATGGGGGTTAAGGTGCACCAGAACAGCAGCGATTCTTCCTTGGGTTTTTTTCCCTTTGTGTCGGAATGCTTCCTCTGCCAGAGGAGTTTGTTCCTCCGCTTATAATCCCAGACAAAGGCAATTTTATAGATTTTATTCCATTTCAAAGATAAAAACATTGTTCTCCTTTTGTTTTCGCTTCACAGTAGGTTACATTGTGGGCGACATCTTGAAAACTGGACAATATAAGCTGGGGATTACATAAAATATAGTGCAGCAAGAATTTTAATGCCTGTGATTTTATTGTTGTCTGTCAAACTGTCCTAGTTTGGCTCTATAGATATGGCTCTGAAGCACTTCAGAACTGAAAGATGTTCTTTGAGTGGGCCCTGCCATCACACAGCACAACTCCTTAAAGAAAATGTACTTCTTAGTCATTCAGTCTATCCTATGGAGCTCTGTGCTTGCACAAGTGTTATGTCACACTTTTTTGTTTTTATTCTTTTTCCTGTCTTTCATTTTATTGTTTTAACCTAAATGTAGAGCAACCCGAGGACAGTTTCATCAGCCCTGAATGAGAGGCCGCTGTTTCAATTCAGAATTCAAAACTTTTTGGGTATCATTGAGCTTTTGCCTGGATATTAGCAGGGCTTTGGGAAATGGAATGGGTTGTTCATGTCAAATGGAAAAGCTGTTTATTTCCTTTGGGGCACATTCTCCTGGGGTGTAAGAGGCTTTCATTTTTAGTAACCAGTTTTGATAGTATAGTAGTGGTTTAGTTTTATCAGCAAGTTATGTGTAGAGGAAGTGGCCCTGCAAACGAATGGTATCCCAGATCTGTGCTCAGTAAAAGAGAACAGCTTTACATTATCACTGCTTTTTCACTTAAGAGTGGAAATGTAGTATTGTAATTTGTCATCTGACAACAGGCAAAGATTTATTTTTTTAATACATTTTTTATGTAAAAGGGATTGATAGAAAATGTCCTGATATTTCTCAGATAGCTCTTGTTATATCCAGGCAAAAGCATAGTTCCCAGTGAGAGCAGACATCTGGTCCCAGTTTTGATTTCATGCACCATAAAACTCATCCTTTCTGGTCTTTCCCTACAACTCCCATAACAAATCAAAGAAGCTTAATCCCCAGTCACTATCAAAGGAGAAGGGAAGCAGAAGTTCTCAGCGCTCATTTCTGCTCATAAAAGCAGTGATGTTCAGCCCTCTTGCCTGGATCCTTTCATCAGACATGTTTAGATAAAAAAAAAACTGCCAAGTAAAAATGCAAGTGGCTCAGTACAATTTTTGATATGCTTAATGTGTGTGTGTGCCTGTGTGTGTGTGTGTTGACAGAGGAACTGGTTGTGAACTGTGCAGAGTACATGCAGAGTGTGACAGATGACCTATTGAAATCATTTCTGTGCAGTGTCCCTGTTTCCAAGGCAACACAGGCTCGCTTTTGCTTTTCATCTGAACATGTGACTGTGGGCTTTGACGTCAGCCTGCGGGGGGGTGGGGGTGGGGGGGGTGTGTGGGGGGGGGGCAGGCAGGAGTTTGGTACTCGGCAGCTGAAGGCTTTTATGAATCTTGCAGAGTTTGGAGTGGTCACTGTTGGAGCCCCAGTGCCTGTTGCCTCTCCCGCTATTTAAGCTCTACTGCGCCTCTCTTTCCAAACTCTCGCCTGCTGCTGCTGCTACTTTATCTGCCCGGCAGGTTATGGACTGCTAAAGGCTACATTACTACCAAGCGAGGTAAGCTGCCTGTCTGTCTGTCGCGCTCTGAGCCGTTCCCGGAGAGTTTCTTACATGTGAGTAATTTTGAAAGTGTACTTAGCGGCGGGGTGATTCGGTTCATGCTCACATGGCTGTAGCGCAGGTTCAGAGGGGAGAGCCGTGTAAAGGCAAAAAGAGCAGCCGTGGGGAGAATAACTGAGCTGTCTGTTCTTGACTGGGAGCAATTTAGCTGCGAGATGAATGAACAGTGAGCCGATACTTCATCCGACTCGGAGAGGGAGTGAAAGGAAGCGTGAGAGACTGAGAGGGAGCTGGTGTGCAGAGGAACGGAAGGGTGCTGTGAATAGAAGAAAAGATGCAGTTGAGAGTCAGTCTTTGCCCCCCTGGGGTAAGAGGCGGGAGAGAGCAGAGTGATCCCCCCCACCCCACCCCGAGTCCCTGGCTGTGGGTACAACCCCAGACCGAACAGGCAGCTGAGTGGGGAATGAGTGCTCGGGTGGTGAGCCGGGATCTGCAGCGCTGACGGAGGTCTGGGGCTGACAGCGGGGGTGTGGCAGTGGGGTGGAGGGGCAGCAGCTGTTGCAGGGACCTATTGAGGGTGCTGACTGGGGGGGTTTGAAGTGAGTGGAACAGTTTGTGGTGAGGGGGCGGTGCTGTATGAGACTAGCTCTACCTTATGCACACCTTAGACGACAGCAGACCAGCCAGCATTACTGCTGCCTGACAGGAAATGGCATAAACAACAACATGGGGAAGGAATATAGTGAGGGTGTTTTCTGTGAAAGGAAAAACTTATCCACTTGTTTCCTTTCTGTGTTTTAACATTTTATTCCCCCAATCTCTTTCACTATCATTTTCTCTCTCACTCCCTTTACTTCACACCCTCCTTTTCTCCCACACTTTTAATTACTTTTTTAATTACTTTGTCTCTCCGCCCATTACTTTCTTTCACTCTTGCTACATTGTCTCTCTCTCTCTTTCTCTCTGTCTCGCTCTCTCTCTCTCCCTCCCTCCCTCCCTGCCTCTCTGTCTCTGTATGCCTGCCAGTTCAGTGGTCCTATATACCCTGTGTCTGTGTATCCGTCATGGCTGCTGTAGATGTCGAGTTACGCTGTTATGGGCGGAAATGCCTGTTCTCTGCACAAGGCCCTAGCAGCCACACAAAGTAGAGTCTTTCGCTGTTTGTGGGGGTTACAGCTCGTGACATAAATAACATGTGTCACTGTGGTATTCCGTCCGGGCGCCTGGGGAACACAGAGGTTTGTGAACCACTCGGAAGCCATCGGAAAGCGTAGGTCTGCCACTCAAGATTACGGGGGAGGCAGGCAGGAAAAAGGTGGCGGGTGGGTAGAAAATGACATGCAACAGTTGGGGACAGAACACGGGAACTAAACTGTGTTCTCGAGAATGCCGGCACCCAGTTACCATCATTTCAGTGGGACTGAGCCGCTGAAACCCCCAACCTCTCAGAAGATTTTCAGGATGCAGCTGAACAGACCAGCGCTGTTTTAGCACTGGTTTTGGAGGCAGCGCTCACTCTGAATATCTCTGTCATTTGAAGGACGGTCCACCCTCCCCAGATCCAATGTTTGGATCCTGTAAGCAGAGACAGGGACAGAGCTCTGGCCAAACAGAGATAGAGATGGCTCCAGCTTACATTTAAAGAGGGGTTGGGTCTTTGTGGGGAGGCTGGCCCCTGCCACCGCTGCTGTCATTTTTCTGTGACTGCATCCAGAGAGCGAGGTCTGGGTGCACATGTGCACGTATTTCACACAGGTGTTGAAATGTGAAATGAAAACGCTGTGCCTCCAAAACCAGCGCTAAAAAGAGTGCTGGTCTGTTCAGCTGCACCCTGAAAATCTTCTGAGAGGTTGGGGGTTTCAGCGGCTCAGTCCAGATGAAATGCTTTGTTTCTTCAACAGGTCATCCACAGGGCTTAGTCCATGCTAACACTCCTGGCGCTTGTGACTTTTACCCCCTCTAGCGCTTTAACACCCTTGTCCCGAAAGAAATGCACTTTGTGTTGTAAGTCGCTCTGGATAAGAGTGTTTGTTAATGTAATGTCTCCTTTGGGCTTCGTCCTCTCCCATTCTGTTGACTGAAGAATATTCTCCTGGGTTGTGAGAGGCTGCATTGTGTTCCAGTTTTGGTATTATTGCATGTGTTGAGAATTCAAAAACCAGAGATAAAAACTGAATGATGTTTTTAGAGGACATTTCGTGTCATATGTCACATACAAGTCCTTGTTTCAAAGAGTCTACAGCACATTGCGATGAGTACCTGACCACATGTTTGTTACAGTGTGTGCAGGGAGCCCTTAAGCTGCTCAGTCTGTCGCGAGCAGTTCCCACTGTTCCCTTTCAAATACAATGCTCTACGGCTCACTGAGACAGACAGTGCGCACAGGTTAAAATAATGGCTGAAATCATAGAGGCAGATAGTCTGTGGCATGAAAATGGTCTCCAGGCTAAAATCATACAGATATATTTGGAAACACTGTGCATTGAGTATGTTGAAAGTCAGATCTAAGTGTTAGTGCCACTCTGTGTTTTTTATTCTCAAGAACTGCACCAAACCTGGGTTGTTCATATGGTTGTTGCTACAACAGCCCTGCTGTCAGTAAGAGCTAGGCGTCTATTATTTTGATCCCATTACTGCTGTGACTGCCTGCACAGAACCTCTTATGTAATACTGCTGTAAATTCAGACTTACCTTCAGGGGAATGTGCTTTATCTGAGCTAAGGTTAAAGGCGGGTTATTCTGAGGTGAAGCTTGAAGGTGTTTAGATTGCATTGTGTATTGAGTCAAGAGTGACTTTGCTCAAATGCATTCTTATGTAGTAGTGGCACCTGGTCATGCTGAAGCTGAGAGTCCTTTGACTGGGTGTTTGAGTTCCAGTCAAGTCACACAAGGCAACAATTGTATGTGAACTGAGCATATCCCAACCTTGTGTTCCTCTTATACTAGACACTATATATTTGGTGATTTATCTGTGGTGTGAAAAGTAACAAGGTTTGGAAGGAAGTCACACAATCAGCTGCTCCTCACTGAGTCTGTGGGAGAGATTCCCCACAGGTCGCCTGATAGATGTGAAAAACGAGAGAAAAAATACATTGCCACTGGGAAGTCATCCATCTGCCAGTGCAGACTGTAAACCTGGAGGAATATGAGGCTTGGCTGTGGTAAGCTGTGTGCTGCTGGCACATAGAGATGGGGGGTTAGGGTCACAGAGGAGACCCTGTAAAGCAGTGTCAAGGGAGAGCCAGGCCTGCAGCACTCTGCAGCACGGCCACAGGTCATGCAGTGTGCCTCAGCACTCTTACCTGATCACTCATCTTATGGCCTATCAGTGTTGAGGAACTTCACAGCCATGAGACTCAAGTCTCCCCGCTACACCAGGTTTCACAGTTCCTCAAAGACCTAAGGAAGTGAAAAAAAAAATGGTGAAACATGCTTAATATTGTTCTTGGTTTACCTACTTTTGGCCATTTACTGCTACATTTGGGAATGTAGCAGACACTTTTATACAAAGCAAGTTGCATAGTTGTATATTTATATCTTTATGCCGCTGGATATTTTACTGCAGCAATTTGGGTTAACTAAAAGTACAACAGCAGTGCCCTACCAGGGAATCCAGCCCACCACCTGTGAGTTAAAACACCAGGTTCCTTAACCATAATATTACACTGCTGGTTATGGTTCTCATTGTCATCTAACCTTGCCATCACAAACAGATCCCCATACAATAAAATTAAAACTTTTGTGCTTTTCAATAACATCAATGTTGTGTTTTACACATCGATGAGTGTCCTTTAACCTACAGTGTGAAAGCAAACCATGTAAATTAAAATGGAACTTTAAAGTCTGTATTAAAAACTTAAGCATTTTCTAAAACATTGAACATTGTGCTTTTCAGCACAATGACTACAGTGTGGTTGATCGCTCCCATGTCTTCATAGTGGTATTTTCTACAATGATGTAGCTTGCAACTTCAAACAAATAAACACATCAAGACAATGCCAGAGAGTGAGCACTTGAGTGGAGCCATTTGAAATATAAGAGAAAAGGACATAGCCCAAAGGAGGATCTTTGGCAAGGGTGCACGTTTTGTGGAAATACAAGGCTAGTTAAAATGGGGGCAGGGCCTGGCTATGGACAGGACCGAGACCTGTCATTTGTGGTTAGCAGGGACAGCTGTGTGGGTCTAGCTATTGTCATGCATGAAAATGTCTCTGTATGGGAAGGGTCAGAGGTCGCAGTAACTAATGCCTGCATGTCTGGTAGCTCTGAAAGCACAGCAGCTGTGGGTTTTAATGTGGGAAGAAGCACAGTGAATACCAGCACATTCAGGCACACTGGTCTCGTCCTCACCAAGTGGGATACAAGCGTAGCTTCAGATAAATTCCATCTTGGCCCCTGAAAGCATTATTTCTCAAGCAACATATTTTGAGCTTGAGGCAGAGGGGGAAGGGGGAGAGTCTGTACACCCGGCTGATGAGGAAGTTTCCCTGCTGGACGTAAGTGACACTGCTCAGTTCTCCTTCCCCTGGCCGTCCCTCTTCCCTGGGCTCTCCCATGTCCCCGGACTCCTACCGCACCACAAGTTCCTCTGAGAGGGGAACGGGTCTGCTGAGAGCCTGGCGTAAGACCAAGGAGGATTTCTGATGGGATGTGTCTCTGCCTCTGAGGTTTAGAGGGGTGGAGGTCTGCACCGCGGGTGTAATTACGCTGGCAAATGAGCACTTAAGGGAACTTAAAACTAATGTGAGCAGACCATTTTTACTGTGTTTTTTTCCTGGTCTTCGTTTTAACTTCAAACAAAATCAGAACAAGTAGGATATGAGGGTTTTGTTTTGTCTTGTGGGTGCTTTAAATGGTGTGGTTTCAAGAGAGTATTTCCTAGCCATCAGTTGCTCAAGCAGTCTGTCAGTTTACATAAAAAATACAAAGGTGTAAAGAGGAGCAACACATATGAAATAAGAATAAACATTACAGCAATGTCTGTAAGTTCACTGACTCAAAATGACATGGAGTGACATTTGAAATGCATGCGCAGCTGAAAGTATTTGGAGGAAACGTGCTTGTGCTATGCTCCTGTGGCAGGAGGCTCCATACAGAACCAGAAGCTCCTGGTGTTCAATGCGAAGGTAAACTTGTTTTCAAGCACAGGGACTTCTTATTTACCCGGAAAGAAGAAAAAATTGTATTACATATTGCACGGTAACGAGCCAAGAAAATTAAAAATAAAATTGGACCAGAGGAGTAGGAGGTAGTGCAGTAATGCAGTTTTCATCAGTGGAGTAATGTGAAACCCCTCTGACCATGTTCCTCTGTGTGTGTGTGTGTGTGTATATGTGTATGTGTGTGTGTGTGCGCGCGTGTGTTTGTGTGTGTGTGCGTGTGTGTGTGTGTGTGTGTGTGTGTGCACGTGTGTGTGTGTGTTTTGTGTGTGCGTGTGTGTGCGCGTGTGTGTTTTGTGTGTGCGCATGTGTGTGTGTGTTTTGTGTGTGTGTGTGTGCACGTGTGTGTGTGTGTGTGTGCATGTGTGTATGCGTGCGTGTGTGTGTGTGTGTGCATGCGTGTGTGTGTGTGCGCGTGTGTGTGTTTTGTGTGTGTGCGTGTGTTTTGTTAGAGAGTCTCAGAGGCTTTGAAGGTGTTCAAAGTAATGTAACTGTAGGAAAGAATTCAGAAATCCCTTTTGAATCATGCATGATGTGGTACCATGTGAAAATAAAATATGCAAAAGGCAAGAATAAAAATTAAACCTGTTGTTGATTGTAGAATATTGAAGAAGCATTGCCTAATCTTATTTAATATATTGGATTACTAAATGACACCTTATCGGTGCTTTGGCGAAAGATTTTTTCACCTGCAGCATCATTACTCAAGAATCACCAGTACTCCCAAAAGTGTAACTGGTAACAGCGTATTCAGTATGGGTTTCTAATTATCCCTATTGAAAATTAACAATACTAAAATTAACATGCAATCACAAATTTTTGAAAACTGATGCAAAACTGAATCATTAAATAAGGGTCATTTATTATAAATTGTTTATGGTATGTTTGTGTACATTATTTACATTTCAGAAAATAGGCTTTTAGAAAATACTTGGTCAATAAATGAACTGATCAAGAAATGATTGAACATGTAATTATTAGAGATATTTTTGTAGAGGTATTTATGAGTGTATGAATCCACAATTTTTTTTTTAATGAAAATATTTGTTTATGGACAGAACATGCCATTACCCTATTTATTCTAGATGCCCTGTGGGGAAATCCCAGCTAACCCTAGAGTTCTCATCACTCAGTGTCAGGACTGACGCTATAAAGTATTCAGTTTTCTGTGGGAAAAATTGTGAGCGTGAAGTATCGTGCTGTTTGTTTTGTGTGCTTGTGGAATGCATGGGAGTAATTCTCTTTCCTTATTCCCCTCCGTATTTGTGTTCTTTTGGCTTTTTGGAGCAGCAGAAGTCTTAGGATAGCATGTAGCACTGGCTTTGGCCTTCTAGCATAAGCAGCGCTCTTTAATTTCACTGACGTTGAGGATGCTGTGGAAGAAAAGCATATGCGGGATTGGAGCCCATCTGCTCGTAACTCTGCGGATAAACTCCCAGCATTTCTGCATGGCGTGAGGATTCCCATGTGATATGCCCGATGCCAGCTCAGCGTGTCTGCTAATCCTGCAATCTTAGTGCTCCGAACAACTGGCGAAATCACATGGCAGCATCCGTAATCACAAGGTAATCTACCAGCATAATGAATTATGTCCCTGGAAATGAGGACTGCCCTCTCCATAAATGTACAAATGTTAAGGGTGAAAAAGCTGACAAATACAGCGAACGACTGGGACTTCTTGCCATAGGCAGGTTATGATTTGTAAGATTGTTCTTGTTGGTTCTATGGATTTCCATATAGTATGAAATTCCATCCCATGAGCATATACTATAGCATTTCTGGGAAAAGCAATGAAGTACAAGATAATCAAAAATGGGGGACATCTCTGATCTCTGAAAATGTGCTGTTTATTGTAAAAAACAGCATCAGGTTAATATTCTCCTCTGTGCAGATTGTAGTGGAAGTCATACTTTAATCAGAAGTTTTTGCTGGAAGATAGAGGCCATCATCAGACTGCTTGAACAGAAATCTTGGAATGACTCTGCTCACTCCCAGTAGTCATGTGATTCTTAATGTCTGAGACTGGGCACAGTGTCCTGGCTTCTTCCTCATACATTTTAGCACATGGAGAAATGTGCTTTCACATAGTCTGGAATTTATGGCCTTCAGGGGAAATGCCAGTGTAGTTTATGAGCTCTTCCTTCCTCTGCCTTGGTGAGTGAACGATGAGATTGGAGATATCCATGACTTCCCCTCATTTTGTATGAAGCACACACTGTCTGTGAAGAGTGGCAGGCAGCATAACCCATGGTCAGTGACACACTTCATGGTCTAATCAGAGTTGTCCCGTGAGTTCTTTTATTTTCCTAATTACATTTTCAAAATCTCAGAAGCTTAGAAACATCATGGCAATGATGAAGCAGAGAAAAAAAGAAAATGAGGAAGCATTTTCAACCTCCCTTAAGCTCCCAATTATGACAAATTCTCTGTTCCTGCTTTTTTCATCCCGCCCTGCTTAGCTTTGAACGTTGTTTGAGATATCCTCCTCCAATGTCCTCTGAGTAAACCAGCAAAAACAAGTATAGGTTTATTTTGTATGTTGGAACTACTTACAATTCCTGACCTGTAGCATCCCATTGCTTAGCAGTCAGAGAGCGTTTGGCCACTGGTGTTTAACCACACCATGAGGACCCAAGTCAGAGGCAGACAATGCAGCTGAATGGCTAATGAAGCTTTACTCCACAGCTGGTACTGCTCCATTATTTTCTGAGCAAAGCGGAGACTGGTTCATCCATTTTTGAGTAAACCTTTACTTCCGCTCAAATGGATGTATTCAGTGCAAAGAGACAGCCTTTCAGCTTAAAGCAGCTCAGCTGCTTCTTCCTGCATGTTAAACAATCACTTCTTTGGATTTTGCAGCTGCTTTCTTCCCAGTTTCACCGTGACTGGAAGTTGTGGTTGTTATGTGCAGGTAGGCCTGGCGCTGTGGTGGAAGTTGGTGAAGGGAGGCAGAACCTCCTGTACGCCGAGTTTACGAATGTCATGCTCATGAGGCTAGCATAGCCTTTGCTGCCCCCTGAAGTGCATTAGCACTTACCGTGCTCACCTTTGCTCTATGCAGTTTACAGAGGGAATTACTGAAGCAACAGCAATGAACAAAATTATAGATCCCTCATGCTACAGTAGGCTTCATAGTGTAGAAGTTAATCAGACCAGCAGTGTCTTTAGAAACAGCTTTTTCCCCTCTTCCCTCTTTCTGGGGCTGACTTCATTAATCCAACGATTCCCCTTCTCTTTCCCTGATAAGCAGTGAATGATGTAGTGTAATTAGGTTCCACCTTTGCTAGAGCAGAGGGGTGTGACACCTCCCAGTAATGAGTCTCCTGGCCTCTGAGGCGGCACCATGCAAACACACATGCACATGTACACACACAAACACTCATTTCTGTATGCCATTGTTATCATGTAATTTCTGCTGTGCCTCGTATGGAAATGTACCCAAGGCCCAGGAGGTAATTTATGCTGTCAGGACAAATCATGGTGCTACACATTGTATGCCTCTAATTTGCCATCGATGCTGTCATTTTTGCTTCTTTTTTTCTGCCACTTACTAATTTCATGAGGGCCTTTGTGCTTCAATCTAATGGAAAGCCATTTTGTTACTTGTCACTAGAGTTCATAGCATGGCATACCACAACAAGCAACTTGCCATTACAAGCAAGCTATCTAAATCTTTGAACAAAAAGACTTTTCCTCATGAAGTGCAGTTAGCTGTTAAATAAAACTTGCTCTGATTAAATCCTGGTTAGAGTATTACATGGGTGAGATCCGTGACCAAATCCAGGGCCTCTGTCAGGGTGCTAATTAACCAGAGTTCATCTTTTCTCACTATGTTGAAACACTCATTTATTCTTTTCCCTTGAGAGATTTACACTTGTCACCAGCTCCCTGAAGCAAGGATGTGGGGGGGGGGCGGCGGTAGATCTTCCTGGTGAAGAATCACAGTGGTCCTTAACTGGCACTGATGGTGGATTACAGAAGGGGGGGGTAGATCTTCCTGGTGAAGAATCACAGTGGTCCTTAACTGGAACTGATGGTGGATTACAGAAGGGGGGGGGGGGTAGATCTTCCTGGTGAAGAATCACAGTGGTCCTTAACTGGCACTGATGGGTCACTCCATTACAGACTGTTAAGTGCACCTTTAATCAGCTTAATCTCCTGCCATTATTAACTCATCCACAGGGTTAAGGGTCCATGTTAAGCAGGAAGAAAGAGAGGTGGCCCTCTAAAGAGAGAAGAATGTGATGGTGGTTTTCTGTTCTGTCTCAGTGTGCTGTACTCTTCATATCTCCCCTGAGATAAGTGAGGTCCAGTGATGTTTGAGTGGTACCTCGGTACATTCCTTTGAGGTGTCTGTTACGGTTCCACGCATGATGAGATGAGATGATATTAATACTGGATGCTGCTAATTGGGAACATTTATCAGGTTATTTGCCACAACACACTGTGCTTACTGTGCTGGACATTGTGTCTTTCCAACATTTATTGCACAGAATGTTGTTGTGTCAGTCCTCATCATATTTGATGTCATGATGCGCTACAACTATATCATGACATGCAAAGCCTCATCATGTCAGATATCAGAACATGACAAGCCTTATATTGGATTTTCAGATACTTTTACCTTAAATGTTATGAGAAGATTAGCTTTATGACAATGGATATTAGGACATACCTAATACTCCCTGTGTGAGCAGCTTGTCAAAACTGTCATGGAAGAAGTAAGGACTCATTTATAGTGCATCTGAACTCCCAGCCACACTGCAGTTGGCTTAGCTGCTGTTAATAAAAAGCAGCAGGAAGAAGACCCACTTGTCCTTTAACCTAAGGTGCTGAGCAATGCATGTCAAAAGGTTTATTAGATTGTTGACAGATTAACTCTGTATTTTAGAAAAGGGATAAAGCTGTTTTTTCAGTGGAGTGTGAAGCTTGATATGTACAGATCACGTCATCCCTGCAGAACTGCTGCCAGACAGCTAGCAGGACTTATCCATCATGCATTACATTACAAGAAAATATAGCCGGGTGCAGTTCAGGCTAGCTGTATGGCAGAGGACTAGATAGGTGCTCAACAGCCTGGTGCTCAACAGCCAGGTGCTCAGTGCTTCACACTGGTGCTCAACAGCCAGGTGCTCAGTGCTTCACACTGGTGCTCAACAGCCAGGTGCTCAGTGGTTCACGTTGGTGCTCAGCAGCCAGGTGCTCAGTGGTTCAAGTTGGTGCTCAGCAGCCAGGTGCTCAGTGGTTCACATTGGTGCTCAACAGCCAGGTGCTCAGTGTTTCACACTGGTGCTCAACAGCCAGGTGCTCAGTGCTTCACACTGGTTCTCAACAGCCAGGTGCTCAGTGCTTCACACTGGTGCTCAACAGCCAGGTGCTCAGTGCTTCACACTGGTGCTCAACAGCCAGGTGCTCAGTGCTTCACACTGGTGCTCAACAGCCAGGTGCTCAGTGGTTCATGTTGGTGCTCAACAGCCAGGTGCTCAGTGGTTCATGTTGGTGCTCAGCAGCCAGGTGCTCAGTGGTTCATGTTGGTGCTCAGCAGCCAGGTGCTCAGTGGTTCATGTTGGTGCTCAGCAGCCAGAGCAGTCAGACTGTAATAAAGGGCTCCTCACACAGGCATCTTCACTAGGTCTGACCTGATATCAGCAAAGCTTTTAGTGACACTTTTAATGAGCAAGGAGTTCTTATACATACATCATACATATTCTCAGCTCCTAGCAGGCACAATTTGTACAGCCTGCATATTGTTATTGCATTTGAATCAGTAAAGACATCAGTAAAGGCAAATCATATTTCAATCAGTGTAGGTTCGCTTCAGGGTTGTTGAGCAAAGAGTCTTCTTTTGCCTGCTCCATTGGGTCTTGCACTGTTCTTTACTGTAAATCCCTTCATTCCAGGATCGTTAACATTATATCAAAAATGGCCCATACTCTTCAGATGTAATTGCACGTTATTCAATTAGGAAGGAGCCCTGGTCAGGAGAGTCATTTGATATACATTTCAAGTCATCTCAGGTCAAGCCAAAAGCATAGGGCTCCTCCATTCTATTAATGGTTCGTTTTGTGTCCTCCCGTCAGACCTTCTCTTCCCCTGTGACATCATAAAAGCTTTGATGGCAGTGGTGAGGCACGCTGCTCCTGTAATAACATACCAAAATGATATTCCCTTCATCTCTGCGGCTCCAGGGTTATTTTTCCAGCCAATTAACCACTGAGTTTGCTGTGCCAAGACAGCGCCCCAGACGAACAGAGCGGGGGAGCCAGACAAATTAGTCACGATTCTGGAATACAAGGCAGGGCCATCGCCTGTCACTGTCACCAGCAACCAAAGAGCCCACAGTTTGAGCAGCCTAAAGCAAACGAAACACCTGCTAGTCACCACAGCGAATTCCTGGGGGCACCGACAGGACCAGGCATGGTTATTCATCACATTTTCGTTGCATTTTCTTTCCTTCACTTCCAATGAATAAATACCATGGTGGTGACAACACTATGCCACAGTGAGGACAGGAGGGTGTCACTGCATGGAAAGTCCTTTCCATCTCACCAGTAATGGTTGATGTTGTTTTCTTCTTTCCTCACTCAGTTTTTTCTTTCAAAATGATTCAACAAAATATGAGTCATCCGTAAGTACGCAATTGCTTAATTACCTCGCTCCTCACTGAAGATATTTCTTCGTCCTCTCACAAAGCCATTTTGCAGCCCTGTCATTCCAGTGCTGTAGACAGTGACTTTTTTATTATTTTGAATATGTACAGCCTGTGTTGTCTCCCATCACTGTAATAAGGTCCCACTATCTGCCATGCTGGAGTATGCAAATGCTGTGAAATATGTTTGCTGATACTAGTATTCACTCATTCGTGGGTGTGCGGGGTGGTGGAGGGGATGAATCTTTGATTGATAGTTCATCTGTTTTGGCGGTGCTTAGCTTAGGCTATTCCTGCGATGACTCGGTCAAACACCATGTAACTCAAATTGATACGAAGGCATGATTCGTCTTTCCCACGCGATCTGTTTTGTCAGATAGGAAGTGGTCACGGGATTGTTTTAGTTTTAATTTGGATGTGTGTCTGGTCTGTGGTCTCTCAGTTCATCTGACACAGGTTCTCAGGACCATATCCCAAAGTAAGGGAATCCACGTGAAGGAAGAGATCACATTTTGCAAGAACTTGTTTTTTTTTTTTGCAGAACCATGAGTGTGTCCAATCCACAAAAACCCCACTTCCTTCCTGCTGCAGTGTTTTTTCTGGACATTTATGTGTACTGAGCAGGCATTATAGATTTTGCACCTGGTGTCCAGGTGGTAGCTTAGCAAACGGTAGTGTAAGCAGTTCTCTGCATGTTATGTTTTCCTCACCGGTTCTGGTTAACTGGGTCCTGCTTTATGATGCCCTCGCCACATCCTCATCCTCTGGTATGTAACAGGACCAGCTGCCCTTTACTGAACATTTACTGCTATTAACACCTTTGACTGGCTGCAACTACAGTGATATAAAAAGTGACCCAAAAAAGCGCCCTGCTGGCCATTGTAGTGTTCAGTCAGCATTCAATGACAACCCCAATTTCAAATGTGAGTCAACGGATTGCCAGTGAAGTTCCAGCAAGCCTGAGAATTGTAGTCAAGGGGTTACATGCTCTCCCCCTTCCCCCACACGGTATATGTGTTTCTGGAGGCCCCAGGGGTTTGGGCTGTTGATAGCCAGCTCCGGCAAACATGATCCTTTCACTCTGTTCTTATTGTCCCCATGCTCCATTGTTCCACAGACTAAGCTGCCTGTCTCGCAAAACAGTACAGATGTCTCACACAAAGCCCAACACGTCCCCTCCACCGGCTGAGAAGCAGTGATCCTCTCTGAATGCCAGCGCAGCTATTCTATTATGGCTTATGGCAGCTGTCTGCAGTCCCCTCTGTCCCTGGCATTTCAATATCCCAGACCTGTTGTTTTGTGATTTTATAGAGCACCCATCTTTCCCCTTTGTTTCTGCAAGACTCATTAACAGAGCGGTAGGCATAATATAACAGCATTGTTTATGCCATAAGTAATTAGGTATGGGCCATTAGATGTAGCTGAAAAATCATAAACTGTATTTGCACACTCTTATTAAATCTTATTAAAGTTTTAAAAAAAGAATGTGAAAAGAGTTCACAACCTCATTTTATGCTATTTGATGGAAAGCCTTCTTCATTTTTTCTGCACAGTTAGCTAAATAAAGTTTATGAATTTGATCAAGTAAATTAAGTTCTGTGAAGAGCAAGTTCATGGATTTCCACTGGCTCCCTCGGGCTGTGGGTTGCTGTTCCTCAAACTGAATGGGTCATGTGGTATAAAAGGCTCCGACAGCCTGTTCAGGAATGTGGCTTTGTTTGTCACTGAAGAGGACCCATTCTGAGCACCCTGCAGTAATCCAGTGCATTATGGGATATGTGGGGGCAGAGCCCAGATGTGGTGCTGGGGATGAAGTACACCCTCCCCTCCTCCTCTTCATTTTGCACAAGAATGTGGTGCAGCTGTCTATCTCTGGCCAGTCCACAGTAATGAGTGCTATTGGAGGTCAGTGGCTGTTCAATGGAGTACCTCCCTTCAATAAATATTTCCTCAGAGAGCAGGCTACCTTATGGATACTTTCCATACACCTTACCCATGTGTGTGTGTGTGTGTGTGTGTCTGTGTGTGTGTGTGTGTGTGGATCTTGTGCCAGGAGACCTGTGTCACTATCACAGATGTGTCTCATAGTCCAAGATGTCCTTCAATGCACAAACACACACAACCTCACACCAATTGCACATAGTAAGAACTGTATTAAAGTGGCTATGTGGGGATTTGGTTAATTTGGCAGCCAAACTGGCAATATGGAGTAAAAGGTTTCATCTTTTAGTTTCCTTTTCTTTGATATCACCCTTTGCTGCAAGAATGACATCAGGTTTGTTTCTCTGCCAACTTGGAGACAAAAAGCACAGATGCCCAAGAGACAAATGTTTGTAAGCTGACACATCGCTTTTTTTAAAAAAGATACAGGTACTTGTTTTTATGATTAGCTACCTTTCTAGCTAACAAGCTAGGGTAGCTAGCTAGTTACTCATAGGTCCTTCTGAGGATGAGGGTGAAAACTCAGTCTAGCTTATTTAAGTTAGTCTTAAAGCAAGTACTCTCCCCCTTCAACTCAGAAGCTCACTGACTAGTTTTCTAAGGTGGATACAGCAAACACACGAGCTAGCTAGCAACAAGTGAACTCAACCAGGTCAACGGTATGGAGCTATTATTATGAGATGATAATAATCAGATGGAGTAGTTTGACAATGAAGTAGGAAAAATTAGCTAGCTAGAAAAACCAGGCAGCAGTATTCAGAACAACATTACCCACAGCAAGAAGAACACATATATATTGATATATTATGTGTTCTTCTTGCTGTGTTCTTCTTGCTGTGGTGTACTTCATCCCCAGCATCACATCTGGGCTCTGCCCCCACCTATCAATATATATGTGTTCTGTTACCTGTTCGGTAGAAGTAATGCCACGTCAGGGTTGGGTTTTGAGGCACAGTTCTCCCTATCATGTGAATGTCACACCAATGTTCACCCTTTATAGGCCTAGACTCTATCACTGTAAGCTGGTATGGGAGCTGGTTGTTTGCTTGTTGCAAATTCCATCTTGTTCTAGTTTGGTAGCTGTCTTCCGCTGAGCACTGGGGCTAAGATGGAGCAGTGTTTTCCAGTCACATTTAGCGGCTAGTTTCAACATGTCACCAGAAGGTGTTTTGCGCTAAAGCATTCCTGAATCCCCAAACTTAAAATAGTTCATAGAAACTATTGTAGAGGGACAAAAATAGTAGAAATGGTCACATATTTTACTGGACTCACAACACAATATTATTATTGATTTAACAGTGATATATTAATTTTTTAAAATTCTGCCTTTAGCTGTCCTAAAACTATGCACAGCTGCTTTTTAGTCATTGCACCGCTGTAGTGATAACAGGTATAATGCATTTGTCAGGCTGATCAGTGCTGGAGTGTTTGTAAGCCCTTCCATGACTAGGCCTGCAACAGAACTGATGTGTGTATCTCACAGGTGTGTTGAAGTGGGGACCATCAGGGTGGAGGGGTCATAATTAGCCTTAACACACTATCTGGCCCACCTACTTCTCACCCAGCCTTGTCAGCGTAATAGCCTACATTTATTCAAAATTATGAGCAGACAGTGAATTAATTCACAATGAATGAAGACACCTGCATAACTCATTCATTCACAGCTACCGTGTACCCCTGCATAGTAGATCCATTTGCACCTACCCTAGTGACTGCTAAAGAATTCATTCTCCATCCTCATCACATATGCATGATTTGGTCATTTCATGGTTATGTTTTGCACACAGTCACTTTCATCTTCCAAATTCAGCATTTTTCTTTGATGATCATGTTTGAAAGGGTTTCTGTCATCCCTCTATTGCTGTCCTAATAGTATTTTTAAATGGCATTTTATTAGTTTATTTGATGGAATTTGTTATACTACAGTTTTATATGACATAAGATAACATAGATGGTCCAAATGTTGTATCCATCTGTTCAAGAATCAAAGCCTTGTGCAAATTTGCACTAATCCTGAAAGGCTAGTGCAATCTATTAAGGGATTCACAGTTGGAAACCTGGAATCCCCATCCATGTCAACTGTGCTATTAATGTTGACTGCTGTGAATCACATATTGACTGTAAGTAAAATCCCTTCCCAATTCTGCTATTGATTTAAATGATGGATGCTAATGCCAGAGGACATTCTGTACGTATAATCCCAACCATTTTCTCTGTTTACAGAATTATAATCTGATTTCAGTACCATTGCATCTCTCACATTTCTCCTATTTATTCTCCAATTAAATTGAGATGAAACCCCATACCTCCCTTGGGGTGTGTCAATCTGAGGATCTGTGTGCAAAATGGTTTGTCTGGAATCAAACACTGAATGTGCCGGTGTCATCTGTAACTCAGCATGGATTTCTTCACATCATTGCTCCATAAACTGGTGGAGTAAAGCATTCCCAGAGGAAGACACACTGGTCTGTACCGTCTGCTCTGAAAGAGCAGAGGATGTTGCAGCAATGTGAAATAGGGTTGGGCATTGAGAGGTGGGAGGGACCTGGGAATGGAGCTCCTTTATCCAGCATCCCATTCTTTCTACTACAGCATTTAAAAAACAAAATCCCTCCCATCTCATTGGCTGGCAAAGGCAGCTGTGATCAGAGCTAGTACAGAGGACATGTAGAGGTGGGGTGTGATGGAGAGTTTACGATGGCCTGTGAAGGGAAGATCTGGAGGTGTTTCTAGATGGGCACTGGCAGCTGAGTAAGATGTTTGCCTGGGTATTTTAAGATACATGGATGCTTACACCCGATCAGGATTTCTGAATTCATTGCTACCATTGCAGTGCTGTGAAATTGTGTGGAATGGAATTCAACCCTTCATTTCAGTGCTCTTTACTGCCATCTGTAGCCCTTTGCAGCTCAGCTAGTCCCACATTAATAAAGCACCCTCTGGTCTCAGAACATTCATTTATTTTTAAAATGGTGATAGTGTCTCATTAGAGCAGCAGTATTGCTCAGGTTGAGAACTCTTAAACAAACTGGTTTGACCAGGGGACTAACCATGCTCATTGGATAAAGCATCCATTTCAGGGTGTATAAGAGGGACATTTTTATGACCATTTCTCCTGCTCATTGGTTGAATTTATGTAAGACAGTCCACACTGATGGATCAATTGATCTTGCATGTGTGTGAGTGTATGTATTCCCTTGCCTTAGCTGTTGGTGCTTCAGTAATTAGGCCATGCATAAATTGATATGGATAGGGCCAGGGCTTACTGGTTTGATTGGCCTTACAAATGGGCTGGGAGATTTAGAGGCCAACTGTGTCTGTTTAAGGGATGAGGCATAAGACATAGGCACACACCATGCTTGTACAAGGAGTAACTCTGACATTGTCTGACTTTAAAAAGTGAACCAGTCTCCCCTTGGTTTCATGTGGTACAGTAGGCTGTACTGGGGAAAATAGTGTAAATGTTTCCCACGTGTAGAATCGCCCACACTCAAAATCATGACTAAAAATATACAGATAGGAATGCTTCTGGTTGTTTCTTGGTCGTTCTAAATTCTCCATTTTCTCCAACTCCAGTATCAAGTAACTGTTACTGTTTTTGCCATTTGGGGATAGAGTGACAGCAGGTTAGGCATTCTGTTAATTCTGCAGTGTGGCTGGCACCCAAAGCAGCTAGAAATCCTTAGCATATGGACATGGCTTACACCACATAACAGAGTATTGTGAAATCCCAGTCACTTTCATTTTCATCTGTTGTTGTCATTTTTTGTACTGAATATTAAACCACTTCAGGGCGGTTAAATGCCCTGCAGCTATGCCTGGACCACGTCATGCTACCCTGTCCTCCTTTATTTTTGCACAGCTAAACAACCTGTCCTAGTGTATGTCTTACTGTTTATATTCCAGGCAGAATATGTATGTTAATATTACCTCAAGTCACCTTCCCATATGGATCCTCAGTTATAGCATAATTATGTCCCATAAGTGGCTCCATCAGTACAGTACAGGGTAGAACTGCGTAGCATGTGTGCTCTTGGGCACGTGCAGAAAGCTGCTGCTTCCTTCTGCACTGTGGTCCTCCAGCTGAGCTGTGCAACAATTGCGAAACAGAAGAGCATTTCCCTCGCAGCTCTCACAGCCAGACCACAGGGGAATGACGTATCATCAGCTAGAGCTTAAGGTCAATATGTAATGCACAAGCCCTGAGAAATGAACCACTTCTGAGAGACCATAAAATAACCTGTGCTTTCTGACAAGGTCCAGGATGTTGTGGAAAAAAAAAAAAAACATTTTTAGTCAGCTTGTAGTTAGAGTTGACACATGCATGACAACAAAACATGCATGACATGGGAAATTATCCTCATCGTAAAGCAGACATCTTCATCCACAGCACAGAATAAACAGTAGAATAATGACCATAATAACTCAGGCCATTGGCCTACTCCAGGTTAAGGAGACACTTGTCTCATCAGTGCAGAGAGGGAGAGAGAGACAGAGAACAAGACCAAAAAAAGGGTCATTTCCTGTTTGAATTTGCACTGAATGTCACATAACACATGATACAAAGCAGAATTTCCTGTCTCTGAGGATGAGCCGGCCTGTCTGAGGTGAAAGCGGTTTCTTAAAGCAGTACCAGGAAATTAGTTACAATCCTATCTAGAGCACTGTTCATATGGAGTGTTTTTTGTATTTTAAAAGTGAGCTTAAAATAAAGGCAAGTTTTCTTTTTTTTTTTTTTTTCTTTTACAGTAGTTGATAAGAAAAGAAGGTGAGGTAAAATCTTTTCTAGATGCATGCTGGGTGTTGAATGCGTTGGTGTGGCAGTGCTGCAGGTCTTGCCACAGTCTTAACTCACACACACACTGTTTAGCTTACCTGGTTGTTTGGAAAACTTGTATTTCACCAGAGTCATATTACCCAGAATTCTCTCTGTTACACTGTTTGCCACATATTTAAATTGTTTAAGTTTAAGGACTTAGGACACAAGTTTAAGTGTCCTAATGTGACTACCGGCTGTGCGTGTGAAAACCTAGCAGTGATACATGGCTTTGTCAACTGTCAATGTTGCTTTGAAAACTCACAGGCAGCAGTCATACATTAGCTAAGCTACTAGTTTAGCACAGGGAATTCTGAGAATTCTGTATGTACCTTTGCGGGCAATCAAGTTGAAATCTAGTTGCTTCTGGGTAGTTTGAATGGGGAGATGGGCAGTTTTTTTGAGAGAGAGTCTGTTGGAGAGCAGGTACTAGACACTGCTGGTGACAGCAAGCTGACAGCACACAGGAACATAGGACAGTATGTCTCACCTACAATTCAATATACAAATACTATCCAGCTCACCTCTCCTTTCTCTCTCTCTCTCTCTCTCTCTCCTTTTTCGCTTTAACAGCTGAAACTGATTGACCAACATGGGGAAGCAGAACAGCAAGCTCCGCCCAGAGGTGATGCAGGACCTGCTGGAGAGCACGGACTTCACTGAGCACGAGATCCAGGAGTGGTACAAGGGGTTCCTGCGGGACTGCCCCAGCGGGAACCTGTCCATGGAGGAGTTCAAAAAGATCTATGGAAACTTCTTTCCCTACGGGGACGCTTCCAAGTTCGCCGAGCATGTCTTCCGCACCTTCGACGCCAATGGCGATGGCACAATAGACTTCCGGGAGTTCATCATCGCGCTGAGCGTGACGTCACGTGGGAAGCTGGAGCAGAAGCTTAAATGGGCCTTCAGCATGTATGACCTGGATGGGAATGGCTACATTAGCAAGGCAGAGATGCTAGAGATTGTGCAGGTGATTATCATCATTATTAAATATTATGCCTTATCATTAGCATTTGTCATAAAATGCAAACAGGCAGCTAACAGCCTGTGGTTGCTTGTTAACGTTCCATGTTTTTGAGAAATGGGCTGGCAAACCCCCCTAAATTGTAGCACTTCAGGTCTTGGTTTAGGGAAACGACCTGGCTCAGTAGTCGGACAGCGATATCCCCACTCTCAGTTTGAACCCAACACTCTGTTGACACAAAATTGGGGCTTAGGATATTGTTTAAAAAACAAAGAATTTCTTTAAAATACAATATTGCTCATATTATGTGATAAAGAATGAAAAAAGTATTTGGAAGAGATTCACCAACATAGCTTAAATGCATACTGCAAGTTGTCTCACTTTTTAGCAAATGCTAGACAGATTAGGGGATCAACATAGCTACCGTTAACCTAGCAACATAGCTACTGATAACCTGTGTATTTAATTAATCTCACAAATGATAAATAATTAAACGCTGTGAAGTACACAGTCACAGTACACCATCCAGGTCTGGCTGTTATATACCGCAGTTTCCTCTCACTAACTTAAACAAATTAGTCATAAACAAATAAAAACATAAAAAAGGCTGCAGGCCGATGGGGCTCATTGATCTCAGCTCAGTTAAAACCAGCTAAAATTTCACGACATAAATATTCCAGGAAATTTTACACAGACGAGGCAGGGCAGGCCAAAGAACTGCACGTTCTGTGCTCTGTCTCAGTGTCTTTGAGACGCATAGAGATCCCATAAATGATGGCTGGAAGAGGCTCAGTAACACCACAGTTTGGCGAAATCACATCCGCTCTGTCCGATCTCTCCAGGCGAGGATGAGGAGGCACGACTGTCGTTTCCTGTCCTCCCCACCCCACTCCACCCCTCCAGTCCCTAGTGTAAATAAACACTCTGCCCGTGCACTCTGACTCTGAAAGGCTATTTCTGTCTGCTGCGGGAGTTTGCCCCAGTTCCTCCTCCTCCTCCCGAGCCGAACCTTGGCTCCGTACATGAGTGATTTTGGGCAGCTCTCGCTCTGGGGCTCTGGGGCTCCGGCCAGCTCTGTGCTCTCCCTGCAAGGGCCGCCTGCTTACACCAGGCCCTGCCAGGCTGTGGAGCCAGCACACATTTACACACTCATAGTCACTCACACACTTACACACACTCACACACTTACACACTCCTACTCACTCACACACTTACACACACATACTCACTCACACACACACTCCTACTCACTCACACACTTACACACACATACTCACTCACACACTTACACACTCTTACTCACTCACACACTTATACACTCATACTCACTCACACACTTACACACTCATACTCACTCACACACTTACACACTCCTACTCACTCACACACTTACACACACATACTCACTCACACACTTACACACTCATACTCACTCACACACTTATACACTCATACTCACTCACACACTTACACACTCATACTCACTCACACACTTACACACACATACTCACTCACACACTTACACACACATACTCACTCACACACTTACACACTCATACTCACTCACACACTTACACACTCATACTCACTCACACACTTACACGAACATACTCACTCACACACTTACACGAACATACTCACTCACACACTTATACACTCATACTCACTCACACACTTACACACTCATACTCACTCACACACTTACACACACATACTCACTCACACACTCATACTCATTCACACACTTACACACTCATACTTACTCACACATTTATACACTCCTACTCACTCACACACTTACACACTCAAACGCCCACTCATTTACACATTTGCTCACTCACACTCACTCACACATTTGCACACACACTCAGTTACACACTCACTCACACAGTTACACACTCATACTCACTCACACACGTACACACACACTCAGTTACACACTTACTCACACTCACTTACATGCTCTCTCACTTACACACTTTCAAACTCACTCAGTCACTCACTCTCACACACACACAGGCACACAACCAGCTTTGCAATCCCCAAGAAGTCAATGAGTGAATCAAAGTCCAGTTCCGTTGTTTTTATTTACCTGCTGCACTTTAAGTGTAAAAGAAGGCTTAAAATGGATAAATAATTCTTCATAATTTGTCATAATTAATTCTACAATTAGTTTTATTTTAAGCTTCAAAATCCCCCAGTTAGAAGAACATCTTATTAAGCTTCAAAATCCCCCAGTTAGAAGAACATCTTATCTGTGGGATGGGGATGGGTGAAGATGGGTTTTCAGATGACATCTGCCTACATGCATGAGTGACAGCATGCACTCAGTTTATTATTTATTTTATTTAGATTTATTTTAGTATGTGGCTTTAATTTAAAAAGGGGTGAAGGGTCACAGAAAATTTATTTATATTCAAGGTGTCTCATGGTCTTAGAAAGTTATCACGAATATAACCATCTAGTGCTCCTAACATTCTTTTGGATGAAGGCTTTCTTCAAGCTCTATGTTGTGGTTCAGAATTTACTTACTGTACTGCACTGCTTTGCTACATGACAGGCAGCCGCCAGTGTCTGGCGTTTGAATTTTGAGGAGTCTGTTAAAGCTTGCCTGGCTAACGAGTCAAAGAGGTAGCAGGAAGCTCCTGCAAACAGGAATGAGAAATTCTGAAACATGTACCCCTCAGGAGAATACTCCTATCGATGTTGGATCACTTATAAATCATCTTTAAAATTTCCCTCTTTTCATCGAATGTCTCGATTTGTGACAAGCGTTTGCCAGAGTATTCAGCATGTACACCTCAGCTGGAAGCTGGAGATGAGGAACGTGGTGGACAGAGACAGAGAGAATTGTTGTTGCACTGAAGTGGTTAGTGGTGAGCGACAAGAATGTTTGTGTATAGGTCCTTGTGAGGGACATACAGAGCCTCTGCTGACCATCGATGAGCAAGCCATCAGATTCCAGCTCCTTCAAGTGTAATTCCAGCCTCATTATACAGGGGAGCGTGAGCACTCTGACAGGCTTCTAACAGTCACGCTTCATCTGCGCCACACTCATATGCTCCATACATTTGAGCTTCAGCAGCTGGTTGTCTGCAAAAAGGAGGAAGAGAAAAGATAGGGTTATTAACACAGCAAAGTCCTTGGGGAAAAGTGATTCGTCTGTAACTGTCTTCATACAGATTACTGAAACAAAGTAGTCAAATCATGCATGGTACCACATTGCGAGTTTGATACCTTCATATGATTGCAAGATTCACAGTACAGTTTCAGATGGTACCTGTTGAACCTGTGTAATTATACTCAGTGTCACTCATACATGCGGGTAAAATTATATGAAGATGATGGTTGTGATTATGAGTGATAGTAGTGTAATTATTAATAGCAGTAGTGGTAATAGGCAGTAGTGAAAATGATGGTGATGGCAATGATGACAAGTGATGAAGTGATGGTGAACATGGATGTTGTTAAATATTGTGGGCCCCAGCTTTCAGAGTGAAACCCTCTCAGCAGAGTTTCACAGACCTTCAGCTGATAGCCTGTTAGCCGTTAGGGGCCGGCGTTTTCCTGTGAGTGGCTTGCAGGCAGAGGCGTAATTAGCTGTGGTTAAACCCCACACCTGCCTCTGTGTTCTCCTCTTATCATATGCTGCAGTGTGTGGAGTTTTCTGACAGCTCACTGTTAGCTAACGTGCTTTGCCACAGCTGGTTTTGCCATGGGTGTAACTGAACAAGCTGGAAGTGAACTGTCTTTTCAACATGTCTTCTTCAGATGATTTAGTTGACAGTGGAAGACCCCTCCCCACCAACAATCATCTTCTGTCTCATTTATCTGTTGTTTTACTATGTCACAGTTTAGTAAAAAGGAAAAACTTAGCTTATTTAAGGGCTTCAACAGATATTGTGGAAAGGGTCATCTTTCATGTTAGATTGGTTGACTTTTTTAACTAATCAGCTGATGACTCTTGGGTACTGTCTTTAGGCCGGACTGCAGAGCAATTGCTCTTAAGTGGGGCTGTGAAGATCACTGTATAACCATCATGACCCTCCCCCCCCCCCCCCCCCCCACACACACACACACACACACACACACACACACTCACAATAATGCAGTTCCCCTGGGTCAGTGCTCATTAACCCAACCCAGTTATTGGTCAGCCTAAATTTCAAATTTCATAATCGGGACAGCCTAACTCCTAATACTCTGCCAGTCCTGGCAGTGGAAACTGTCATACAGCCCTTTCTTATGAAAGTACAGTCATTACGTTTTCAATTCCAAGTGAAATATGCAAGTGAGGCAGACAGGCAGCTACCCGTGTGCTTGGGTTACTCCCTCTCCTGAGATATCTCCACAGGTCTGTCACCTCCCAATCAGGTTTGGTTTGAAGCCACCCCATCGCACTGACCTCCCACTGATGGCTATCTGAAAGGGATTATATTCCTCAGTACCTCATCTCTTTGTTATCTCTACCTCTCTAAGTATCTCTGTCTCCATCTTTCTCATTCCATCATGGCATGTCAGCCAGACCACAGCTGTCCTCAGTGGGGTTTGCTCTTACTGTTACAGAGATGTGAGCATGCTAAAGGTTGAAGAGGATACAGTGTGTCTCATCCATATGGGATTCTGGAAATGAACAGGGCACTGAAACTTTGACTTTGAAATGGTGCCCTCCGTAGCCACTCAGTGTTTCTCAGTAAGCTTCGCATGAGGAGGTGTGTGCATGATTATGCACTCATAAAGGCTGGTTCTCTACAGTGATGTGGGTGAGAAACTGTTAACAGAAGGCTTAGAGTGATGTGTGAGTGTGTGTGTATGAGTGTGTGTGTGTGTGTGTGCGCGCTTCTATTCGGTTGTCTCTATGGTTTGTCCACAGCAATGTGGGTGAGAGACCATGTTTACAAAAGACATTGAGTGTTGAGTGAGGAGGCGTGGGAGTTTGTGACAGACTGCCTTTACCGCTGAGGAAGGGACTGGAGAGAGAGAGAGAATGTGTGTGTGTGTGCGCGTGTGTGTGTGCCTGTGTGTGCGTGTTTGTGTGTGTGTGTGTGTGTGCGTGTGTGTGCATGAAAGCGCAAATACAGTGTTCCCTCTCTGTATCGCGGTTCTGCTTTCGCTCCCTCAGTGCATCGCGGTTTTTATGTACATTATATGTAATCCTGTCTCGCGGATTTTTGCGGTATTTCAAAATTTTTACATTTCCAATATTTTCATTATTTTCGTGAAAACATAATCATTTTCTAGCCTAATAAGGGAAAAAACAGTAAAAAAAGATAAATTAAAAGACATTTTGTGACACATACATACAGGGTACTGCAAAAAAAAAACCTGTACGTACGGGTAATGCTGTTCTGATCCTCACGCTGATTGGCTCATGCAGAGAAGTGTTTCAGCATCTCGCCTTGTCCTTCGTCCAGTAGTCTCGCATTTCTGTCATTCACTTCGCTCTCCGTCGCGTATCAGTGCGTACTGTACACTTTGTGCTCTTG
Organism: Albula glossodonta; assembly: GCA_019788955.1. NCBI lineage: Eukaryota > Metazoa > Chordata > Actinopteri > Albuliformes > Albulidae > Albula > Albula glossodonta. The sequence goes on from JAFBMS010000070.1 coordinate 1,648,361, forward strand.
TGTTTTGTGAAAGTTTCGTAAAATTTGTGCCTAATTTCACGCCCTACGATGCCTCCTAAACGCCCTGCATCCACTCCAGCTTCTGTGCAACCAAAGAACCAGGAGGATGTTAACAATTGTAAAGAAGGTAAAACTCCTTGATATGTTGAAAGAAGGGAGAAGTTACGCGATTGTCGCCCGCCTTTACGGCCTCAACGAGTCCACAGTGCGATACATAAAAAACATGAAGAGAAAATTAAAAAAAAAAAAAAAAATTGAAAATATTACTCAAATGTTTTCTCTTTCTCCCTTTAAAATGTTTTCCGATTCTTAATTTAAAATGATTTACCTTATGTGTATTTCCATTTACAGTAGTTTAGTGCATGTACATTGAATTTTAATTTACATTTAAAATGTTTTACAATGTATGTAATGTACAGGTATTTAATGTATTTAAAATGTACGTGTTGTATTTCCATTTATATTTTACATAAAAGTGTTTATATATAAGGGTGTGGGAAAAGGTAATACAGTCTAGGGAGGGTTGATAACAGTGTGGGGGAGGTTCGTAAAGGGTTGGGGGAGGTTCGTAAAGGGTAAATAAATATGTAAATAATATAATAACTATCTCGCCTCTACTTTGTGATTTTTCCCATCTCCCGGGCGGTCTTGGAACGTAACAATCACAATAGGAGAGGGCTCACTGTAGTACATTAAAGGTACTGTTTCCTGTATACACTGCTCTGTCCCCTTATATTAAACCTGAATCAGTCTCCTACATCATGAAGGCAAAATAGTCTATGATGGTACTAGAAGAGCCTCCTCTTGACATGGGGAAGCTGATGTGTGTATTAAAGAGTGAATGAGTCAATAATCTCTATATTGTTTTATCACTGTAACAACAAGTTAGCTGAGGCCTGACTCAGTTGCCCTTGCCCCCTTTAACAGTGACCTGTGGTACTGTAAGCCCCTGACTGCTGATCTAGAATCAGTGTACCAAGGCCCTACATCAATGAAAGCTACTAGAAGATCAAAAAGTCAGAGTCTGACCTGAGGTTAATGGAATGGGCGTAAAAATTCCTCCACACTTCTGCATAACATTAAGCAAAGCCTGCAGGAGAAACAGCACCCCCCAGTGGCTGGTTTGAGTAGGCAGCCATGGAGGCTGCACTGCAGTGGAGGGGTGGGGATGGGGAGGTGTTGCTTTTGATGGACAGACACACCAGTCTCTTTCTGAATGGTGAGGAGGAGGATCAGCTTGCGGGTCGGTGGCGGTAATAGCCGGTAATCAGGCCCCGGCTGAGGAGCCGAACCGCTCCCCCTGAACTCTGCAGTGTTAATGGAGGAAGGCAGGAGAGAGGGGCCTATTTAAAGCTCCCACATCCAGCAATCACAATCACAGCTCCACTGTTTAGCTGTCAGCTCTGATTCTCCTCAGAGTCTGTCTCCAGCCCACCTCCTCATTAGAGATGTGCCGTTATAGCACACACAGGAGAGTGCCTGTGTCACATGATCTGCAAGTCGCCTGTTCGCTTTTGTCATCTGGTTATTTTACTTTTTAAACTGTATCACAGTGATTATATCACTCCAGTCAAAGCCAATGTCCTATCTTTCTTTATTTGTAACTTTTACCAGATAAAGCTTTTTGCATCATTACTATTATTCATCATTATCCACTGAATATATTAGTTGCAACAAGTCACACCAAGTAAAATGGTTTTGTGGCAAGAAAGTTTCCATTATTAGTCATTTAATTTACCTAATGTTTGCTAGCATGCTAACGGGGGAATATGTAGACTTAGATTCCACATCATGGGCCAGTTTTAGTGAATTCTAAAATGATGTGCAACATTCATTTCCTTCATTTCAATGGTACCAAATGAGTTTTTATCTTTCCTAAGCGTCCTTGATGTGAGATAGATGAATTAGAAACCCTGCAGTTCTAGGTGAAGGTCAGCTATGGTCAAATCTATCAAGAATTTTACTCACACATTCGTCAAGCATTTCTTGAAGCTGCATGATCAAGCAGGAAGTACAAGATATGATTTGAAAATTAGATAAGATTTTTTTTTCTGACAATTCTTACCAGTGTGAACCATGATATTTGTTCTTTGAAAAAAGCAATTCTGTAAAATTTGGTGGTTTGGATTGATATGGTATGTGGGTGTTAATGACGATCATGCAAGCATGTTTTCATCTTAGTGCTAAATTTTTACATAGAAACTGGGTGGTAGTAATTATAATATTCAGTGAGCGTTCACCCCCCACCCCTATATGAAATTACTGCACACTGCAGGGTGGAAATGAACTGTTTATGTTCAGAGAACGCCAAAGGAACCCTTCGACCCACATTGCTCCATCCCAAATGTTAAACATGTTGGTGAATCTGTTCTGGGCAGTCCTCATGTGGAATTCATTCAGTCTAATAAAGACTCTGCTTGGTAGAATTGTGGGCAAAGAGTACAAAGTCACATTAGATAACCTGGTCCACCCTATGGGGCAGACATTGTTTCCTCAAGATGTTCCCATTTTCGGAGACAGTAATGTTCTTATACACATCACCAAACAGATTCATGGTTTCATGAGCTGTGATTGAGACACCTGCCATTGCCTCCCCAATCACCAGAGCTAAACATCAGTGAGCCTTTTTGGAAGCACAGGAACACAGACCTAGATCACTCCATTCATCACCCAAAAACTTGTGGCTTTCCTTGTTGAAAAATGGTCCAATATCCCTATATAAACAGTACTAAACATTTTAACAGCATTAAAAGACTTGAAGGCAAAAGGCTGTTCTGAGGGCAAAAAGTAACAATTTCATGTAACTGTGCAGTCCATCATTGAATATTCCTTACCCAGATGGATATTCCTCTTACGTGAAGCTGCTTCCAAGCAGACAGCTTGTTTTCACGGGTGTCTCTGCACAGCTCACTGCAGTGTGTTCCTACGTGAGTGTACATTACCGGGTTATCGATCGTGCCGTGAAATTCAAGTGACTGCCTTCATTTCCCTCCCTATTCATGGGAACAAAAGGTGCCATCAGGACGGCGCACACAATTCCGCTGTGGACATCCCACCCCCTCTAAAGCCTGTTACACAATCATTTTCTGTGCTCTGTCACATGAAACACCCGGGCCATAGGGTCAGTATGGGGGAGCTGCACTGGGAAACCTTCATAACTTGTTGCTGTAGCTGGTGTGCATTTTCAAAGAGATCTGGTCAGGTAGAGATGTAGATGTCTTCTAAAAGGAGCAGCAATGATTATGTTGATCGTTTTATTAAATAGGCTGTTGTTCAATTCAGATGTGCGTATGAAGGCATTTGTGCCGCTTTGAGGAGGACAGTGACGCATACTGAACAGCTTAATGTGTGCCAGACAGTGGGCTTCCAAATCCCTCTGCTTCAGTCTTATGGCATGAAAATCACCACCCTCTGCTTCAGACTTAGGGAATGAACATCACCACCCTCTGCTTCAGACTTAGGGAATGAAAATCACCACCCTCCGCTTCAGACTTAGGGCATGAAAATCACCACCCTCTGCTTCAGACTTAGGGCATGAAAATCACCACCCTCTGCTTCAGACTTAGGGAATGAAAATCACCACCCTCTGCTTCAGACTTAGGGAATGAAAATCACCACCCTCTGCTTCAGACTTAGGGCATGAAAATCACCACCCTCTGCTTCAGACTTAGGGCATGAAAATCACCACCCTCTGCTTCAGACTTAGGGAATGAAAATCACCACCCTCTGCTTCAGACTTAGGGAATGAAAATCACCACCTTCTGCTTCAGACTTAGGGCATGAAAATCACCACCCTCTGCTTCAGACTTAGGGAATGAAAATCACCACCCTCTGCTTCAGACTTAGGGAATGAAAATCACCACCTTCTGCTTCAGACTTAGGGAATGAAAATCACCACCCTCTGCTTCAGACTTAGGGAATGAAAATCACCACCTTCTGCTTCAGACTTAGGGCATGAAAATCACCACCCTCCAGCACACTTCATTAGCCGTGTACTTATAAATTACATATACGTATATACTTATTTCTAATAATATATACTTATAATTATATATTAAATATGAGTGTGTAATAAATCACAATACTAGTAAAGTAAGAACATTTAAATTAATTGAATATGTATTTGTCCTAAAAGTGGAAAATGTTTCATTTTTATTAGTGAATTATAACCTACATACACCTTTTTTATTTTTTGCTGAGGGCCACTCAGTAAACCGCTGTCAGAGCCCAGTTTGGGACCTCTGGCCCAGGTCAAAGCAGGCCTAATTTAAAAAGATGCTTTGGGTTCCTTGAGACAGATGAATGAAAGAAAGGATATAAATACTCTACAGGGCTGATGTGTGTCCCTTCTTACTCTGTCTCCAGGCCATCTACAAGATGGTGTCCTCCGTCATGAAGATGCCAGAGGATGAGTCCACCCCGGAGAAGAGGACAGAGAAAATCTTCCGGCAGATGGACACCAACCGTGACGGTAAGAGGCCCACGCCTTCATCCTGGCTCAGGCCAAAGGAGGCCTAATGGGACTCTACAAACTGCAAAACACCCAGTTACAAGAGTCAATCACATCCTCAAGTTTCACAGTATGACCCATCATTACATACAGTGAATGTTTCACAGTGTGACCCACCATTACATACAGTGAATGTTTCACAGTGTGACCCACCATTACATACAGTGAATGTTTCACAGTGTGACCCACCATTACATACAGTGAATGTTTCACAGTGTGACCCACCATTACATACAGTGAATGTTTCACAGTGTGACCCACCATTACATACAGTGAATGTTTCACAGTATGACCCATCGTTATGTACAGTGAATGTTTCACAGTATGACCCATTATTACATACAGTGAATGTTTCACAGTGTGACCCACCATTACATACAGTGAATGTTTCACAGTGTGACCCACCATTACATGCAGTGAATGTTTCACAGTATGACCCATCGTTATGTACAGTGAATGTTTCACAGTATGACCCATCGTTATGTACAGTGAATGTTTCACAGTATGACGCATCATTACATACAGTGAATGTTTCACAGTATGACCCATCGTTATGTACAGTGAATGTTTCACAGTATGACGCATCATTACATACAGTGAATGTTTCACAGTGTGACCCACCATTACATACAGTGAATGTTTCACAGTGTGACCCACCATTACATACAGTGAATGTTTCACAGTATGACCCACCATTACATACAGTGAATGTTTCACAGTATGACCCATCGTTATGTACAGTGAATGTTTCACAGTATGACCCATCGTTATGTACAGTGAATGTTTCACAGTATGACGCATCATTACATACAGTGAATGTTTCACAGTATGACCCATCATTATGTACAGTGAATGTTTCACAGTATGACGCATCATTACATACAGTGAATGTTTCACAGTATGACCCATCATTACATACAGTGAATGTTTCACAGTATGACCCATCATTACATACAGTGAATGTTTCACAGTATGACCCACCATTACATACAGTGAATGTTTCACAGTATGACCCATCATTACATACAGTGAATGGTTCACAGTATGACCCATCATTACATACAGTGAATGTTTCACAGTATGACCCATCGTTATGTACAGTGAATGTTTCACAGTATGACCCATCCTTACGTACAGTGAATGTTTCACAGTATGACCCATCATTACATACAGTGAATGTTTCACAGTGTGACCCACCATTACATACAGTGAATGTTTCACAGTATGACCCATCATTACATACAGTGAATGTTTCACAGCATGACCCATCATTACATACAGTGAATGTTTCACAGTATGACCCATCATTACATACAGTGAATGTTTCACAGTTTGACCCATCATTACATACAGTGAATGTTTCACAGTTTGACCCATCATTACATACAGTGAATGTTTCACAGTTTGACCCATCATTACATACAGTGAATGAAATGCAGCTCCTTGGAGCAAGCCTGATGTATGTGATTGGCTGTAGGTGAAGTTTGTATGTGTTGTCAATGGGGATGACAGAAGACATATCTGTACAATGTTCTTTGCTTGTCATTAGTTAAATTAGGGTTTTCTAAAGAGCCAATAAACATGTTCACTCTATCTCTCTCTTACACACACATGCAAGATTCAATTATACTGAACAGAAGAGACTGTGGACCTCACAGATTGCCATATATATCGCATAGTGTATATAAACCACTTTAAACTCCTCTAATGAAGGACACACTCCATAAAGAGGACTTCCTCTTTAGGAAGCTCCACTGTACCATGAGAAACAGATCCAGGCTGGTTGGGGTGGAGGGGAGAGGGGTGGGGGCTTCCTGACCTCAAAGCCATTGAACTGTGCTTCTCCCAGGCTCTCATGATCAGGGTTCGCAAGTCCCATGGGGGAATGAGACCAGCGGGAGCATCCAGAACAGCACTGCCACCTGCTGGCTGTGCTTTGGAACTGTTACTGAATTCCCTTTTGACTTCTGCAATAGCTGTAGTTACAGTTTAGTGATCTGCAGCATTGGTCCACCTCTGCTATGGCACTGCGGTGTAGAGATGAAGACTTGTGCTTTCCCATGTAGGTTTTGCTAGAGTGCAATGCTGAGTGCATAAGAAATGAACTAAGGTAATATGCTTGAGGTGTCAGGTTCAATTTCTTACTCAGATTTGGCTTAAGGGCCATTTCTGTCCTAAGCAAATGCACTTAACCGCCAGCGAAAACGTCAGCTGTGTAAGTCACCCTGTGCAAGTTCATTTGATGAGTGAGTGAGTAATGTGAAGTGAGGGGAATGAGAAGCTGTTCAGACCCTGACTGAGTCCTTCTGGTCCCTCTGTGTTTTCAGGAAAACTATCCCTGGAGGAGTTCATCAAGGGGGCCAAGAGTGACCCCTCTATCGTGCGCCTGCTGCAGTGTGACCCCAGCAGCGCCGGCCAGTTCTAATCACACAGGTTTCCAGACATTGTAATTAGATATTTTATTTATTTGATGTTTTTTACATTTTATTTTGATTTTTTATGATTATCATTGTTGTTGTGGTTTTTCATTTCACCCCTGGATTTTCTACTGTTATAAGTGATGGAGACAGGTAGGCCAACTCACTCTTTTTGGTCTATCTGAGAAGCCGTCTTTTACCATTGTTTTTTTTCTGGCTGGGGACAGAACTGCTGAATGGAAATATTATAAGGGCTTACTGTTATTTTTCTTTTTTCCCCCGTCTTTTGACATTTATTTTCAAATTCCATCAAAATTAAGGGTTTCTTTCTCCAGAAAGTGTCATCTGTTGGGTGAATGTGAAAGCAGAGCGGTCCTCAGAATCGCACGGTAACTCCTTCGTTCCTGAATCTGTAGAGAGACAGAGACGCAGAGGGATGGACTTGCTGAAAGACGCACTGCAGTCATTGGGTCTGCAACAGAGAGAGAACACCCTCACGCTCCTGATGGCATCACAGACATCATAACCTGCACTTATTTCTGTGCACATTATCCAATAAACCCATACCGTATGCCTTCTCACAGCCGAAAAGGCAGTGGATTGGAACATACACGGCACACATATACAACTTTGATCAAACAAACGAAAGAAGAGTACTTAAAATGTTGCACAAAAGTCGATGTGCTTTTTCCTCTTAGTGTTCTCTGTATGATTGACTTCTTGTGGCCAATGAGTCTCTCCCAGTAGACATGCATTCATCTTGATTTGGCTTCCCTGCCTGTTCAGAACTGAGTGGATAGTTAAGGGTCATTTAACACACGAGGGTTTTACTGTTCCTGAACTGCTTTCATCTGTATGCAGGTTTAGCCCTGCATATTAAAGTTAGCTCCCAGTCACTCCTTTATATGTTGCAATCAAACAAATTTTCTGTTGCTTTAAAATGGCACAGCAGGCTTTGCTTGCTAAATGTGAGTTACATAAGACCAGGCTGGAGAGAGCTCAACACTATGTGTGTAGTTTCTATAGAAACAGGAATAAAATCACAGACTTGACCCTATCTGAACATGGGATTATAAACCCTTGATCAGAGTGAAATCCTCTAATCCCTTGAAATGTACCCCACACCTTTTATCCCAAAGAACATGTAAAACCAAGACGGAGGCAGACAAATTGGATGTTTGTTCAGCTGGGGGGGCGGCCTGCGGGTCCTCAGTAGTGACATATCTGCCTTGTTAACATCAGTGTCGGACCACGTTTCGGACCAGCCCCCTTGCACTGTCCGCTTCTTTTCTCTTCAAACTGCCCTTACTAGAGTGAAACATGTTTACATGTTGTAATTTTTCAAACTAATGAATGAAGTAAGTCAATGCACTTAAGTAATGTGCAGTACATTTGTGCAATTGTACAGTGTGCACATCACAGATTGGTTCAACTTTGTCAATATTTTTTTTTGGAGGGGGGGGGGGGTGAGGGTTGGTGACAGGGAATACAGACCAAAACCAAAAAAAGCCCTCCCACTTAAATATTACACCCGATAGTGCTGGTTAAATCCCTGCCAAGCTGTGAAATAAGTGAATGCACATCCCCCAGCTATGTTGGTATTTTTTATTATTTTGGTATTTTTATTATTTGGTGAGATTGGTTTTACACTTTCATTTCAGTGCTGTCAGTGCTTGTTTGGCTTAACTTCCTCAGCATTGGGGATCAGGTGTATATCAGAATCTCCCCTTCCACTTTCCCCCGCCGTCTTGAGAGTCTGATGGAGACTCAACTTCGGACAGGCAGTGAGGAGGGAGGGAAGCAGTGAAGAGGGAGGGAGGCAGTGAGGAGGGAGGGAGGCAGTGAGGAGGGAGGGAAGCAGTGCAGATGGGGGGAGGCAGTGAGGAGGGAGGGGGGGGGAGGGGGGGGGGGGGGGGAGGGGGGGGGGGGGGGAGGGGGAGGGAGGGGGGGGGGGGGGGGGGGGGGGGGGGGGGGGGGGGGGGGGGGGGGGGGGGGGGGGCATGCTACGTAGGAAGTCCTTTAGCCTAGCACAGACTAGCACATGTTAAGAAAGAACCTGATAATGGAAACCATAGTGTTTGGAAAAAAGCCACTTGAAACCCTAGGTTATATTTTTTAAAAAATGACTTTGGACTGTGTTTGAGTGGTGGCTTTTCCACAACAATTTGAAATTGCTCTTGTATACAGAGAGTGAAAGACAGATATGTAGACATACAGATAGATATATTCTTATACGTGGAGGAAAAGTTGAGGTGTTTATACCACTGAAAGAGATTAATTTTTTTTTTGTGTTCATTATGATTATTAATTGTTTGACTGTCATTTTAAGTCACCACAAAACTGATAGAGCAGTGTTTGTTTATATCTGTGCTGATTTTGGATTTTATTAAACTGTTTTAAAAAAAAAGTGTGAGAGAGGACCATACATATTGCTATGCATAGAATTTTGTACAGTTGCTTTGAAGAATACACTGCTGTTTTATCTCCCATTTCATGAAAATGAAGAAGGCAACCCTCAGCCAATGCTCTGTCCACATGTCTTCCAGCGTGGCAGGGCCTCAATCCAGTATTCTCTTCAGCTTACATGTGAATCATTTTGGATCTTTTTATCATTTTTATTTACTAATGCAATATTGAGTGCATATACTATGCTTTTGGAGAAAAAAGTGCAACATTGCAGAATGGAGGAATGAGCTTTTCGGCATTTTTTTTTTTCTTTCATTCATTCAACTTTTTCCATTTCATCTTTTGTGCTGTTTGGTGAAAATGAAATACGTCCAGATAGAGGAAGTTGGAGCAAATAAAAGGATAAGGACAATTTTTTTTTAAAGCACATTGATGCTTCTGATTAGATTACTCATCCAGAAACACATTATAGAATGCACTAGAGGCAGTAAGATTGCTTGTGCTTTTTTAATTAAATAAATGCACAAAAATGTTAAGCATGAAAGATAATTTTTTCAGGAAAAAAATTTGTGAGAAGTTGCTAAAACCTTGACATCAGATTTTAGATGTTTTAAATGGTGCATGTGGAGCAATTACTGTTTTTTTGTAGTTTTAATATGTGTGTGTGGAGGGGAGTGTTGCATTAACAGGTATGCATGTGTGTTTGTGTGAATATGTGCATAAATCAGTGGTATGACCACCAATGCAGTTATGCTACAGATAAGATTTCAGTTCATGGTAAATGTTGTGAAAACGTGTCCAAAGCTTACATGTTTACAATGGAAAGATACTACATGTTTTACACCAAAATCTGCAGCGATTTAACAACAATTAGTGCATTAAAAATATATATATAGAAAGAATAAACTGCTGTGCCCTCTTCATCGGGATGATCAGCAAGCATGAGCGTGCCGCACCACTGAAATGCTCGTATGCGGGCACACACATGCACATACTGTGTACCTATAATGAGGGAACATGATAACTGAATGCATCGCTTTTTTTGTCAAGTGAAGATTTAGAGCATGGCGCATGAGGCATCTGTGCTGATTTTAACTCCCTTTGATGACTAAACACAAATTCACTGAGAATCTACTTGAGCCAGTTGAATGCTGCTGTGGACCCTCACCCCACAAAGAGGCAGGCTGGGAGTCCGGAGCTCATCAAACACCTCAGAAATCTCCGGCTCTGGACTTCATTTCCCATCATGCTGTCTGATTGGACGCGGGCTCACCTGTGGTCAGACAGACCACATCAGATTTGTCAGGCAAAGGAAAAAAAAAAAAGTTTTCCTTGAATGTAACTGAGACTTTAAGCCCTTGGCCCATCTCGTTCAGTTACTGTGATAGTCGATCAGACAAATTTGAGTGTTTTTTGAATATGTAAAACATTTTTTATTAAAAACCTATTAAAACAAAGACAGAGATTGCATCCACTGCAATGAATTTAAGTTGTATGCGTTTTAAAAAATATACAGTATCAGGCCTAGCATTTCTGTATTATACACCTTAGCATCATGTGGTCAAGTGCCAAATATTCAAAACCAGTATTGTATAAATTTATACTGATCAATTGTTATCTGTCGAACAAACTGTTTGTAATTGTTGCATTTTGTAGATTTTGTATGGTAATCTGTATTTTGTGACAGTGTAGTTTATAAACATAGGATTACATTTTGGTTATAAAGCAAAAAAATAAATAAATCCATAAATACCCCAAAAATTGATGCCCCTTGTGTTTTTTCCCCCATGTTAACTAATTGGAAAATACCAACATTGTTAAAAGGCTCTTCTCTGTTAACTCATTCACCGGGTTGTTATTGGACCCAATACCAGTCAATATGGCCATCCGGACCACAGCAGATTGCCAGATTGGCCCAGTTCACAAACAGCTGTCTTAAGTGGTTGCCTGACGTGCTTATGACTCCCCATAACCCCACCATTTCAGAAAATGTATGAATCCTAAAGCATAACAGGGAATACAATATCAGATAAAGATGTTATAAATGAGAAGCCGCTCAGTCCAAAATAAAACAAAATAAACTATTCTTGTGTAAATCAACGCTCTGATTTGTTTTGGCCAATAAGCATGATGTGGCATCAACCATTTAAGTGCTCTCATGCCCTACTCCCAGGGCCCAATATGCTGATTTCTTTCACTCCATTTGATATGGCCTCTTGATAAAGTTTTCCAGCTGAGAAATACAAGTACATGCCAATGTTTTTCTGTTTGAGCCTCTTTAAAATGTCAATGCAAGATCTCTTTCGAATGAGAAATAGCTGTTTGATGCGATTTATCCAGTAATTCATCAGAGTCGGGTAGGTTCATTTAATGAATGGAGCTATTTTTTAAACGTTATGCTGAATAACAGCTACAAATTTATCTGCCCATTCCTTTCACAGAAAATATACGGCAAAGGACCAGGGTTTGGGGAAAACCCTGTTGTAGTCTCTTTTTTTGCCTGGTGTCTGTCAGATCTCCTCTCCGGCTCATAAATGAACTGCTGTCCACTTGGCCAATCAAAACACGTTCTCTTACACAACAGGCATGCAATAAGATTTTGGGATTAAAAGAGCTGCCAGCCGTGGCCCAGGTGGCCATTGCACCTTGCTGGATTGCTGCAGGGCTTTTGAGATGACTGGATGAAAGGCCAGCTGTTGCAGAGCAGTCATCATGCTTGGAAGACAGTGGGCCTGTGGCTCAGCTCTTATCAGGGGGAAATTCCTTTCATGATTCCTGGAGCACAACACAATGCTGGCTTTGATGTGCTGGAGAGACCCCCGGCTTTATGTCTGCTCTGGCCAGAGCCCAAAGGAATGCACAGGCAAGGCATGACCAGGCTTCAGATAACTGACCAATGAAAAGGGTCACCAAGGTCTTGCTGCCAGGCAGCCAATCAGTGACTAGATTCAAATAACGGGACTACTGAGGAAACTCAGAGATAACAATGACAGGAGAACTACATGGCTGAAGGCAATTTTCTCATAGCCTGGAAATCTATTCTACAAGTTTCTTCCTGCACTGTAGAAAATTAAAGTGTACTTACAAATCTCAGGTCTCAACACCGCGTGGAATGTCTTTTGATGGCCACACTTCAGCAAATGATGAGACAAAAGGGGGGTTGGGGAAATAGGAGTCAAGGGTCTTCCCTGACCCATCCTTCTCCCAGGAAATGAAAAATTTTGACGCAAGAGATAATGAAGTGACCTGTCAGACAGCTGCTGGTTTTCAGTTTGGGCTGATGGTCAAGGCCTTGTTCTTCTGAGTCATCATCATCATCAAGAACTTGATTCCAAGAGAGTGTGATAAACCTTACTGATTTGGAAGGCAATTACTTAAGCTTTCATGTTCCATTGACGACATCAATCCAGCAAACAATGCACACCAAACAAGAAAGCAAAAACACTCAGCTTTTGGAATTTCTGCAATAAAGGAGTGATATTTTGTCACATAAAAAAAATGCAATATAAAATGTATTATTTGTAAAAATTGAAATAAAACTGCTCGATGAAAAGTTCATGAGATGAAAGGATCACCGAAGCAAGGAGTAAAATCACATGATCCAAGAAACTCCTTTATATGGAAAATAAAAGCCTTGAATTATGGTATGGATTTAATACACATTTTTCTTGTTAACACTTTGAGGACATTTGCAACACAGAAGGATTTGTAGGAGATTAGAATAAAAATCAGTCATGTATATCTGTGATGACAATAGTAACAGACTGGGAAAACCATATGACTTTACTTCAAATTCTTTTATTTACAACTACATATGTATTGTTTGAAAAAAGACATATGTACAAAAACGGTTGTATTCAAAAGACGCTACAATAAAACTTTGTACAAGTGCCCTAACCCAATAAAAGACATTTATCTGGGTGGGTTTGGCAGGTTATACTTTCGACATGAACTTGAAAATGGCTGGAAATATATACGGCTATATATTCACATGTACTTTTTAATCTTCCCTTGTTTAACATCATTTATGAAACTACAGTAAGAGAGGAACTTAAGCCACATTTATTACCTCCAAAGGATGTCTTTCATGGATAAACACAAATGGATCTTCTGTCATAGCAATATTGCCATTGTACATGATCCAAATTAATCAAAACCAATTAACATTGAAGAAACGTGATAATAATACATACATGCAAAGACGTCTAATATGGTAATTTTTATTCCAAAGCAGTCTATTTCTTTCTGACTTATTAGGACCATATTTAAGTTTGAAAGTATGGACATAATTACACTTTTTTTCTCTGCTTCCTTGCTTTGACAAGGTAAGTACATTAGAGGGAATAAATAAGATAGACTGAATAAAACTGAAACTCATTGAATTTTATGGGTGGCAGTGCAACTTATGTGGGGGGCGATGGCCATGTCTTTGACTCAGTGAGCTGGATGTTTTGGGCAGATTGGAACAGGCCATGGAATGGAACCACAAACTGAGAAGTTCTGCTCCAATAGTCTTGAGTTGCTTTACACTGGACCACTCATCTGTGACTTGTACAAATAATTTATGGTCTACATTTAAAATCATAACAACCTGTATATCATCGACAAAAAGTACTCATTCAGGGGAAATGTTAAATATGTATATATATATGCATCTTAATATTCAGTACCACATTTGGACAGAAAGAAGAGGGCCTGTTTTCATGTCAAAACCATCTGAAGGAAGAGAGATTTTTCTGCCGTGAAAGTGTGCAGTATCAGCAATTACACAAATTTCACAGTTCAAATTAGACGGACGTTTAAAAGTGAACAAAAAAAGATTACACTGACACTTGAAGAACAGGCTCTGTTGTAAATGTGGTATGTACTGGGGTGGGGGAGGGGGTCTGTTCTCGTTTGTTGAAGATGGTGGTGCAAGTAAAAAAAAAAAAAAACAGACAGAAGAACAGAGATGAGGGAGGCCCTGACTGAAATCAATAACTAAGCTGCCCAAAAGAGAGAGCTCTCCTCTTTCACCTTTTCTCCCAGCGGCCTGCTGAAGTTCCCTGGTCTGCCTGCAGGGGCAGTATTGAGTTACTGCAGAATGGCCGCTGATTGAAATTTTCTTTAAAACATCCCAATGCACCTCTTCACCCTGTAAAAAATTTGCCTGAGAATTCTGGGGGGTGGCGCTGGAGTTTTGAGGGTCACTTTCTTTCATTTCCAAGCAACCTCCTACACACTAAGGACCTATCAATATAGGTAAGTAACAGAAATATTATATTTACAGAAGAGGTCCTGTCAATTGCAGTACAAGGATGTTGTCATCTGCTCAATTTTGCTTCAGCCATGACTGGAACACGGTCCTGCTACTGTCCATCAGATTTCCGTCAGCGTTACTCTGTACGTGTCAGACAGGTTTTCGATTCCCAGGATGAAGGTGTCCTCGTTTGAGTAGTGCTCAATGATGTTATCATCCATGTTGACAAGGATTCTGAAAAGGTGGTGGACAGCCAGTTACATAACACCACAATTATAACAGGAGTGATGATAGAAACAAATGACTATTTTCTATTCATTACTACATTACTGTACATCACACCTCTTTAGTATTAATGTATAACTCAATGTTATTAAATATAATCTTACCCTTTTTTGCTTTTCTTGTAGATTTTAGTCATTTTCTCAGTTGGCACGCCATATTTTTCAGTTATCTGTTGAAAGCATCAGGCAGAATAGAATCACTTTTTGTACCCACCTCAACATACAGTATTAGGATATGGATATTATGTCTCCTTCTGTGACAGAACTTATTTTTGCTGCTGGGTATTTGATTTTGACACATTTAGATTAACTCATTAGATTATCATGGACAGCCAGTTCACAGTAAGATTGACTTACTGCCTCCATCAGGCCCTTCAGGGTGGGGGACCGGAGCATTAACGCGTCAAACACCTCGTCTGACTCTTTCCTCACATACAGGAGCACTGGGGGAAAAACACACTTACTCTACACACACTTCTACAGACAGCTCATGTCCTGCATGCTGAATGTTTCAGCAGGACAGTCCCACTGACAATAAATAACTATATTTATTATTATCAAACATGGAAAATCTGTACTTTTGTATCATAAAATTGATGTAAATATTTCCATAACTCTAATTTTATATTGTTTTACTGTAAAATAATTTAGAGTCATACAGCTTGAACACATTTAAATATACCACAATCTGCATATAGCACTACTGTTTTTCCATAGAAAAACTTGAAAAAAGTGAGAGGAAAAAACGGGATGTGGAACCAAAATTGTATATTTACGTTTTTCTATTACAAAATTATAAAGAGCTGCTGACCATTGTCCATGTAGCATGGCTGTGCTGGGGTTGAGGGTAACGATTGAGACTGAGGCGCATACCTCTCTTCTGCGGTTCCTCTTTGATCTGCTTAGCAGGGGGCAGAGCGTATTCATCTTCAGATGCCCTGCGCATCCTCTTCACCACCACACTCCTGCGACGAAGGAAGCAACTTAAATTCCCATCATTCAATCAACTTACCAGCATCCATCACAATCAGGTCTCATGAAACCCATTACATTGAGTGGGAGTTGCACTCGCTGTATGACCAAATTGAAAATGTTTTCTGTCTGCAGCCATTGGTCCAAATAACTGAGTTACTGATACTAAAAACTGCACCTCCCCATCACAATTTCCCAGCCACCCAGCAGTCAATCAAAAGCCTCTAGAATATTCCGGTCTTAAAACATCTGTACATTTGTGCCCGCATGATAGAATGTTCCATCATAAAATCAAATCTCAAGTAAAAAAAAACAAAAAGACAGGTTGTGAATACTTGTTAGCGATGTCGGTTAAGGATAGGGCAGTGAGCAGAAGTAATGGAGTAGCACACTTACCCATCCCTTTCGAGATCCTCAGTGTTGAAGGCAAATACCTGTGGAAAGAAGACAGGGAGCTTCTTTGACCAGCTGGTAAACGAGTGAATCTCCTCACAGAACTCAAACCGAGCCTAAATTTCATCGGCCTGATCAGGCTTGGCCATGTTTGATGGTATACAAGCCAGCAACGTGATCATAAATGTTGCAGCTCAGAGACTCACCTTCACCAATGCTAAAAACCCAAACCTTACAACTTTCTTTCCCAGGGTGGAAGATTTCTAACCATTAAAGTAGCACGTTTTCTAAAGGTCATCTACGAAGCAGCTGCTTTGGTCCTCATTAACCCTGAACTGTACGAAGGCCCTGAGAACCAGACTACAGACATTTGCAGCCTAGACATATAGGAATAAGCACATAACAGTGTTACTTGTGCTGTGTGACAAATCTGAGAGGGCTTTCACTCAGACCCAGGCACAGGGCTGAAAACCCTCAAACTGTGTTACTGTGGGGCTGTTTGTGTATTATATGACTCAAGAGGCACAAGGAAAGAGCAGTGCAAACAAACTTTGTTCCCATGGCAACAGCCAATGAGCACATCAGGAGAACAGTAAAAAAAAGATTACTGCACTCCCAGTTCAGGGAAGTTATATCTTAACACAACACAGCTATCTGACCACACACGTTCAGGCAAAAATAAACCACTTTTCCATTTTGACTAGAATCAGAGTTTGGAAATTTTATTCCAAGGGCCTGTTCGTACACCTTGAGCACACAATTAGTTAATCACCAATTTTAATTTTAATATACGACAAATATATTCCAAACTGGCAGCCACACTTTTTTGAAAAACAAAAAAAAAAAAAATCAAACTTGTGGCATACTCAACTGTGGCAAATACAACAGAATTGTGAGTTTTACATAAATGTGTTATGCTGGATGACATTCAAATGAACATTACTTTTAATAACAAAACTTTGCAAACCATCAGACATTCTGCATACAACTATCTCAATTTCTTTCCTGTTTCCAGCTTACTACATCTTTAATAATGAGTATGAACATGGAATGATTTCCTATTTGCAGACTATATTAAAAAAGTATTTCACCAACTGAAGCATTAACACTTTGCTACACATTATTTCAATAGTAAACTTTAAGCCTGGTAATATTGTGAAATTTATATTTGAAGAATCAAGAGGCTAACAAAAAGCGCAATTTACCAATCTGATTTTGCAATTTCTACACCTCAAGTCAAATCAAGTCTGGCCATGAGGTATGTGATAGTAAATCTTGGTGTCGGTGATTAATTACATCTGAAATGTAAATACTCCCAAGTTGTCAGTTATTTCATCACTCACTCAAGTGAGTAAGCTCTGACTTTAACTCCTTCCAACAATGACTTCATCAACGTCTGGGCTGAGTCAGGTCTGACGCCTAATCCTGCCTGCTGTCTGTTGAGGTCGCCTCACCTGTCCCGCCCTCTGCAGGTTTCCAAAGTGGACATCTGGGATGAACAGGACAGGCTGGGAGTCCAGGTCTGACATGGTCTTAAAGAAAGTGGTGTCCGACTTCCTGGTCAGAGGTAAGGTGGCCAGGTCCTTTCCTGAACAGAGTACAAGCATGTCACGCTATGTAATACCCATAAAAGCTAGAAGGATCCATAATATCTGCAGACCCTCTCCCCCCCAACCGTTGCCATGCAACAATGGAGACAGACTTTCAACCCAAATGTCGCCAGATTCCACACTTCTTTTTATAACCATTTCCTATACTCTTCTGATGCATGATGGGAACCGTGCTATGGTTGCTACACAGCCAGCACTGGGTCAATGAGCTGGCTTTCAGGGGGCCAGGGACAGACAGGGGTGTTGGGAGTCAGAGAGTGGTAATCTTGCATCATGCGACCCCACTTGGCTTTACAGTTGTGAAGAGATCACTCCGGTCTCTCACCATTGGTTCCCTGTGCGGTGCATGCCTGACCTTTCGTTTTCTTGCGGTTCTGCTTCCTCTCTTCGTCTCGAATCTTCCTTTCAGCCCCCTGTTGGATAATTTAAAACCAGGATTGCACAATATGGTTGATTGACTGGGAGGAGTTATCAATGCAACAACCTTTTAGCATGTTTCCAAATATGTACAGTTCCTCCATATGTCATGCCCTTAGCTGGCCACGGAGGGGCAGTATAGCGCTCACCTTGTCACAGAAGACCTTGATCTGGGAGTAGGCACGGTGGATGGGCTTGTTGCTGCGGTTGTTGTAGCTGTATGTGTCAATCTGGATCATGAGGGGCAGCCCTTTCACACCCTTCTGAGAGGAGAAGTCCGTGCTGAGGCAGTTCACCGTGATGAATATCTGCCAATCAAAGAGCACTACATGAGTGGCCTGGCGAATCAGAGGGATCGGGATCAGCTGCCCAACCAGTCTGCCCATTGGCAGCGCCTCAACTCATTTCCTTTCATAGGACCAGCTTCTACAAGCTACTGTAAGAGCCACAGTCACCTGACCAACATGAGCCACAAGAGATCAGCACTGCACATTAGCTTAGCAGCTCTGAATGTGAACAGACCCTTCAGGACATAAAGCATCAGCCAGTCTCATCTCTTCCGCTTTGGTCTCTGGATCAGAGTTCACACCTCCGGAGGCTGTAGGCACGGCTGAACACTGTTTGTCTATGTACCGTTGAGACGCAGCGTTTGATGACCCCTTATGAACCCTGGTTTGCAGATGGTTCAGAGTAGAGCCAGGATTAGGGCTAACACAATCCTGTCATGGGCTTTGACAACATTCAGGTCCATTAAACAGCATCATCCAAGTTAGAGCCCTGCCCCATATTTACCTTTCCCCTATAAACACTGCTATGACTCCAGCGTAACTACTCTGTTTCTACTGGCAGGCTTTGAAGCTCAGTGTTGGGGGACTCTTTATGGGGGAAAAGGCATTTTCTACAGAAGGAATGAGACAGCAATGAGTTAGGCTGGCTCCAGCCATGCGGGTAATGACCTGGGCACACCCAACTTACACCAGTGGCTGTAAACGGGACAGGAGACAGGTTTAATTAGGCACTGGTGCACACACCTGAGGGCTCACCTTTCAGGACAGACATCTGACACCTGCTCACCTGCTGTCCAGCTACCGAGGGGGTCGTCTTCTCCCCCCAAAACTAACCCGCCCCTGCCCCTGGCCCTGGCCCCTTCCCTCAACCACACCCATGCTCTCCCTCCAGTTCCCCCTGCTCAGCTTTCAAGGCCCCCCCCCCAAGGGGGGCTAACCGTTGTCATCGGGGGTTTCAGGCCACTTTTAAATTCAGTCCATATGTCTGAATACAGCCCAACTAGGCACTCCATCTACTCTCAATCTACACACTATCCTGATCTCATTCTTTGAAAAATCAGCAGTACACAGCAGAACTGAATCATCTGCATAGTACCTGTTCTGGGATGCTCCAAATTTCCCCAGTTTCCTTATATTAGTCACTGACTGTCTGACACAGAGAAGACCGTACTGAGGTTTCCGACACAGAGAAGACCGTACTGAGGTTTCCGACACAGAGAAGACCGTACTGAGGTTTCCGACACAGAGAAGACCGTACTGAGGTTTCCGACACAGAGAAGACCGTACTGAGGTTTCCGACACAGAGAAGACCGTACTGAGGTTTCCGACACAGAGAAGACCGTACTGAGGTTTCTGACACAGAGAAGACCGTACTGAGGTTTCCGACACAGAGAAGACGTACTGAGGTTTCCGACACAGAGAATGTCATGTGTCCTCACAAACACTTACAGATCAATACAGGGACCTATCCTGACACATCAGCAGCTGCAGCGCTAGATCTCCGAGCAGCCAAGACAGGGACACACACACACACACACACACACACACACACATACACTATTTCATCCTGAACTTATTTCCTGAAGGTATTTTGCTACTTAAATGTAAGACTTGATCTATACATTTCTGAACACAAGACGAAAATCTGTCCACTGTTATATCAACAGGCCTCCAGTGAATTGTGAAATGAAAGCCATTGCAAGCAGGTGTCCTACTACAGCTACAAGCAGTGGGACGTGACTATCAGGGGGAACAATGATTTTGTTATATTGGGGCAGGATGGGATTCTCTCTTCCCCTGGGGGTGGGAGTGCTAGTTCAAAGGGTCTTCTCTTCAGGTTAGAGGCCTATTGCTTAGCTGAGAGCTTTAAAACACAAACTCTAATGATTCATAATAAATTTGATTTTAATCTTACACTATGTATGTGTTCTGAGTCAATCATTTATTAGAGAGAAAAATCTCACACACATCAATTGGACACATTCTTGGTTTCAAGAACCATATTTCAGGTACAACTGGAAAAACAGCAAATAAGAGTAACATCTAACAGTGATGATTCCATCTACCATGAGCTGGAAATATTTTCCCACTGAATTTCAACAATGCCACCAAGCCTGAACATGTAAATCATGGCCTATTGCTGGATACCTTGCAGCAAAAATAACACTCCATTCTGCAAACGTGTGAGTGAATGGGAGGAGGAGGAGCAGGAAGAGAGGGAGGGAAGGAGGGAGGGAGTGTAGTTTTGGAGAGGGCAGTGGACTAAAGCAAAGCTGAACAAAGTTCCTGGAACACTACAAGGCAACTCGGATCATTCTGAGGAAATAAAACTCCTGATGAGTGTCGAGATATTCACAAACCAGTGCAGTATCAGGGATTTACTTGATGTTTGGCCAGAAAGCAGCACAGTCACTGCATTCTACACTTAAGGATGGAAGGTCAAACTCAAACGCAACACTTTGGAACATAAACAGTTCAATTTAATCCATGGGCAAACACAGCTCAATACTGCACACTGAGGGCTTTTTAAAGGTATTAACGATATCTTCTCTCTCATGCGCTTTATTTATGCAGTAGTGAACGCTTCTGCTCTGATAAGCTGAGGACAATCCCCAAGCTGAAGTGAGCCATTTTGGCCACATAATAGTATTGTTGAGGGTGTGTTGAGTTGTATATGATTATGAATATCGGGAATCAAGCAGGCAAATGGTGAGTAAGCAGCAGATTAATTCTGAGCTCAGATGAAATGTATGATGTACAAAGTAAACTCCTGTCATTGTCTTTTGTATCCCGCACTGCCCTTGCACAACATGGCTTCACCTCAACTGCACTATTGACAGGTCTGCAATTCGCACTGATGTAACTCTGTGTTTCGCACACCAAGGGCATCAAGTTACAGTCACATCAAAAGCAAGAACACAAAAACAACATTCAGCTTTTAGAAACGCAGTGCACAATCCACTCGCCCACATGGTCCTCGTCAAGACACCGATGCGCTGGGCTCAAACAAGAGACCAGCTCCATCCACAATTACTCCCGCCGCGCGCAAAACAAACGCACAGCACAAAGCCGAGCGGCTCGTCTCAGCATCACATCCCACACAGTCAGCACTCAGGTTAAACCATGATGGAGGTTGCCTGGCAACCATAGAGCTGCATTTCAATACCAGCCCCCTGACACATCCAAAAGCCTTAGACTTCCTCCTGCCAGTGAGGGTGCAGTTTATCTCATCCATTAACCATTTGTAACATAAAAGAGTGGGGGTGCCTACTAATTACACAATTCTCTGTGGGTTTGGCTGGGCTTGTTGACAGCCAGATTTGTAGAAGTGTACTCTAGGGGAGCGCTCTTTGTGCTGATCATTTGTTTTCCCTCCAACGCACAGATACCACCATGCAGATGAAGCTTGTTTGATTTCTGATCGACCATAAAAAAATAGTCTTGGAAGTATGCTGTTGGTCACTCTGAAATGTTTGTTGTTTCATAACAGTGAGTGGGAACAAACTGTCATTCGGTACAGCACTGAAGGCACATAATGGAGGGTGATATAACATTTCCATCAGGAGGACGGTCCTCCGAGGACAGCTCTTTTTGAAACGGCAGCCTACCTGATTTAGGCTAGCATAAAGCTCATAGTCAAACCAGGCCAACAAAAGTGATTTACAGATAAGTTAGCATTCTCGTCTCATTCAGAACTGACACAAAACATGCACTCCTGCAGACCCAATGGTTCCTCTCAAACCTGGAAAAGAAGAACAAAATGAGCACCCAGGAAGGGTTACAGCAATTATTCACCTCTAGCCAAGCTCAGGGCTTGCTGTTTGCAGTTGTATAATATGCACAAAATCAAATGCAAGCTCCTGCTGTCTGATAAAGCGAATGCTTTAATAAAGCAAATATGGCTCAAAGGGCAGAACAGCATTACCCACAGTAAACTCAGCACTCACATCCCAGCTATACTCCATACTTCTGACTGGATCAGATTCCCAGCACGTTTTGACAGTATTCATACAGGATCTTCACAGACAGCCATTCCCATAGTCTACCATTCGCTTTTAACTATGATATGAGGCTGCCAGATCAGGTCCTGATAACAGTTATGTAAGCAGCCACCAGCCCAGTGTGCTGCCTCTAACTGCCACACCATTGGCTGGACCACAGGCTCAGTATCAACTACAAAGCTTAATCCGACAAAGCAAACAAACACAGGTCAGAAACTGTGTTCCGAGTAGCGGAGGGTAAAAGACCAATAGGAGATGAGCCATCCACAAAAACTATAAATAATTAAACCTACTGTCAGTATGTGATATTACATATGAAGCAAGGTTATATGAAAAAACCAAAGGCTAATATCAATGTGACTGTCCCACAAATACAATACAGTGTCCATTTGTTTTAGTCCAGCACAGAAGAAGAAGTGAAAAATCAATAACTAGACAACTTAGACACAAAGATCAGCCTCAGTTAACAGCATATGTCAGTAATTTCACATTCTAAAGCATCACAGTCCGAGGCCTGGTGCCCACAGCGCGTGAGTGGCCCCTGACGGCTCCCCTCAGGGCTGGGTGGTGAGGCGATGTGATGCGAGGCGAGGCGAGCCTTTCCTGTGTGCGGTGGAAGTGTTCCCGAGAGAGGAGATAATGACGGGGCGGAGAGGCCTTGATTAGAGCAGCGGTAACCCTCTGGCCCTGGCACAGCGCCAGACCCTTTTAGCACCAGACAGCACTCACAGCACAGCACACTCAGCACTGATACACAGGGGGAGGGGAGGGGGGGCATCAACAACAAGCTGTGTTGCAAAAGAGATCTAAATAGGTGGATGTTGAAACTTCCCACTTATTACAGTTTTTCTGTGGTAGTACCAACAGTGTGCTCTTTTAACGTGTATCGCAGTAAGTTCTTAATTCTTCCTTACTAAAGCTTTACTATGGAAGCACAACAGAAAGACTGCATGCTTCTCTCTACACGAGTGAGGCAGCCTATTTGCATACCACAGGGAAAAATTCCCAAACAAGAAATACTGCAACTGCAGCTTGCCCTGTAAAAACAGTGCTCGAGAGCAGCAATATCTGGGAGTGGACTAAAACAAGGTGGAATAAAACAAGGTCTTGAAATAGGAGGTGTCCTCCTGAAGCACAACCATGAATTTCTCAACTCCTGTTATATACAGAGCACACCTGATACATGTGTACACATTTCCAACAAACCAAGCAGGCAGGCAGCAATACTGTAAATGTGAGGAAAAGCCTAGCAAGCATACAGTGCGCTGTCTCCTTAATGGGGTTTATCTCCTACATTGTGGTGCCTACAAAGAATCATGGGACTTAAATGACACAACAAATATTAGTGGAATTGTTTTGTTTTTTTCCCCACTCAAAGCAAAGGCACTTGGGGGGGTGGGGGTGTGGGCATCCTGACCACAAATATTTACCCAGAGAACTGGAATTGGATTTCTTTTGAGAGAGGCTGTGTTTGCAGAGCCTTAATTAAACAGTGGGGCCACACAAGAACCAATCTATCAGCGCCCGCCCAGCCCACGGGCCAAAGAGTCATGAGTACTGCAGGGAGTCTCTGAAGCCACAATAACCCCCCTGCCCCCCTCAGCTCTGCCCCCCCCCACTCCAAACTGATGCTTTCTGACTCTTTTGTGTAAGTGCCCACCTTAGACCAGGTGAAATCTTATCCCCAAGTCATGGCCCAGAAAACTCCCAGAAGGCAATGGGTGAAAGAGCACTCCTACGTCAGGATTTGTGTGGTAGGCCTGGTTTTTAATGAGAACTCATAGAGTCACAGAAGGATGGAAAGCTTCCTCCACAAAAGCAAACAGGGAAGGCAAGACAAATGGCCACAAAGGTCATGTTTCTAAGACCTCTGAAAGGCAAATCATGTGCGTTTACATATGCAATCTTATATGCTGTGTGTTAGAGAATCTGAAACATGCAGTCCACAATTAGGACTTAATATGCCCTAATTAATCTCCCAAAATTGTGATTATGAATGAAGTCCCAGCTCAAAGTGCACAAATGACACTGACCCTAGCCTTAGAAAAAGAAATTCTTTTTTCCCTTGTTTAAAATTCTTTACAATAACATTTTCCCAGTAGGCATTGCATATGTACTAACATCTGTAGCATATTCAAAAATTCAAGGTATATATAGCATGCTTTTTCCTGAGACAAAATTGTCCGATTTTCTTATAATTAAATTCACAACAAATGTGTTCAGTATGTGCAATCCTAGATCTTACAAGAGTTATTTTCTGTCCCTCAAACATTACAGATGTTTTAAAAACTTTGCCCAACTTCTCATAACTGATAATGTTTAGATTACTCTGTGGATCTGTAGTGCCATTCAATGTGCAGTACTGCAAAATGTAAGCAAATGCAATTTAAATAACCTCTGGTGCTAGAACTTAACACACCGACTGTTTTATGTGCCAGTAGGAAATAAACATGTCTGCATGCCAAGTCCTCAGATACCCTCCTTTATAAGCCTTGGAAGATCCATTACCAGCTCCCATTCGTTCAGAGAGAATCCAGAGAGAAACCAAACTCCCTAGTGACCCTTTGTCAGTACCACTGAGAGATAGAAATGTGGTGGACCACATCAATCAATGTAGGACTCCAGCCATTAAGATCTGGACCACTTTTCCTCAATGAAAGTGCCACCCCCCCCCTCCCCATCATAACTTACCTTCGCCTCTTCATTGACATCCCAGGTAAAGGAGATGGCGTTGTAGGCAATTTCCTCAATGTTTCCAATAGTATTAAAGCTCTCTTTATAGTCGGCTGTGGAGCAGAACAGAAGAGACCTCAGGTCAGGTGTGGGACTCTTTGGTCTCCTTTTCATCCACCTGTGAGGGGTTTGAGCAACCTTCAAAAGCACCGCATGCTCAGGACTGATCTCACACATCAAAGTGCAAGTTGCTCTGTGTGGAGAACTTAGCGCCACTACATGGGAACAAATATCCCTGGCTCAAAGGAGCTAATTATACTCTCTGAAATTCAGCTCAAGGGATCCCACTTTCAGCTCCTTGTATATACAAAGGATCCTATCAAAAACAAAGCGGTTTCATGAAAAAACTAATGGAAAGTATTTGGTTGAACATTCCAACTGTTCCATTCCAGTGAAGTGCACGTCTCAAATACCTGCTTGCTATGCCTGTCAGATTATGTATTACATGATAATCATTAGGTGAACTGCAAGAAATTTGTGAGAAATAATTTCTTGGAGCAGGCAAATCTGTCCCTGTATTTTTCTATAAGTGTCAAGGGGAGTCCATTGTTACATTACAATACATTACTAATGAATCTTTCTTAGACTTAGTGATGTGTGTACATTGCATAGTATGTCCCACTAAATATGATCCATTGGGCTCATTTATAAATAACTCAGAAAGCCAAATAGAATAAAGTGTACATAACTCTGAAAAGTGATTTAGCTTGCTTCAAGTGAATCTTGAACATCTCCAAATCCTAATGCAGGTAGATTGTATTTCCATGGTTTTGCAAATAAATTAAAACTCAGCTGCAACAATGGGCTGGCATTCATTTAGATAAGGATTTCTATGAAACAAACATGCTCAGCTTATCATTTGATAAACCTTATCGTGTTGAGCAAACAAACATGCCCCCTTCAAAGCTCTGAAATGTTTCTGTATTACCCAGGGAAAACTGGCGTTTTCTTATTTCAACAACCGTAAAGGAAAAGAAGTCATTCCATGGCACAGTCAACAATTTGCAGTCTTCCATGATGACCACGCCTCCAAATCAGTCCAATGCTACAAATCATCCATGTAGCTATACAGATGTTTTGCCAATATAGATGTTCTAGAGGCGGCTACATGTGCAAGTTAATGGACACATGGAGGGTTCAACTACTACTGGCCATCAGACCAGTAATATGGCTTCTGGTTCAGATCGGACACATACTTCAGTCCCACAAAAGAGCTGTCAATTTAGTCATTATTTCATTTGTTTTTTAGATCTTCCTATTTTCTGAAATTTCATTAAACTGAATTTGGAAATACATAGTTTCTGTATCTACTGAGGCTGTATGTCCTGAAATTTGGGGGCAAAAGCAGAAAGGGTTTGGAAAGTTTCTGTTGGGTTTCTTTAGGCCCCTGTAGTGCATGTACATACCCAACTGTATAAGAATAAGAGTATGTTTGGCTGTGGTGTAAACCAAAAGTAAAACTAAAATATGAATTTGGTTGAATGTGTGAAGCATTTGTACATCAGCCATATTGGCTGCACTTGTGAGCATAAGCTGAATAGTTTCCCTGATGATGATTTTGAATTACTCACCTTCCCACAGGGTAAGTCTGTACATGTTAAATGGTGAGTTGTAAAGAACAACTGCTAATTTTGACTGATAACAATCACAGATGCAACTTGCATGCTACACACAAACAGAAATGCAGTCTGTGAATGAGAAGGGCATGCATTGCGGAGGTGGGTCTTGGTGCGGCTGCGAGCTGGGGCTTGTCTCTGAGTGGGGCGCCCGCTCCCCCGTTATCAGCTCTATTCAAATCGTGGATCCAGTGACACTGCCCCAGGCCGTCAGGCTGAGGCCAGACTCGACTGTTATTCAAATCAACGCCGAGGTGTCGGGTTGCAGCAGCGTCAGATCAAGGAGCTCCGCCAGGCTGCGCACAGGACAGCCACCTGCTTCTCCGAGAGGGCGCCCCAAAAACAAATAATTTCACCTGTCAGAGGACACCACCATTCCTTCCCCTTTATGTGGGGACCGGTCCCTCAATCCTACATCCAACACCTGTTAAGGATACCCCATAAATATCCCAGCATATCCTTTCATTGTCAAAGGTGTTTTCAAGTCTGGCTAATTTAACTTCACACCGTGCACTAAAGCAAATGTGGACTTTACTGATGAATGACAGAGAAAATCAGTTACTATAGACTGCCGGAGGCCCAAATTGTAGTTGAGTGAGTCTATGGTGGCCCCAAGAGTGCTGTAGTTATGACAGGTGAAGAATCATTACAACTGTTTAAAAAATCATTGAAAGAAACTGACGCTGTGGACAAGGTGTGGATGAACACCCGCTGGCAGGCCAATGGTCCTCATCAAATTATTCTACAGATGAGGGCTTAGATGTAAAATACCACTTGAAAATGGAGGAAAACACTTTTACAATCTTAGGACTAACTGGCAAAATCAACTGATTGTTATCACTTTTCTATTGTTAGCCAGGTTAGCTCAACAACATAAGCAGATTTTAAGGAAGAAATACAATACTATTGTGGTTGGGCAAAGAAAAAAATATTTGTAAAGCTCACCATCTAGGTCAGACTTTGCCATAGGGAAGGAAACAAACAATATCTGTATTCATTGAGTTACTATAACAAGGACAAGCTGAGTAACTAAGTCAATAATTCTTCAGAAACAGGAAATAATCAAATTAGATGACCACTATATTTTTGTAAAGATATTATTTGTCACAGGATTACATCTACTTGCTGTATTCCTGAGTCCCCACTATAACAATATTCTTCCTCACTATGTTGGTACTCTGCAACAGGAGTGTATGCACTCTGATGTACATACAAAAGCCCTTTCCCACACAGGGGGTGACAAAGCACTACAGAAGAGATTTAGTATAGACTGGATAAGAGGACTGCCTCTCACTGGCAAAGTCTGGTTTCCTATGGGCAAATGGAGCATGAGAAGAGATCGATTCAGTGGCCCCAGCCCCAGATAATCCACCCTAACGATGATCAGATAAGTTTAGCTGTGCAACACTGAAGTGGGCTCCTGATCAGATGAGTGAATGTGGAATCTGCTGGGGGCTAATAATGTATTTACTGTGAATGCCTTCACCTGTGGAGCTGCTCAGAGACCCATTCTGTTCTGCTGAGGGGGGGGGGGGCATCTGTCCAGGCCTGCCTCAGCACAGTGGCCAACACACTTAGCACATGCTCATATGAACACTGACACACTGCCCTGCACTCTTGCAAGAAGTCAAAAGACAGCAGGCTAAATCTGTGAGTTTCACATCATTCAAAGTACAATGTCTGATACTGCAAATTGTTATTCAAAAGAAATTGTTATTCATATATGAAATGAAAAAAAGCTTGTGAACAAAATTAAGTTCAAAAGTTTGGTAAATGCATCCACAAAAAGATGGGTTTGATAACATTGTGGAAGCTGTTTTTTTCATTACAGAATAAAAAAAGTAAACTACAAAACCACACCTCAAGTGGTAGCGTAAGGAGGGATGATGGAAACTCTTTCTGAATCACATCTCAGATGCCCGCGTGAAGTCCTGAGAAATGGAGGCGGGGAAACATTCCTCATTCTGTCCGAACAAGTCACACATTTTACCGTTCGCATTCTCTCTAACTTACGGCCACGGGTTGGAACAACCTGCATGTTGCCGCTTGTCAAGTGCACGGATCCTTCATTGCAACAAAAAGACCATTCTTTCGGGGGGGTGGGGGAAGTCTCAAGGTCACATGTCTCACTAAATACAACACAGCTCAAAAAGTTTAAAAACAGTACTTGATTCAACAAACTTCAATCCAGAAATACTTACTGTACATAAGCCTACATTTTCTACATTGTTAAAACACCAAATATCCACAGGCTAGAATGTATCTTCTCTGGAAAAATTTACTTTGAAAACAAATACATTAATATTGCACATTTAATCTGTAGCAAGCACAAAATCTGCCTCAGGAACAAATTGGGTAGATAAAAATTTGATCCCATGACTTAACATAATAACAAGTCCTTCAAGTGAGCCTCTCGGGGTCTGAAATGTTAACAGCATAAACAAAAGTTCCCCTTACTAAGACTACCAAGAGTAAGAGAGAAGGAGAAACCACACAAACTCCTTTGGGGCTAGAGGAAGTTCTGTGCTCTATGTGAGATTCAATTCTATGATTTCTGAGCAGCTGTTTTACAGAGTAATAATAGACACGCTTAGAAGCTATTTGGATGGTTCTACAGATGTAATCAGTAGTTTTTAGGTGGACGGAGGTCTGCTCTTACCGATGTCCAGAACCCGCTGCCTGGCCGTGTGCTGCCGGGAGTGCCAATATTTCCAGTACTTGAGCTGCTCGTCGCGGTTCTTGTCCTCGCTGAACACCACCATGATGACGCTCTGCAGGGGGCAACACACAGCTCTGTTAGCACTGCTACAGCGCTGCAACAGGAGGGAGTGTAGAAATTGAAGGGCAAGCTAGTCCCCTTTCTGACACAGCATAACCCATGCCAATGATATGCTACAATGTAAAATTATTCAGGCCATTAATAAAAACATAAGATTTTAATCAGGTTATACTGTGAAGTGACAGTAAGAGTTCCTACCCACACTGGGTTTTAACAGCACTCATTTTGTTCTTTTGTTCAATAATATTCACTTAAAAATAGAGGGAACAACTGGCACACACAGATGTTTGTTACTTCTGTAGTTGTAGCCTTTCAATTAATAGAGCCACACCTCCTGTGCATTTGTTACCCATACTGCCCTGCGGCTCAGTAGAGGACCCATAATGCATCTCTCTGTGCTGAGACACCTCAGCAAGGCCTGTGTGCTAGTAAATGGGGAAGTGAGGTTTAAAAGAACCTTAAATGGGAGGAACAACATTGTATCAGTAACTCATCGATTTACACCAATGACCACGTTGGTTGAGGAGAAAAACATTTTTCATTGGATCAAACAAGACAAGTGACAGGTGAATGTAGCCCCACCCTACTGGGGCTCATGAATCCCCCTTCCGGCCACTGTGACCCTGAGCACTCCCTGTGGATGTGGGGTCCCCACTCACCCGCACTTTGCTGATGGGATGCCTGAGGCACTTGTTGGTGCCCATCTCGCTAAGGGTGATGCCGTAGAATTGGCCCTTATTCAGGTACGTCATCGGCCCCTCCCCCTGCTTCTGCCGCAGCGATTTGGTAGCTTCGATCGTGTACTGGAAGGTATCCCTGTTAAAAAAGACAACCCAACAATTTTAATTTAGAACTATGAATTTCTCATTTAAAGAGAGGGGTTTATTTTTACAAAATACAAAGAAACTAGTTGTCACATTACTTTCAGCAACAGATGATAATGATAAACACGAACTCAAAATAAACCACATCCCATAAAATCTGGGTTTAGAACATTGGGAGTTGCAAAAAAACAAAAAGAAAAAACTTAGTAAATAAACAAATGCATCAGTAATTAAATACCGAGAGGGCACAAGGGAGTGAAGACAAAGAATGGACCGTTATTTGACTTTTCTTGAGCAAAGGTCTAGATTGCTGAGGAATTGGGATATTTAGGACAGGGAAATCACATTGGTGATTTTTGACATTTTAAAATCAGGGAACTGTAGGGGTGACAGGAGAAACTCACACGCCAGTCTGGTCATAGATAAACTCGTCAGCGGCCACAGAAGACGACGTGCGGTACTTCTGTTACACAAGAGAGACATGAGCCGATAAAGCAACCAACTATGAATGCATCACACAAGTAACACAAATGGGCTGAAATGTACACATCAACAGATAATGCACACCCGCTCATATAACACATGTCCTATGAT
The DNA here is from genome assembly GCA_019788955.1 of Albula glossodonta. Lineage (NCBI taxonomy): Eukaryota > Metazoa > Chordata > Actinopteri > Albuliformes > Albulidae > Albula > Albula glossodonta. The sequence continues at coordinate 1,679,443 of JAFBMS010000070.1, forward strand.
CCATATAAAGATCTTATTTGAGTTGTGTTGTTCTGAAACTTAAGCCTGAAGACTTCTGTGAAGCACCTGTTTGTAAAGGGTGCTATACAAAAACAGAAGCTGCTGAGATAACAGACTGCCAGTGAATGACTGATATTCTGCCACCACTGTTACCCCTAAGAGCAGTATCTCTCACCCTCGGCCCTGGGGAACCTCTGTCTTTGCTGGCTTTTGTTCCAACTACAGTCTTCATGAGTCAGATTAACAAATGTTTTAATTTTTTTGTGCTGAAATGAAAAATTACTCATTTGAGTTATTACGTTTTAAATTGATCACTAAAAGCAGAAAGGAGTTGGTGAACGTGTGAACACCTGAAACCAAATAATTTGCTAGATAACAAGGAATTCAGAGACAAAGCAACTAATCAAACATACACGGTTTGTGCTCAACAGCCTTAATTGACAATGTAGTTGGATGTAACCAACCCCATATTGGCATACTCAGGGGTTCCCCAGGACTGAAGTGAAGGGTCCCTGCCTTAGAGCCTGGCTCTGCTCCGCCCTGGCCTCACCTCATGTTTCTCTTGGTAGGAATCCTCGTAGGTGCTGTCAGGGGTGCTGCGCTGGTCATGGCTAACCGAGGACACATCATAAGGGCTGGGTTCATAAATGACCCGCGACTGCTCCTCCCCCTCTGTCTTGTAGTGCACCCCAGGCCCCATGAAGATGGGGGCATACACCTCTGCCTTCACAACCGTCACAGCCCCAACCTCCCCGGACCCTGGCCCGGCCCCATACTGCTCCCGCTTGACGTCCAGGTGCTCGGCGCTCAGCGACAGGTTCACTGGAACGGTTTTCAGAACCTGGACGCGGTTGTCCACAGTCTCCAAATCGGCCTGGCTTTCATTCCCAACCAAACAGCCCCTATCAGTCGCACATGTGATAAGAGTACCTTTAGATAAGAGTAGCCTTTACTCAAACAAACCTGTCCACACACTATTTTATACTCTTACCTTACAGAATTTTTAATGTTTGATAATTTCATACAATATAGTTTTGGTAGGTTGCATTAAAATCATTCTAAGCTTCAAGGTTGTCATGAGGGCGTGTAATTATGCCTCAGTAATAATGCACAGAATAACTCTCCAACCTCTTTTCATGATCTTCTGGGATTTTAGTGATGGGCAGCAACCTCTTCTCTTTGGGAACCTGAAAATCAAGATCAGTTCAAATCAATCACAATGATTCTCACTTCTGCAATTCACCTCTTAAACCACAACCAATTGGTAGGGTGATCTTGTTATGTACCAAGGATTTTGTCAATGTGATTGCACCAGAGCAAACATGTTGACTATGTAACTGAGGGGTGGGGGAAGGGATTATTAGCCTGGATAATTAGATGGGAATTCTCCATAAGATAATTCAGAACCTTTGCTTATTGTCTAAGTAATTATTTTGAGGAAACTCATTTTATTGTGTTGTGCTTCCATTCTTTCTCCCTTGCCCGCTCCCCTGCACCTTGTAGTAGTCGTAGAGCAGGCCGAGGGCGGCAGCGCTGTCCTCATCTCCGTTGATGCTCATCATGGCCTTGGTGGCAGCGGTCAGCGGGTTCTCCAGGTACGACTTCCAGGCCTCGTCCTCGCTGGTGTACGCCCGTCGGGAGTGGAAGGATGTCTCATTTGGCACCACAACCACCAGACGCTTGCTGCGGCGTGAACACAAACAAAAACACACACACACACACAAACACACACACACACAAACAAAGTCTCATCAATATTGGCTCATCTACTGCTCTGGTCACAGATAGTAGACAAGCTCCCCTCCCATTGGCACAGAGGAAGAGTCATTACTCCGCCCTTCTCCATGACAAATCAATGTGAATCAGCCTCTCTTATTACTTTACACTCACTAAAATGAATTCAAATGAATTATTTTTTATTCATTTATTTTTTAGATCTACATAAACTCACATAAATACTGGCAGAGAATACTGTCAACTGTCAAACATAGCTTTCACCTTCTATGAAACGTTTCCCAGACACTAATTAAACCTAGTCCTAATGTAAAAGAACATTTTAATGACCTCCACTGAAAATAAATTCTAAGTCAAGGACGATGCTTATTCCATGTTCAGAAAACCCGCCTTAACAGTTATGGTGTTGAGTTTTTTGTGTTACTTTGCAAGTGGATACACAAAGTTCAAACAGATTTGAATTTACCAGGAATTATGGGCACAAGGCCCAAGAGCAGCTAGTCACATATTTTCATTACTGTCATATGGTGCGATTGTGCATTACCAAGCACACACTAATGAGCTTAAACAGAGGTACCCTTCCTGCCAAGCAGGACAAATAGCTCCTGTGCCTTTTGATGCTGAACATAGCATCAAACCAAATCTGTTCCATTCATCCCATCCCTGGATTTCTTAGCTGGATGCTACAAAAATTGTAATTATTAAAAAATACACAAAGAGAGTTAAAATATTTTTTATAAAAGTTTAATATGTTTGAATCATATAAGTTCAAGTCCTGAAATGCCAAGTTATTCTTTTACACCACAATAGAGTTGAAGCACACTGAATGTGATTGAATTTAAACTCTTTCAGTATACTCAGTGCACACTTTCAACACTTTTTAAGTGTTACTAAGACTACGAAGCCTTGTGTACACCTGACAACTGTGAATACTAAGTGTGTTTGAGCTGAATGAACACTGGTGACTGACATGCTGTTTGGGTGTGTGTGCATGTACGCCTCCTGAGTGCTGCATCCAGATAAAGCGCTACCCTGTCATGCGGTGATCAACCACATGGTAAACTAGACTCTGAAGCCTGGCCATGCCAATGGAGACCTTCTGTGTTTAACTGTGAAAAAATATTAAAGATATTGCATACCATTTTATTTTGGTATACGGTGTATGTAACACATTCGTACGGTTAAACACAGGTTACAACCAGCGGTGTCCACCACATGTGACTTTAGGTCATAGTGGCAGGCCATTTGCACTTGTAGATTTCAAGCTGCTTTGATGTCCTCTGAAGTCTTGGATGAGTTGAGAGCACCAGCCAATTCAGAACACTGTGAGGTTGCCATGTCAACCGTTCACTGCTGCCCAGGCAGCAAGGCCTATCAGTTCACTGCATAAAGAAAGCATTCCAATCCTACAAGAACTGTCATATTACACTGCTGGTTATTACAGTGAAGCAAAAAGCTGTTGTCCTCAACCATGTACTTATATTGTGCATGTAATACTGTTTTTTCATATAAATGTGTATTTCATAGCAGAAACACTGTGTGTTGTCTTATTAAAAGGGGTCAATTGGAGAACTGCCGCAGGCAAAACAGTGGTACCTACTATGTTCACTCTACACACAGCAATTGTTGCTGGTAACACGAGACATGCACACACACCACCTCAGTGTATTACCTTAAAAATCCATTGTTCCATTCTATAACTAGACAAACAGGTTGAGTCATTTCATGAAAAACAGAAAATGTGCCGTTCCCTAACGGCATATGTGCACTTGTTATTCGTTTCTGAACCATATTTTGTGGAGAGAAAAAAAATTATCTACACCTAAATCTACCAGTCTTCATTTGAATTTGATCTAACAGCGGACAAGAGACAACACTGCAACACCGCCCAAAATCCACACAAAGGACCATTGCTCTTCGGCTAACTTGCTTTGTCAATAATTCGTCACTGTTTCCTTTGTATTGTGTTTTTTCAAAATAAATAAATAAATAAAAATCCACCCTTTACATCTACACATTATTTAATTGGTTATGTATACTCTTCATATTTTCCTCACCAACAAATATTTTACTTTCAAAAACAGATCAGTCTAGAATGTACAATGAACTTCAGTGCTTTATAAAGAACTGTGCCTTCGTATCCTTGCATGACATACAGAGGAAAAGGAGAAGTATTTCCAGACCGGTAGCACAATGGCAATAACCCAGGGTTCACGATAACTCACTACAGACTACCCTTAATTTTGAACCTGCAGTCCAGCTTGCTTTCTCATATGAGAGGAGGCTATAAAAATCCACTACCTTTTCCTCACATTTTATATATATAAAAAATATAACATGGAGATTCCTAAGTAATTTATGTGTATAGACAGACAACCGCAACCTCATAAAAGCCTGAAGGGTCAGTTCTGAACCACAAAAACCAGTACATCTCGGTTCTTCTCAGCATTCTAATCTTTCATCGTTCCAATTGTGCCCCTTTGTGTAAATTTGCAAACATCAGAGACCGCCGAGGAGCTGGCAGAGAAAAAAAAAATTCAATAAGCGACAAGAACTTTCCAAGTATACGTTCAGTCATTTATACTTAAGAGTATGTATACTATAGCGATTTTTAAAATTAACCGCATACCGTAGTAGCTAACTAATGACTTGTAATATATTAACATTTATGAGGCTCGAGGTATGCAGAAGCCAATACAATGTAGGTTTCCTACAAATACCTACATAAATTTTACATTTTAAACACTTTTGTGTGGGTAAAATGTCTAGTTGATAGCAATATTTTGCTAATGATTATGGTTTGATTAAATGCACATCATTTGAATGCTTTATTTGCACTGTGTAGTCGAATGATTGCGTTGTAAGTACTGATAACCACTTGAATGTTATCATGAAAGTGATTTTATTGCCTATAACCTCAGCGTATAATTAATGAAACTTCCTCTCAATGAATGTTGTACATTAGTGAGCCACCATTTCAGAAACTGTTATTTTCTACTTATGATATACACGTGAGATGAGAAAGAGCAACAACTACAGTATATTCAAAATCCACGACAGTATGAGTGTTTGTGTGCGTTTGCCATCTGCTATCTCCGTCAGTCTTCAAAATCTTTCATCTCTATAACAGTATAGCCGACGTAAATTCGACAAAGTTATAAATGGTTATATCATTAACTCTGCAAAGACCGTTTGGATAAAGTAGGCCTACCCAAGCGTACTATTTGGTATGTTATTGTGGGTAACGTGAATCAGTAAGTGTCAAATTTGGGAAGTATGTTTTTGGGATCGATTTTGGGATGAACGTGAATATAGCTATAAGAAAGCGCTCGTATAGCTGGTCAGTCTGCCAAACAACAGTGGCCTGTTTTAATGAACAGCATCACCTTAATCGACGTGTAAAACCAAATGTCTTATTTAACTATTCAACAACTTCTGTTTTCAGCTTGCAACTAAATCAGTGCTGTCCGTTTAAATGAGCATATATTTACATGTTAGTCCAAATAAAATTCAGTCTATAAATGTGCAACATCCTGAAGGCCGCATCTGGCTTAATCCACAGTGCAGAAACGGTTATTTGCATTTGGTCGATCTTTCTGTCAACGAACCGAATGTAGCATAGTTTATGGGCTACCATTTTAGAATTGTTTTCCTAAAACACATATTTATGCGTTATCCACTTCATAAAGTCAAGACAGGAAAAACAGGTTTAATTCAAAATAAATTCTCTATTTGTCATCAGACTGAAAATTAGAGGAGGATTCCACCGAATAACTGAGTTTCCGCTGAATACGAAAATGGCGATTTTGCCAGCGATGTCATTAACAATGTCCCAATCGTCTTCGTGAATTTACTTCCCAAAGAGTACAAAAGAAAATCTGCACGAAACTGCTAAAACTCTTCAGAAAAATACAGATCTATAACATAAGTTTTGCACCAAAATATAATTTGTAAAGTAATAATAAGAAGAAAATTATGTCTAGATTTGTGCAAAAATCAATGTGAAAATACTCCAAATTGCATTCCGATGTTTCCCTTAGTAAGCATCAGAGTTGGTCCGAACCAGTATGATCACTTACTTGTCCGTCTCCTGTGACATATTTTTTGCAGCGAACTCGCCTTCAACCTCTTGTTCTTCCTTGTGAAACTGGACTTTCAAGTATGTGCAGGTAACGTTGTAGTGAACAAGAGAAGAGATGTCAGAACTCGGGCTACAGGTAAGACCACTTTTTCGCTCAGCTTCTTTTGCATCCCTTGTTACAAAGAAGATACAGCAAAAACATTCAAGTGAAGTGAGAAATAATTATAATTTTGTTAATTTTGTGTGGTCTCGCCCGACAGACGAAAATTTATTCCAAACCGAGTTTAACCCCAGCTTGTAGATGGCTGTAGGTAAACTTTGTTGGAATTCTTTCACTGTGGAGAAGCTGAGCTCAAGGAGGGCCGAGCTTACCGTTGATTGGCCCGAACACCTTGAACCGTACATGATAGGTTTTAATAGAACAGGTAAGACCCGCCTTACCTGTCGCGCTAACTGCACCGAAATAACTCACTCCTTGTAGCTTATGTTTTGATAACAGTTAAGTAAAAATGCAGTTGGTTGCACATCTTCGTGTAGAATTATTTAATGTCTACTTAAAACATTTCAATATTTGTCGGTGTATACATTTTGTATCGTTGCATTTATAATGTATTAAAATTCCACTGTGCTTTACCGCGAGATACGGCCAAGTGCATATTGAGTAAGACACTTATATATTTTTATTCTGTATTGTTTTTTTTTTTTTTAATGGCACCGCAGTTATGATCTTTATTGTGTGATGAAGTTCTCTGATGCAATCAACATAATAGTGGGGGACATTAAATGCTGTGAAAATTGGCTTGCTCAGTTTTTAATTTTGTTTTACTGCAATAAGTGACATTTTACTGGTTCTACAAATAGTGTGTGGTAAAATCATATGTGATTTTAGGCAAATCTCTGGTTTGAAGTTATAAGTAGACAACTTAATCTAGGTGCAAAAATTGTGAAAATTTAGTGTTTTGCTGTAGTTTTCTATCGTAATTAAATCATTTTTGATAAAAAAAAAAAAAAAAAAAGTTGTGTGGGACACATCGCAATGACTTTCCTGCATGTAAAAGGTCCAACTGCCATCTCATTTCATGAAAAGTCCTGGCACAACGACCCGACGGAATCCATCACAAACAAGCACAAAACCAGACAGTGCAGTGCTTTTGAACCAAACCATCCACCATTCAACATAAGGCTAGTGAGGAATGAGTGTATTGATGGTTCTGAGTCTTCTCTGGAACAAATCTGTGACAGAACTATGGAGATCGTGTGACTGATATCACATAATAGATGTGCGGCAGCAAACCTTCAGAATTGGGTGTGACAGCGCAGAAAATATTAGGTAAATGCTCCTGCGTCTGTTTGATAAATAAGAGCTGTTGTTCAATGGCATGTTTAGCCCCAGGTGCTGGACCTAAAAAGCAAGGCCATGGTTGTCTGAAAAGACAAGCCCGATTTCTGTAAATGCATTGATTTTGATGCTGATATCATGTTCACTGGTAAAATGTCACAGGTCTCAAATATATAGACATGTGTGCAACAAGTGTAGGCATCATTGGACTGCGGGTTAAGGTGTAGTAACGTAATTATGTTAACATGTTTTTCAAGGGGGCTGAAGAGGATTTCTGCTGCATGTGGAGTCAAAGCCTTTTTCTTTTGTTATTATTCAAACACCTGAGCCAACAGGGCAAAACACTGCTCTTAGATTGACTACCATGGGCCTCCAGTTGTTTGTTTTGAAGGCCATTCAGTTCCAGTAAGCAGAACGTAACATTGAGTAATGTGTTTACATGGTGCTGCTGTCAAACTAATGCACCCCATCATTAGGAACTCCTTCATTATTGTGGCATCTGCTCTCTGAAACAAATTACAGAATTAGATTCCATTGTTTTGCCTCATTGTTATTCATTAAGTCATTAACTTTTACTAAGGTGTATGTGCATGCTCCCAGAACACTGAGGTATGTCAGTTGAAAACTCAGTGAGCTGGAGTGTATCCAAGTGTTGTAGTAACATAAGTATTACTGGTCCCTTGATTTTGGGTTGCTGCTCCTTAGGGCTCATCACTACTAGTGTAAATATTGGGGCAGAGAGGGAAGTCCCTTTGCACAGACAGCCTGGCTGATATCATCTCCACAGTCTGTCTGTCTCAATAGAGCTGTGCTTTGGTTTGTCAGTATACAACACACTTTAGACCCATCATGGCTTCTTGACACACACTGAATAGGGCAACTTGAAAAGGTTCTTGAGTCCTGAGTGACTCTGAATGCAGCTCTCAATGCCCCCCAGCCTGTCCCCCCCTGAGTATTTCCTTGTCTAGCCCATATGTAAATACAGTTTATCTGCTTTAATTTTCACTAGATCGGTGTTGCTTGATTTCCAAGGTGATATGGATAGCTTTTTCGGATCCAGCGTGGGTTCTTTGGTGTTCCATGCACGTAAACGGAATACGTGAGGGAAATGCCGATCGCACCAACCTCTATCAGGTATGTTATTTATGCAGGGCAGGTACCCACTGTCATATTGCATTCACAGATAGTGCCAACAAAATTAAATGACATAATGTGTGGAGAGACAGTTACAACAAAGGCAAAGATGGGCCAAAGGCAGCTTTAACAGAACATTTGCAAGGTGTATGCCTTCATCCAGGTCCGTGTTAGTATGCAGTTATCTGTAATGAATGTTGTCTTCTCCCTTGCTGTAATTTGTCGGAGTGAGCACCTGGGCTCTTTTCAGAGCTCTGCGGAGAGCGGCTGTTGGATGAATGGGTGGGGCCCTCTTTTCTCAGGGCTTCCAGGGTATTCTCTCCGCCCAGCCGAGATGGATTACGGCTTAACGTGGGCAAACCGCAGCGCTGGGAACCAGCCTGACTCACAATGCTTCTCTCTTCTCTAAATCCAGCCTGGCTTGTTTTGCAGAGGGGGGTGGGGCGGGGGTGATGGGGGTGGGGGTTGGAGGGGGGGTGATGGGGAGAGGCGGGGGTTGAGGGCAGGTCTGGACAAGAGCGCCGAGCAGGAAGTGGAGGTTCCATCACCGACACATGAGCCTGCTTTGTTTGTCTTCACATTGTCACCGCTGTGCCACCAGTCATAGGAACACCAGCAAAGCCTTCCCGCCCAGGGCCGGTCACTCCTTTCACATCCTCTGAAGTGCTCTTATTTTTTACTAGAACTGTTCCACCCCCATCGAAAGCCAAGCATGGACACAAAAGTAAAAATATTTACACAGGTATTTTTCCTGATCTGCCTGCGGCTTCAACAGCCGAGTAAACCCACTGAGCCCTCATTAATCTGGCTCATTAGAGTGAAATGAAAATGCAATAGTGGCCAAGCCCTTGTATGATGAAACAAAGACTAATGCCAGCATGTAATGCCGTTTCACAGCAAATGAAATTTCCCATCGTCCAGGAGTATCTATTATGGGAATAGGTGAAATGGGCAGTGAATGCCAGGAATTTCGTGGGAAATGGGACTTGTCAGGACCTGGCTGGCAGTTCCCTGAGTTCCTGCTTGGCAGGTAGGAGTGGGAGCAGGTTGGAATGTGAGTAAAAGAGGCCCATGCTAGGTGTGTCTGCTCTACCTGCTGGACAGGTGTGGTCTGGGGTGAAGGGTCGGTGGTGGAGAGAGGTATGCACACGGTGTGCTTTCCATCAGCTCTTAAAGGCACAGCAGCACCAACCTGCGGGTGGGTGGGGGACCATGCTCACTGTGATTGTGTCGCCCTCAGAAACCAGTCGTCATCGTCACCAAACAGGTTCGGTGAGAATGGGACCTACAGCGATACCCCTAGAGACTGTTTTCCAAGGCGGTGTACTGGAAGAAAATTACCGTTGCATCGACGCATAACTGATTTAGTTCACAGTCAGGTATTTGCATTTTTTGTGCAGTACCTGAAGCAAACACCATTAACCGTTAAGTGTACATACAACTTTAGTGCAGTTTTATTTTTTGCTGAACTTGTTTGACAGCTATAGAGCGGTCTGGATAGGGTTGGGATAGGAAGCATGCATAAGCAGGTGCAGTGGGGCAAGCAGTATTAGCCAAGAGGCTGTGAGAAACACAGGGCCTTCCTCCTTACCCAGTCTTTGTTCTCTACAAAACATGCTATTGGAAGTACAGAACCACCATGTTCAATGGTTAGAGAAGTATATAGTTCTGCTATTAGGTGTGTTAGCATCAGTTGGTGGCTGGTACTGTAGGGAAGGAGGATACAGGTTCCAATCCATCATCACCAGTAGGGCTGGGCGATATAACCATATCGGTAATATTGAACATTATTTGAGTGCAGTAATACCTACCTCTGATATTTGGAATTTTGTTTCTTCTCGGAATATTTTTCTTTCATCATGTCTGATGTGATAGCACAACTCCAAATTGCAGGGGTCCCGTGAAATGCATCCAGTGGTAAGAAACAAACATCACTTACGTTGGCGTTCATAACCCTAGTGGTGATGCGTTATTGTCTATCACATGGAATCCTTGTTGCTGATACATGACCCTGTGGCTGTCATATTAACATCCAATAGATATGAGGAAAAAAAGGAGGACAAAAAAACTATCTGGAGCCCCTGACCACAGATTTTAACCCAGATTCATACAATAAACACCCAGTATAATAAATGTACAACACCGGGAGTGAGTCATGTAGAAAATGTAAGCTATGCAATATACGCTGCTAATGGTTGCTTTGCAAATATTCGTTATTGGCGAATCAGCCATTTTTGGTGGTGCGAACACAACAAACCTGAGAAACTGGCTCTCATGTCCTGGATGAGTGATGAGAAATGATGTGCTGTTTACTTTCACAGTGTGGAAACACCAAGCAGACTCTGCCCTTAGCACACTGTAGGCCAGTGTTTCTCTGAGATGAATATTTCACCGCTGCAATGATTCAAGGCCTGTGAGATTATGAATACATGTTTTTATTTTGCGATATCTGGCAGATGTTATCAGGCTGAAGTATATTTGTATGTGTTATTTTGCCACAAAGTATTTCATTTCTTATTAAAAATGTAACCGGTTTAAAAAGAGAAAGATTGATAGAAAAGGGAAGATTTCATGGGTTCTGAGAAAAGTCAGTTTTAGAGTTCTATTTTTAAAAACAGAGGAAATACAGGCTATTATTAGTTATCTGATCCAGTTTGGTGAGCTCACCACATGATGGTCCTTATAAGTCAATATTCCCAGGCCACAATCAGAGGTATCCTGTTACCCATTGTGTCAATAGCCTTTCAGCAGGATGTGCTGAGGTAGAATGGGAAAATCTCAGGCTGTCTTTGACAAATCCTGCCTTTTTCAGGGACAAAGGGAAATGGTATAGAATTCTCCCCAACTCCTATAGTATGGTTGACACCTGTGAGGTTTCCTTTCAGAAGCCCTAAGGCCAGGCAGCCCTTCCTGAGGAGGTCCACACCACCCTGTTCTCATTATGAAGGGGACAAGAAGGGAACTTCCCAAAAGGCTGAACAGAGAGTGGGGTCTTTTATTTATCCCTGAGTGCTGCTGCTGCCGCCTCTACTGCTGGAACTTGCAAGACTATCTGCATTTCCAAAGAAAAAGCAGACAAGCTTTTGAGTAAAACAGTGATCTAAGCAAACCTTTGGAATGCAGGTCTTTGAGTCTTCAATGTTGATCTTCATTTCAATGAAGACACACTTTATAATCATGACACAATGGAACAATGTAACAGATTTGGCTCGCCAAAGGTGATTTTCCTCCCAAGCGATTTGGCACAAGCCCAGAATATGATTACTGTAGTCTGCCTGTTTGTCGGTGTAATTTCCAAGTGCCACAATCTAGCTTTGTTTTTGTATGGTTTTATTTTTAATTTTCTATTCATTTTTTTGTCAAAAATGTTGTGATTCAGATGTAACTCTTGTGAATATGCCCTCTGTGAAAAATGAATCCCAGTATATCCTGTACTAATGCAGGGGTCCTTTTTTGGAGTTCTCCTGGGAGACAAGTCCCCTTAACAAGATGCCGCAGGAACCCTCTTTCTATTCACAGAGAAATGCAATCCGTTCTGTCACCAGAGACACTTTCTCACAATGCTAACATTGCATTGATATGAAAGGGGAGGCTTCAGCTCAAATGCATTTCAGCAACACAGGTCCAAAAAGATGGATAAAACCCATGTATACCTTTACTTTTCCCCAGTTTGTCTCTGGCCTTTTAAAGTGGCATTCTGGCATTAATGAACTATTCGTATTTTGAGAAATGTTGTTTAGATCAAATATATTGTGCCTTTAAACTATGTCTGTTTTTGTCAAAATCAGGTCAGCCTGAATATTATTTCAGCTCAGGAGAGTCAGGCATTTCTAACTATTGGGACGCTGTGTTGCCCTGGGGCCCATCAGATCTTTCATGTTGTGCTCTTCTTTGGTTCCCTAACACAATTTGTACTGCAAATACCTTGTCCGCATGTTTGTTTTGCAATAACAGAGTTTGCAAGGTCATACAAAAAGTTTAACTGAAATCTGAACTGAAAAACTGAAATGTATCAAGTGAAATTTTTCAGCTTGAATGTTTTTTGCAGGGTGATCAGAGGTGAGTTGGGCCAGGTGGGTTGGGTGGCACTGCTGGATTAGTGGATGATTCATCAGCAGAGGGTTGCAGGTTCAATTGCAGATGAAGCTTTACTAAATTTCATCTATGGTATGCAGCACAAAACTGTAGCTTCATTAACTTTAACAGCAACCAGTTGTTAAATGGGCAATGTAATCGACATGTCAGAATACCCATGAAATTAAATAATACTACATCAAGGTGTAGGGGGAAAAAGTTGCTGTTTTGTGTGAAGTCCCTGTACAAGACAAAAACAAACCACTGTGGCAGTTAAATAAATCCCTCACTAAACAAGAGTAGAGCTGCCAGATTTGGCAGAATTTTCACAGTTTGTACTGACTCAGAGGATTTAGATTCCACCTGGCGTTTTGGCTTTAAAAAGTGCTATTTTAATAAAACGCATACATATTATCAGCTAAAATACCAAGGTGGACCTTGTCCCTGAGCCGAACTAGTCATATTTGTGCTTCATTAGTGGTTTGTTTGTTATAAGAAGCAAGTTGGCAGAGTGTTTATATTTAGGCTTTTTCCAAAATGCTCATTGCTAAGGATGCTGGAGAGTTTGGATGTGTAATAGAGGCTTTCATGTTTCCCAGTAGCAGCTGTGTAATTTCACTCACCAGATGTTCCCACTTTATGCATTTAGGACCATCAATCAGTCAAGAAAACCCTCAAATATAGCCTCTTCCTGAAATAACAGAGCAAACAATTCATCACCAAAGAACTGATCCCATCATTAGCAAGTCTTGGATTAAACATGTAGTTATGGGTAAGTGGTTGATATTGTGAGCAGCTGATACAATGTTGAAATAAATTGAAGAAATTGCAGAAAGGGAATTCTATTTTTGGTGTAAACCCAAGAAATAAAGAAGGTGACGGAAGCAGTCTTGGTGTAAGGAAACAGAATAACCCAACTCATTAGGAGCAGTAGTGAGGGATTCTGTTCCAGCTGCAGTTTCAGTGTGAATCTGGGGTTCAGAATTATCCTGTCTCTTGCTATCAAGCCTGCACTTGTTAATGTAAACTTTGTTTTGCATGTTGCTGTCCACCCCATTGCTGATCTGTGGTTTCTACACTGAATTAGGTCTTATCAGGTAACATTATATATTTGTTCAAAACACACACTTGATCATGCTACATCAACACATTAAAAGCAGATTATGGCTGAGTTCTGACTGCTGTCTCATTCATAGTTCCACTTTATGTGACATATATCAGAGCTTTTCATTTCTCTCTAAAAAGAGAAATATACATATATCTGGTTTTTCATTTGACAGTGGTCCTTGATTCAACGTATCTAATCTTTGGCCATGCTCAAAGACATTGTCTCTAAAAATGAATGAACCTGTTGCAAGTAGTGGTTACTATGACAACCAGCTAAACAGCACCATTGGTTAGTCAGTGTCCATGCTTGCCATTGCTGTATGACACATGTTTCCAAATACACAAAATCTGATCAAGGCCATATTTGGAATGTTGTGTAAAACTGGATTTGATGAAAATAAGATTTGGTTTTTTAGTCCACCATGTAAACGCAATACAATGATGATCTTATTGGCTGTTACGACTGTGGCTCTTTCAGTCAGCCAATCAGAGCATAGGGATACTAACAAGGTTTGAATACCAAGGATTGATATTCACTGTAAAATTGAATATCCTTGAATTAACAGTGTGAGTACAGATACTTGAATCCATTCTCTCTGACAGCTATTAATTCCTTTCAATTCTCTTAGACCGTGGTAGACAGCTTTATTCACTGCCTATAGTGTCTCTTGGTGATACTTTTCTTTCCTTCATTGTTAATTCAGAAAATGATGCTTTGTCCTTCAGTTCATGTTCTGTGTCAGTTTTTCATTGTTTCCTTTTCATCCATGATTAAGCATAACATTACAGTGAGCCAAAGTAATACTGTTTCTTTTTTGGTTCAGAAGATTGATTTAGTATTTCAATATTTTATTTGATCTGTTTACAGTTATAATTGGCCTTGAATAGTTTGTGTTTACATTTGTTAGTTCTTGCCTTGCATCCCTCTTACCACTGATTTTTAATAGTTTAAATGATTAAATTGATTTTTCTGAAATATGCTTACAGATGAAACAATGCATTTTTTAACAGCAATTAAAGTACATAATATTTAATGAATTATGATTAATTCATAAGTTATTCTGCTTTTTGGGAATTTAGAGGAACATTATTCTTCACTTTACATTATTCACAATTTGAAATGTATATTAATGTGTTGCTTTCATAAAAATGATTGTAATATCAGTGTCAGGTAAAACATTTTAAATAAAATTTGATTGCCTTCACTTGTATGGAATTCATGTATGTCCTCTGCTCCCTTTCTTTGTTTATGTATTGAGTGGTAAAATGTCCTTGTTCATACAAATATGGGTATTAAGCGGATTCAAATTGCAAATCCAGATGTATGGCAAATGTAGCCATAGCAACCAGCACAAGTGTATGCTTGTAGTTCAGATAAGCCTGAAACACAGCAATGAAGCATATCAGTCATTGCAACAAGAACAGTAGTAGTAAAAGAGCATATATATTTGTATATAATTACACATTACCAGTTTCAATCTCTGGTGCAAAATTGCAAATCCAAAAAGTATCACACTTTCCACTGAATAAAAACTACAAAATAACATCTGTAGTAATAGAGGTGACTGTTAGACAAAGAGATATGACTTGGCACTATTACTAAAGAAATTTATTTTGAAAAACTAACAGACTGGCTTGCAAATTCTAACAGTTATAACAATTGGCAAAAAATTTAAAATGTATTGCTGACTCAAATGAAAGTTTAACACACTGGTCCTCACTCCAGGTCTTGGAAAACCACAGTGTATGCTGGTTTTTGTTCTCACCTTAAATTTCACAACAAGCTCAGAACCAAGAAATCAGGTGAGATGAGTGGGCTGTGTAATAAACAGTTTTAATTGGTCCTTAAGTGCCGAGTAACAACAAAACCAGCAAAGCTTGCCACTTTCCAGGGCCAGGAGTGAGGACCACTGGTTTAAAATAAACCTCTCCAAGTATAACTTGCACGATGAAGGGAGCAGCATTACATATTCCTGTATGCTAAAAACATCACACGGTTTAAATGCTTTGTTCAATGCCTCAGAAGTTGCCTGCTTGTTGGTGATCTGTTGACCCCTTTGAAGGATCCTCATTTCTTCTCTTGCATTGCAAGTTTACCAATGTATCCCTCTATGCAGTACTTTCCTTGATTCATAGCTGTCAGCCTTTCTGAAATGTACAAACATGCGTTAGTTCCTTTCTCCATTTCAAATTGTTTTTATCTACTGCTATGCATGTGTATGTAAGATGGGTGCCTGCATTTTTCTTGAGAAACCCTAACGCCGCTGGTTTTGTTTTTGGTAGCTACAAATGACAATCATCTATTTAAAAGGCTATTTATTCAGTAAAGTAACTCTTCAGATGGTGTATTTGTATGTCACTTTCAGAGTCAGATAATTTTCAGAATTGAAAACCATTTTCAAAGTGTTTATATTTTTGTGGGTCTGCAGCATGTTCAAAATGAGTGCAATGGTTACCCCAGCCACCCCCCACCCTTCCAACCCTTCTCAACATTTTGTGGCCAGGGGAGGTTTTCCCCTGGCCACAAGGCATGCCCTTCTGCACAGTGAATCCCTGTGATAGCACTATTAGTGCAACATGCCCTTCTGCACAGTGAATCCCTGTGATAGCACTATTAGTGCAACATGCCCTTCTGAACAATGAATCCCTGTGATAGCACTATTAGTGCAACATGCCCTTCTGAACAATGAATCCCTGTGATAGCACTATTAGTGCAGCATGCCCTTCTGAAGAATGAATCCCTGTGATAGCACCATTAGTGCAACATGCCCTTCTGCACAGTGAATCCCTGTGATAGCACTATTAGTGCAGCATGCCCTTCTGAACAATGAATCCCTGTGATAGCACTATTAGTGCAACATGCCCTTCTGAAGAATGAATCCCTGTGATAGCACTATTAGTGCAACATGCCCTTCTGAAGAATGAATCCCTGTGATAGCACTATTAGTGCAACATGCCCTTCTGAAGAATGAATCCCTGTGATAGCACCATTAGTGCAACATGCCCTTCTGAACAATGAATCCCTGTGATAGCACTATTAGTGCAACATGCCCTTCTGAACAATGAATCCCTGTGATAGCACTATTAGTGCAACATGCCCTTCTGAAGAATGAATCCCTATGATGGCCCCAGAATAGATGGCACTGCGAGCTACAAAGCTTACTGCACCTGAGCACTCCAAACTTACTCACTCACCTTTCAAGCTGCAACAAAAACAACAGCCCTGGACAGACCCATATGTCTCCTGTGTTTACCCGTCACTGAGAGTTTACTGATGCCTGGGCCAGGGTGTCACCGCTAACCGCACAGGGGAGAGCTCTGTTGCGCTAGGCAACAACACCATCTGAACCACACCTAGCAGTCCCCTTGACATGCTTCATTAAAACCTGATGTCACAAACAAACCGCAGAGTGTGAGCGATGGGGGCCAGTGACGCAGTCTGATATTCTACACCTGTCCAGTCCATGGGTATGTTGATCCTTATATGGTGAACAATGTTTCTTGCATTGTTTAGGCTTAAAATCCTTTTTAAGTTGCAGCTTGTACTATGTTAATGTCAGGTAGGCAAACTGGTGCGGCATGCAGATGTCATTGTTATCAGTTTCCAAACTAATACAGTTGTAAGTTCAAGCAAATGTTAATATGATACATAGAACTGAATTATAGTTTTTTGTTGGTGACTTTATTACACTTTGGAACTGGTAATGGTGCAGTGCCTTTGTGTCGTGTCATTATGCCCACATCCACAAATCCAGTTCAGTTGGTGAATTTAATGCACATCAGTACATTGACTGTTCTCCACACTGAGGGCCATACAGCGTACTACAGTACAGTTAGCACCAAACGGAGAATAAAATGTGTCACTCAGTGGGGAACTTGAGGGGTCACCTGGGATTGCTGATGCAGTTCTAAATGACTTATGTCCATGCAGAGTTGGTAGCTTGGACCCAGCTAGCTTGGAGACTTTGTTGGTAGACTTTGTGACTTTTTAGTTACAAATCTGGATAGATGTCAAGTTCATGGGAAGTCTCAAAAAATAATATTTTCCCACATGGTCTGAAAGACTATTTGGAACAGCTGCAGCCAACCAAATCAAATATCAGTGAACAATAAGCAGCACACAGTCCCTCCCTCCACCAAAGGGAGCAAGAGAAACCACAGTGTAATGACCTCATCGATACGCAAATTAGCATATGACTAGCAACTTTTTGGGCAGCTGCTAGCTACTTTCCTTGGGAAACAGTTAGCAAATCTGACTCTATGTTCTTGGCCACAGTCCAGCCAGGAACAACAAATTGCATAGCCTTAATTCAGTCTACCAATGTTTTGCCTTTAAGACTCATCCTATAGGCAAATTCCCCAGCTGAGACACTTGGTGGTCCATCATGTTTACTGCCTAAATGAAATATCAGTGCTTCAGTTGGTAAATATAATTTTACTGAATCCATAGTGTGATTCCCACCTGTTTGAAGTAATTAAATCTACACAAAAACTGAGTAGCAATGTAGCATAAGGGTTAGGGAGCTGGGCTTCCATCTCCGAGGTGATGGGTTTGTTTCTCAGGTAGGACACTGCTGTTTTGCCTTTGAGGAAGGTACTTAACCCAAATTGCTTCAGTAAATATTCCCTGCATAAATGGATATTGTGTACAAATGTAAACTGTCTAATTCGTTCTGGGTAAGGGCATCCGCTACATGCCTAAATCTAAATGTCATTACAATACACAGCTGTGATTCACTTGTGTGGCTTGGTAATGATATGGGGAAATAATACTGCAATTTTGACTTGTAAAATAATTGAAATACAAAGCGCAGGAGCAACCATGGACCAATGCCAAGTGTTCTGTAAGACAAATACAGCAGGATACCCCTCTATCATACATTAAAGCAGTCAGGTATTAGCTTCTCAGTGTCTTTTTGTTTTCCAGCTGTGAAAATATTTCTTCACTGCGCTGCCATAAATACACACCATAAATATATCTGCCCCTGGAGAAAGGAGCGACCCACATTTGTGCGGAGAGACGGAAAGCCACACTTCACAGCTGACAGGGAATCAGATTCACAAGTGGTCTGTAAGGAACGCTGGGAATAAATGGGATCCTTCCTCTGGAGAACACTACACGCCAGTTTGTATAATTTGTGACTACTTGGAACTACAGTCATTGGTCAAGTGGTGCTCTGCTAAGTGATCTGGGGGACATTTTTTTTAATAAAACACATTGACAATGCAGTAAATGAATAATTAAATATGTGCCCCTCATTTTTATAATAAGTATAAATGTACATGCATTTTACAAAACAAAGTTTAAAAGTGTTTTGAAAAGGTAATTTCTCATAAAACAATTTTAACTTATGTTTTGTCAACTGAACCCCTAATTTTTTTATTTATCTCAGTTTAATTTATTTCATGTGCAGAGCTGAAAAGAGTTTTGAAAATGTACTTCAGAGTTAAGTGGTGAAATAATAAACAAAACAGATGAAACTGTTTGCTGGTGAATCAATGTGTCAGGATATGCTTGTGATGTAGAGCAGGGGCTAATTTGGCTATTGTTTACATTCAGGGAGGTGCTGTGTACCCTTTTAACTTACACACAGGATCCCTCTGTGCTGTGTACCCTTTTACACACAGGATCCCTCTGTGCTGTATACCCTCTTACACACAGGATCCCTCTGTGCTGTGTACCCTTTTACACACAGGATCCCTCTGTGCTGTGTACCCTTTTACACACAGGATCCCTCTGTGCTGTGTACCCTTTTACACACAGGATCCCTCTGTGCTGTGTACCCTTTTACACACAGGATCCCTCTGTGCTGTGTACCCTTTTACACACAGGATCCCTCTGTGCTGTGTACCCTTTTACACACAGGATCCCTCTGTGCTGTGTACCCTTTTACACACAGGATCCCTCTGTGCTGTGTACCCTTTTACACACAGGATCCCTCTGTGCTGTGTACCCTTTTACACACAGGATCCCTCTGTGCTGTGTACCCTTTTACACACAGGATCCCTCTGTGCTGTGTACCCTTTTACACACAGGATCCCTCTGTGCTGTGTACCCTTTTACACACAGGATCCCTCTGTGCTGTGTACCCTTTTACACACAGGATCCCTCTGTGCTGTGTACCCTTTTACACACAGGATCCCTCTGTGCTGTATACCCTTTTACACACAGGATCCCTCTGTGCTGTGTACCCTTTTACACACAGGATCCCTCTGTGCTGTGTACCCTTTTACACACAGGATCCCTCTGTGCTGTGTACCATTTCACACACAGGATCCCTCTGTGCTGTATACCCTTTTACACACAGGATCCCTCTGTGCTGTGTAGTCTTTTACACACAGGATCCCTCTGTGCTGTGTACCCTTTTACACACAGGATCCCTCTGTGCTGTGTACCCTTTTACACACAGGATCCCTCTGTGCTGTATACCCTTTTACACACAGGATCCCTCTGTGCTGTGTACCCTTTTACACACAGGATCCCTCTGTGCCCAAACAGAAGGAAAATAATGATCTTGTCATTCTATCGCACCAGAAAATACGATGACAGCATTCAGTTAGATTTTCATGATGTCTGTTCCATTCAGCCATCACTACTGTGCAATAATGTTTTAGACATAGACCCCAGAATTACAGTATCATAGTCAGCTATTGGTTACTGCATTCAAAATTATAGAAGAGTCACGTTCAAATAATTTTAAGGCATTGGTACTTTTGTTTTTGAGTTTATTGTTGTTAGTGTCAGGGAACACTGCACAAATAATTACCCAGGATTCCTAAAAACATGCCAAACTGCCTTTTGTTATTGAAAAAGACTCTGAAAAATAGCATTACTGATATTCTGATAAAGGAAATGAGTATGTTGGGAGGTGAGCCTGACAGCCGGGTGAGTGTGGATTGCCTGATTAATTGGTAACATGGGTGCTGCGTGGCTGGGGAATTGGGTGATTGCTTGTTTTGCTGGGGAACTTGCTGCACCCCTGAAATCATTCAGCTCATCAGGCACAGGAGTCAGGTAGAAAGGAGCAGGACTGATTCTGCTTACCTGATCCCTGCATCTCCGCTGTCTGTGGTGGGTGGATCTGTGAAACTGGGCTGGTCAGCATTGGTGGCTCCTGATTTTGCCATTATAAGTGACAGCAGTGGTCTATGACCCAGTGAGGTGTGTCCCATCTATTATGGAGAACATTGATACAATCATCAATTTTAGAAATGAAATGAAACATAGAAATTCAATGAAATACTGCTAATGCAAGCTTATGTAAAGCTACCAGCTATTGTAAAACATCATGAGTAGCATTCCCAGGTTGCCTATCAAAGAGAAGGAGCTGTTTTGACTGCTTCAGTTTGGAATAATCAGGGCAGACTGTGATCAGGAGTGCTATCTGCCTATACTGTCAGAGGTAGGGAGGGTTGATGAAAGCATCAACTATCAATGTGATATGGTTTTGAAATGGCTACACTGGCAGAGACCTTATCCTACATGTATATGATATGTACATCACTGACATAGCTATTTGCTTTCACTTGCCTTTCATTACTAAGCTTGCATTACAGATGCAATGTTGATTACTCAGCTATTTGTTTCATTGTAGGAGAAAAGCCTTTTTTCTCTTCTACTCATTCACATATGACTCAAAAGAGGAAGTATCAAAAGTATCATCTGTAATACAAATTACATGTGTAAGAACCAACAGTGTAAAAAATGAAAGCTCTGCCTGGTTTGGAAAATTTATCACTTGTCATTTCTGGAGAGGGATGTTTGACACATCAGATACAGAATCAAAGAGCAGCACCTTGCTCCTCTCATTGACTACTGCAGTGATTTTCAACCACTGTGCCGCGGCACAATAGTGTGCTGTGAGAGATCGTCAGGTGTGCCGTGAGAAATTATCCAATTTTACTTAACTAGTCTTAAAAATCTTTTTTTATTAACATGTATTATTATATGCAAATAATATGCCATTATCGAGTGTCTGTGCTGTAATATAGTGACTGGCAGAGTAATGTAATATTCTTCCAGCAGGTAGGTAATTGCCTCGTTCCTTAGAGACAAGAGAATTAGTGACGCATGCGACAGGTCGTGGTGACAGTGATGGAGAAGTTTTTAAAAAGGAAAAATGCAAACTCCGAAGAGATTCTGACCCAGGTGAAGGTCCTAGTATGAGTGGTGGTAAAAAGAAAGCAAAGACGGTGAGCTCGAGCCAATACAGCGAAAGCTATCTTTCGTTCGGATTTACTTACACCGGGGATGAGACTACACCGGGTGAGCTATCGAACAGGAATAGCTAAGGTCTTGTTATTATAACCATAAACATACAGGGATGTCTGTTAGACTGAGCATCTAAAAAGGGTATCGAATACTCAGGAAAACTACTTAACAATGCGTGCGTACTGGCAAGGTTTTCAAAGTTTACAACTCTTAAGAAGGTAGCCATCCACTTTCCTTTATATTAATAATGACGTGTTTAAGAAAGTGTCTGATAAATCTATAAATGATATGTACGACTGTCATTGTGACGTAACTGTAATATTTACCGCACAATTCACAACTTCTATGATGTCACGTTTGCACAAACACAAGTGTATAAATTAAGAGCAAGCAGACTATTGAGATCGTTGGGAGAAGAAGGCAAGTTCTGGAAGAACGAAGAAGAGATGGAGGCGAAAGAAGAAGCCGCCAGACTGATCCTGCCCATAGTCGACGAACTGTGGGACCGGAGCATTGTTACGGGAAAACCGATCCGAACCTCGGTCTTCGAATGCCTTCTGGAATGCCACCTTCAGTTAACACATGGATGGAGGAAAGAGATGATTGACCGTGTGGAGGCACTCAGTCAGCTATCAGGCATTCGTGTCGAAGACCTGCTCCAATGTGTACTTTCAAACGAGGAGTTGCCCGAGTTTGCGCTTTGTGATTACGTGAACAGCGCCATGACAACCGTGGAAAAATCTGCCTTGGAGGTTTCCGATTTGGCCATGGAAGAGATCGAGGAGGAGGAGAAAGGGAAAGCAACCGCTGTTGCCATGGAGGAAGCCACGGAAAAACCAGAGCAGGCTGAGAGAACATCTTTTTGGAAAAAACGATTTGGCAGAAAAAAGAACAAGAGCTCTACTGTTGACCAGGCGGTCGGAACAGCCGAGGAGGGGAACGTGGAGGCCAAGGAGAAAAAGGTCCATGCCCCCAAGGTGTGGAAAAAGATCAAACATTTCCTGACACCATCCAGGGGATTCGGATATGTTCGACTCTGAAGAGGAATTCGAGAGGGTGAGTTTGTGGCAGTTAGTTAGCTCGCTAAGCGATCTATGAATGTCATCAATTTCTTAATTTTATACGTAAAGCTTACTGGTTTGCGAACACATCTCTAAAACATTCAGAGCTAACGGCAACATAGCTACTAATTAATCTGGTTTAAACGAGTACCACAGTTTTGGTCTGCCTGTGATTGGTGAATCATGTACAGTAGCCACTCTTGTTCATGAACTTCCCTCTTGCAATCCACCAAAAAAGACGAAATACCGCATCCTGCAGCGCAATTGACAGTTAAGCCAATACACTGTAAATGCATAGGCTCTCTGAAATCCGCTGTGGAAACATGGCAGATCTCAGGGGTCTACGCATTTAGAGTATATAAGGCTGTATTGTCAATTGGTGCCGCGGTATGCGATATTCCTTTTTTTAGGATTGCGAGGGAAAATTCATGAGCCCGAGTGGCTACTGTATATTGCCATGCCCATACTTAGACCAGATTCATTAGCCATGCGTTGCTAATAGCGCTGGGCGTTTTCTGGATGTGTTGCTAAGCTAGCACGTTTTACAAGTGAAATTAAGAAATTGGTCACTTTTAGACTGATTCACGAGCTTACTGCCACAAACTCACTTCCTATACTGTACTTCATAACAGTTCCTGGCAGTTTTCAGAGAATGACCATTAAATTAAACCAAAACTAATCATCGAGTTTATTATCCATTGTGAGGCTCCCTTCAGAGTTACGTCGTGCATAACAGCTTTTATTGGTCAGAATTAGAGCCCCGATGTCTTAAAATACAAGTTTGACAATTAAAAACAGAAGTAGAGAGAGCTCCACTTCGCATTAAGTATGTGTGATGAATCGAAAAACGGTATCTGTAACGCCAATGTAGATAAAAGGTATTACGACTAGTCAAAATGCATTTGCAAATATCTTAAATTGTCATTCTTTGTTGTCAGACTGCAATTGTGGATATCCTGAATTATAATTCTGACTGGTCAAATTGTTATTATAACTTATTATTTCCAAAACATTACATGGAATTCTCTGCCAGCCTTCACATGAGTCTAGCATAACAGTAATAGTGAAGATGCCATCTGAGAAATCAATCGGAAGCTCGCTGCAGACCAGGGTTATTATCATGTAGTACTAGATAGTTTAGAATTTTGAAGAAATTTGTCTCCTCCTTTCCTCCGTGCCTGGAAACTGATTATGTGTCCTCCTTCCTTCCACTGTTCCAAAATGAAGGCTGCGTTCCAATACTCAAATTCGTCTCCTCCTTTCCTCCCCTCCTTTTCTCCGTGCCCCGGAAGCTGATTATGTGTCCTCCTTTCCTCCACTGTTCCAAAACAAAATCTCACGTCCTTTCCTCCTTTCTTGTCTCCTCCTTTCCTCCAAACGAAGGAAACATCGGCTGTATTCCAATACTTTTTCTCATCTCCTCCTTTCCTCCCCTCCTTTCCTATCCCAGAAATATGCAGAAATATGTGGAGGAAAGGAGGGGAGGAAACAAGTGGAGGAAAGGAGGAGACGAATCCAAAATTGGAACAGCTAATCCATTCAATCCACATCGGCTATTGATGAAGTAATAATTTCGACTGACTCTGAGAATACCAAAGCCAATCAAAATATTCTGTGGGATGGTCTTTTAACCTGACTGGTCTTGAGCACAATGATGTCACCCAGAAATGTGAAAAGACTTCCGCGGTAGGATACATCGATGTATCCTTCGTTTAGAGGAAAGGAGGAGGCGAGATTTCGACCCCCGAATCCATTACGCTTGTTGTGTGGCAAGAAGCTGTCCTACAGCACCATGGTGCCAAGCAAGCTTAAATGCCATCTCCAAACGAAACACCCGTCGCTTCAAAACAAGCCGATGGACTATTTTGTTCGCCTGCGTGAAAACACAGAGAAACAGGCAACTTTTATGAGAAAAACCACAAAGGTAAATGAGAAATCCCTCAAAGCTAGTTACCTAGTTGCTGAACTTGGAGCTAAATCACAGTCCTACACTGTGGCAGAGACATTAATACTACCTGCCTGCAAAGCCATTGTCAACGAGATGCTTGGCCCTGATGCGGTTAAAGACATAGCTAATGTCCTGCTCTCAGATAACACAATTGCCAGATGTAGTGATGACATGTCTACAGACATCGAAAGTCATGTTTTGGAACAGATACGCATCAGTAGGAAATTTGCATTGCAACTTGATGAGTCTACGGATACTACGGATATTGTAATTATATATACTGTATTAGGCTACAGAGTGTCATTTTGTAACATTTTTGGTTGGTGGTGTGCCGCAAGATTTTGCCAATGTAAAAAATGTGCCGTGGCTCAAAAAAGGTTGAAAAACACTGGACTACTGTGTGTGATAATTGCTTTCCAGCTGTAGTCATAAAAATGTATCCCACAGATAGGCCATGCACAACAGTAGAAATAATATATTTAATTGCTTGCAGACAAGAGGCATATGGACGCATCAAACAATCTGCACTCTTAAGATTTCATAGAAGTGGAGTCCAGAAATGTATCTATTATGAAAAATGAATTCATTACTCTACCCAAATCTCCTATAAAAAAGAAACAAAACCTGAGATCATGGCATTGCGAGATCAAAACCATGGCACAAATGAAGAAGGTTCCATTGCAGATTAGCATTCAATGCTATCACCACGGTGATAAAACTAGTATAAAAAATGAAATTAATACCCACTTCTGCGTGGTTTGTCAGTCACTCTCTCCTGTCAGACAGCTCTCACCTCCTTCTTACCGGCTCCAGAGCCATTCTGGTAAACCCAGCTTTGGGAGTCACATGGTAAGATCTGCACTATTGAGATCTTGGGTCCAATAAGGCTTTGGGAGTCACATGGTAAGATCTGCACTATTGAGATCTTGGGTCCAATAAGGCTTTGGGAGTCACATGGTAAGATCTGCACTATTGAGAGATAAGGCTTTGGGAGTCACATGGTAAGATCCACTATTGAAGGTCCAATTTGGGAGTCACATGGTAAGATCTGCACTAGGTTTTGGGAGTCATATGGTAAGGTCTCCACTGTTGAGGTATTGGGTCCAATAAGGGTTTGGGAGTCATATGGTAAGATCTGCACTATTGAGATCCAGGGTCCAATAAGGCTTTGGGAGTCACATGGTAAGATCTGCACTATTGAGATCTAGGGTCCAATAAAGCTTTGGGAGTCACATGGTAAGATCAGCACTATTGAGATCTTGGGTCCAATCAGGCTTTGGGAGTCACATGGTAAGATCTGCACTATTGAGATCTTGGGTCCAATAAGGCTTTGGGAGTCACATGGTAAGATCAGCACTATTGAGATCTTGGGTCCAATAAGGCTTTGGGAGTCACATGGTAAGATCTGCACTATTGAGATCTTGGGTCCAATAAGGTTTTGGGAGTCATATGGTAAGGTGTCCACTGTTGAGGTATTGGGTCCAATCGGGCTTTGGGAGTCACATGGTAAGATCTGCACTATTGAGATCTTGGGTCCAATAAGGTTTTGGGAGTCATATGTTAAGGTCTGCACTGTTGAGGTATTGGGTCCAATCAGGCTTTGGGAGTCATATGGTAAGATCTGCACTATTGAGATCTTGGGTCCAATAAGGCTTTGGGAGTCACATGGTAAGATCTGCACTATTGAGATCTAGGGTCCAATAAGGCTTTGGGAGTCACATGGTAAGATCTGCACTATTGAGATCTTGGGTCCAATAAGGCTTTGGGAGTCACATGGTAAGATCTGCACTAGGTTTTGGGAGTCATATGGTAAGGTCTCCACTGTTGAGGTATTGGGTCCAATCAGGCTTTGGGAGTCACATGGTAAGATCTGCACTATTGAGATCTTGGGTCCAATAAGGTTTTGGGAGTCATATGGTAAGGTCTGCACTGTTGAGGTATTGGGTCCAATCAGGCTTTGGGAGTCATATGGTAAGATCTGCACTGTTGAGATCTAAGGTCCAATAAGGCTTTGGGAGTCATTTGGTAAGATCTGCACTATTGAGATCTTGGGTCCAATAAGGTTTTGGGAGTCATATGGTAAGGTCTGCACTGTTGAGGTATTGGGTCCAATAAGGCTTTGGGAGTCACATGGTAAGATCAGCACTATTGAGATCTTGGGTCCAATAAGGCTTTGGGAGTCACATGGTAAGATCTGCACTATTGAGATCTTGGGTCCAATAAGGTTTTGGTCCTGATGACATATCACAGAGGAACCTGCGCATAAATTAAATCAACCCTTCTGTGACATTCTCAACACGTCACATCGGGAAGGTAGATTTCCCTCCCAGTGGAAAGAGGCCACAGTTGTGCCAATCCCAAAGTCTCAGCCACCATCGGTAGACCAGTGAAAGCTAATATCTGTAACCACTCAGCTGTCCAAGATTTCAGAGGGCTTTGCATGGAATATTTCAATATTTCAAACATAGACACAGCACAGTTTAGAAGTATATCGGGCAGATATCAACCCATGCTCCTGTTAGTCTTCTTAACTATTTACATAAACAGGCTGACATTCCATTAACCCTACCTACCCACACTACTACAGATCTTTCTAAGGTGTTTGACAAAAATGACCACACTATAGCAATCAAACACCCTATTAATAAAGGCTTCAGGCTAGCATTGGTGACATGGCTCTGTAGATTTGTGGTTTGTTGTAAGCAGAGGGTTTGCAACCGATATAGTTTTTCAGATTGGCAAGAGAGAGAGGACAAGCAACACCATAACACCGATAAAGTTCATTGGAAAGCTGTATTTTTGTTTTAGTGGTAATACCCATGGATTTCAGCCTTGTATGACCGCAAGATTGGCATCAATAAAACTTGAAATTATTTATGTCTGTCTTTTCTTTCAGGCATGAATTGTTTGAATCTGAGTGTTCCAATAACTGCCCTTTAAATGACATGTTAATACTTGGCTACACAATAGCACGGACTGATAAAAAGGTCTGATCTACAGTGATACAGCTTATCAAGCCATCACACATAACATCTCATGATGGTAGCATTTGATCCCCAACACAAGTGCTTTTCTCTCTGGCGGTTGATGGCTCATTAATTTATCCAGCTAACATGTTTAGTTTCCCACTGATGTGTTCTGTTTCAGTCTGAGGTCATCTTTGTGGGTGTCGGCCTGGACAAGACTCTGCAGATTCAATGGTTTTCTCAAGATATGCCATCTCAGGGCATGCCATGCGGTGTTGAGGTGATGTACCAATCGACAAATCTGTGTTAAATTTTGTGTCCTGCGACACTCTTAAATATGACCAAAGATTTATTCAGAGATTAACAACACATGGCAATTAATTGTTCATGGAAATTCCTGAAGTTCCTCTATCTTTGTCACTGCCAATAACCAGGTGAACATTCTGGAAAAAAGTAACACACAAACCATTTCACACTTTCTATATGAATACTTAACAATGGATTTAAAAGGAGCTTTCATAGTCAAGTGATACACAGCAATTAATGCCTATCGTGTATTTATATTCTCAGTCCAGATTTCAGCAGCTACAAGTGCCAGGTGCAACAGAGGGAAGTGCTGTAATAACAGCCCAGAGGCAGAAAAGCAGACTAGCCAAACAGGATTATGAAAAATAGGTTCCCTTGAAATTCAGTCTTTTATGTCTTTTTATTATTTTATTTTATGTATTATTGAGGTTCTACAGACACATAAAGTGTGGTGTCTTGTCAAACTGTTGACTCTGTGATGCTAGTTTAGGTGAAGTTCCCTTCCAGAGAGTGCAAGCACTGCTTCTATCCCCACAGAAGCCACCAGTTCAGTTCATCAGTTCACATCTTTCAAATGCAATGCAGTTTTGTAGCAATAATTAACTGTGAAAAAGGCTCTGGATACCTGCATCTGGTCCTTCGTTTTTGTGTATGTTTGTGACATTAAGCCAACCACTAAATTTTTGCCAGCCAACAATTAGTTTTTGAACAAAAACCCCTGTCAGCATCATTATTCTTAAAATAATTTCTTTCAGATTTTGTGTTTTGTATGTATATATATCCACATACATTGTGTATCTAGTATTGAGGAGACTAAACTCTGTTTTAGTCTTATTGTATGAGCCCGTGGTACGACCTGCAAACCAACCTGCAGAATAGTAATAGTAATTAGTATCAACTGATTCAGTAGCCGCTCTAAATTCTCTTCAAAACAGGTGAATCAGTCACTAACACTCATTACACACTGTGTAAACCTTATGCATTGTGGTTATTGCGCTGGACCATGAGGGTGGTGTGTGCTAAGCTAGGCAATGTGTATTACCTGTTTTATTTTTGCCATTCAATTTTATTGCAGAGTGCATGAAATTGTACATTAACAGAGGCTGCCTGGCTAATTAATTTGCAAAGCTCACTTGCAGGTTTCCTTATTGGGTACATTGGGTACAGTGCCATCTGGTGGTAAGTAAAGGAACATGAGTCCGATGTGGAATGTGTGCACACGGTTTTTATGAAAATAATTCAAGCTTCAGTACAAACCAAAAGTGCCGCCACTCTTTGTAATTCTAATGAAGGAGACTAATTTTTATGCAATTATGTGGCTCTCAAGTTTGTTTCTCCAGCCCCACTATGTATGCTTGTCTCCATTCAAACCACAGTCGCACCCCCTGAGTCACAATAAGCCATTGCTTGCTCTTAAGTAATGGTGAGGATGAGAGTGCTGATTTACCCTATTATGCTGCATTCTGTCAGAGCCAGGCCCATATTTCACACCCCAGCGCAGGTAAACTGTCAGTCAGATAAAGAAATGTTTTCATTCTCTTATTGTGCCATAAGGCACATTGTTTCTTTGAGGGAGGATACACTTTGTTGGTTGAATTATACATCTACATGTAGATCAGTGAAGTCCTAATTAGTGAAAGTGTAGGTACCAAGTCACTAAAACCAAACCATTTGATAGACACTGAGGAAATCATGATGAAAGCAAATGGCACTGGGACAAACATGTATTGTGTTAATATCAAATCAAAGAAAAAGATGATAGTTGGTCTTATACTCATTTTCAGTAATCTTAATTTATCAAGTGATTGACAGAAACAAAAACCAACAAGCACAAGGGGGTCCCAGGACCCAACCTGAGAACAGCAGTGTTACGTGTTACTTCAGGTGTACGATGTGTAGCATGAACACTGTTTATTTTGCATTAAGACCATAACTAACCTGTCCTCTTCAGCAACGCACCAGCATTCCCCGTCTTAGAACTCAGCCTCCCACCTAAATATTTCTCCACCATTTCAATCTCCTTTTCATACATGTACAAAGCCAGCATGGGTAAAACCCAAACTACAGAATTCAATTGTGTCAAGACTTAGGACAGAGCAACAATAGCTATTAAGGATATTGGAGGGGTTGTCCAGTTCTTCACCTGGAAGTCGACTGTCTATGTGTTCCTCTCTCTCTAGATGAGTACTCTCTGCTTTTGTCTGAGTGGTTTTGCCGTACACAGTGACGAGCTTAGACACTTCAGCCTCTTCCACAGGAAGAAGGGACCTTTGCGACCGGCCATTCTGGGTCTGGAGGTGAGTCTCAGATCCACTGCCGTGGGAAAGTGTAAGAGCACAGCACCTGTCAGCGGAGCAGTCAGTGGGAGTTCTCTCTGCTCGTCTGGTGACTCAAACTCGAGACACCTCCAACTGGCGACAGACGCCGGTCTGAGTCACTCTCAACCCATCTAGGAGGAGGAGAGGGTTCAGCTCAGGGGAGTCTGACCACAGTCGCACTCTTGCACTTCCAGAAGACTTATGGAGGGGAAAATTGCCTGCAGGCTCCAGCACGATCACAGAGCCTTTGGACAGATCCTGTGTCCTGCAATGACCTGCCAGAAAACAGGCTGTGGAGGTGGAGAACGCAGCCTGTCTTACACTCAGTCTGTCTGTGCTTTATGTGGATGCTGTGTGTTCTGTTTCAACATTCTGTTCTAGTTTTCATATCTGAAGAATTACATAGGCAGGACAAGCTCAGCACTATAAAAAGGAATAAAGACTTTTTTTCCTTTATCTTCAGAGGCTATGTTCTCTTTTCCAGAGAAGGTTTTGTGGGTGGAAACAAGAATTTTCTTGTGCCAACAAGTCAACCAGTTAGGTTACCTTGACTATTACAGTGTGTAAAAAAACTAAAAAAATATATATGCATGATTGCTCTGAATTATGAATTATGAATGGAATATCATGATCAATGTGATATGAACTCAGTGTTTTACTGTTTGTTTCATTTCATGCCTGTTGTATTACTGCCATCTATTGGCCATCCTCAGCTGCACTCTCAAAGTGGAAACCGAGCCCCTTTCAGTAGACAGACAGGGAGACAGTCACCCCATAGACACCTACCAAATTAGCATCACATATACTGTGCTTGCATGGGTGAAACTTAACGTATTACAAAAAATTATGTGATAAAATTCAAACATAAAATAGTAAAGCATACAGTCTCATTACACACTATTGATCTGGTCAATTATTTGTCTACAAGCTAATCATACTGAACTGAAGGCCCTGTGTGAAATAAAAATTAGTACAGTAACCAGATTACATTTTGTCTCACCTATGTTTTGCATTTATTTGTGTATGTACTATGTAATCATTTCAATTTGGATAGCAGTATCCAATTAGACATTTATTTTAATTCTGAAGGCAGTGGTTGAGAGTAGGAAAGGACAGACAGTGTTATGAATATATTTCATACAGCAGCAATTTTCATGATCTTCACTGTCTAAGTATACTCAAATCCATTGGTTTACCTACATTCCTACTTACACAACAGAACTGGAAAAAAAACTGAAAAAAGAATCAAAAAGATCACAAGAATTTAAACATTTTCTATTCCTAAGTGTCAGAGATAACAATGATTTATAGGTAGACTTATTTAGCGGAAGGATGGAAATGAATTTTCCCTGATGTATTTGGTTATGATACACCAGTAATGAGCTTGCTTGATATGTCAGATTCAACAGCTGTGTCATTTCAGTGTAGAGAGAAGACAAGAAAATCTAAACTAAATATGTGAGGAGTACTTAGGATTTCCAGCTCAAATGAGACTTTTGACAGTACATTGTCTCAGTTAGAGACACTGTATCCCAGGCCATTTTGCCCTCAGTTCCCAGGCATATGCAGGAGCACTTGCATGCGTGCCAAAAACATTAGCAAACTTGTATCCACATCAGCAGTGAGCCACTGCTCACCAGAGCATGTTTAATCTATTCTCAGATTGTTACAGATGGCACAACACAGGTGGCATTCTCAGATGGTGATTCACAACACAACAAGCATTGCTAAATCTGTGTGGGGCCCAGGTGTGTGTTTATTTAAAGACTTTGAAACTGTGAAATTAAGTTGTGGCTCGCTGGGATATGATTATCTCTCCCAGGAAAGGACAAGTATACACAGAAATTGTCCAAACATTGTGGCCAAGGGACGAAATCAAGCCCTTTTCACTTTTCTCACCTGCCAAGCTCTCGTTCCAGAAAAAGCATTTCATCAGCTTATGAGTACGCCGTATATGAAGATCAAAGCTGACACTCCTGCATGTGATTCAGATGTAAATGGTGAGAGGGACTGAATCAGTACTTCCTATAACATCAGCTGGAATGGCTATCATCGTAACGGCTAAAAATGTGTGTCGAAAACAACATGGGATCAAACAGATTTGGAAAGAGGTCATATAGCTGAGACCTGAATTTCAGGTGACAACCACAGAAACGGTTGTGCCAGTTAAGAAGCTGCAGAGAGCAGAGACAAGCCACATCTGGCAATGAATGCTGGTGTGGATAACTGCAGGGAATTTCAGACAGTGCCAGCTTATGATTAGTGTTTGCGCTGCCATTGGTTTCAGATCTGTACACCTCCCTGTGTCAAAGTCAGCAATGCACCAGCTTTGAGTATCACACTCAAGGGGGTCACATTCATGTGACAGACATTTTGTCCAGTATCGTACACTTCCCCTCCCATTGGCTGTCCAGTTTAGGAAAACAGCTGACAAGGGTTGACATATTCATGCTGGTGTGCAGAGGTCAGGAGGGAAATCTGTGTCATTGCTGTTTGGTTGAATCACATTTCAGGGCTGTTGCTCTGGGGATGGACTTACATTGAGCAGGTGTTGTGGATCCTGATTCTGATCCTGATTTTGGCAGAAAAAAAGGATTTTGTTTATTTTATTCATTTTAAAATAATCTATTTCATTTATTTCAAGGCAATCAAATAACAGATATCCTGTCCATAACTGTGAATACATACCTTTTCGTCCTGTCCATGACCGAGCACACATACCTGTTCCCCCTGTCCATGACTGTGAGTACATACCTGTTCCCCCTGTCCATGACTGAGTGCACATACCTGTTCCCCCTGTCCATGACTGTGAGTACATACCTGTTCCCCCTGTCCATTACTGAGCACACATACCTGTTCCCCCTGTCCATTACTGAAGACACATACCTGTTCCCCCTGTCCATGACTGAGTGCACATACCTGTTCCCCCTGTCCATTACTGAGCACACATACCTGTTCCCCCTGTCCATGACGGAGCGCACATACCTGTTCCCCCTGTCCATGACTGTGAGTACATACCTGTTCCCCCTGTCCATGACTGAGTGTACATACCTGTTCCCCCTGTCCATGACTGTGAGTACATACCTGTTCCCCCTGTCCATGACTGAGCACACATACCTGTTCCCCCTGTCCATTACTGAGCACACATACCTGTTCCCCCTGTCCATGACTGAGCCCACATACCTGTTCCCCCTGTCCATGACTGAGCGCACATACCTGTTCCCCCTCTCCATGACTGAGCGCATATACCTGTTCCCCCTGTCCATGACTGTGAGTACATACCTGTTCCCCCTGTCCATGACTGAGCGCACATACCTGTTCCCCCTGTCCATGACTGTGAGTACATACCTGTTCCCCCTGTCCATGACTGAGTGCACATACCTGTTCCCCCTGTTCATGACTGAGGACACATATTTGTTCCTCCAGCCCATGACCGAGCACACATACTTGTTCCTCCTGTCCATGACTGAGCGCACATACTTGTTCCTCCAGTCCATGACCGAGCACACATACCTGTTCCCCCTGTCCATGACTGAGCACACATACCTGTTCCTCCAATCCATGACTTAGTGCACATACCTGTTCCCCCACCCATGACCGAACACACATACCTCTTCCCCCTGCCCATGACTTACGCAAATACCTGTTCCTCCTGTCCATGACTGAATGCACATACCTGTTCCCCCTGTCCATGACTGAGCGCAGATACCTGTTCCCCCTGTCCATGACTGTGAGTACATACATGTTCCCCCTGTCCATGACTGAGTGTACATACCTGTTCCCCTGTCCATGACTGTGAGTACATACCTGTTCCCCCTGTCCATGACTGAGCACACATACCTGTTCCCCCTGTCCATTACTGAGCACACATATCTGTTCCCCCTGTCCATGACTGAGCCCACATACCTGTTCCCCCTGTCCATGACTGAGCGCACATACCTGTTCCCCCTGTCCATGACTGTGCGCATATACCTGTTCCCCCTGTCCATGACTGTGAGTACATACCTCTTCCCCCTGTCAATGACTGAGCGCACATACCTGTTCCCCCTGTCCATGACTGTGAGTACATACCTGTTCCCCCTGTCCATGACTGAGTGCACATACCTGTTCCCCCTGTCCATGACTGAGAACACGTACCTGTTCCCCCTGTCCATGACTGAGCGCACATACCTGTTCCCCCTGTTCATGACTGAGCACACATATTTGTTCCTCCAGCCCATGACCGAGCAGACATACCTGTTCCCCCTGTCCATTACTGAGCACACATACCTGTTCCTCCTGTCCATGACTGAATGCACATACCTGTTCCCCCTGTCCACGACAGAGAACACGTACCTGTTCCCCCTGTCCATGACTGAGCGCACATACCTGTTCCCCCTGTCCATGACTGAGCGCACATACCTGTTCCCCCTGTCCATTACTGAGCACACATACCTGTTCCCCCTGTCCATGACTGAGCGCACATACCTGTTCCCCCTGTCCATGACTTAGTGCACATACCTGTTCCCCCACCAATGACCGAGCACACATACCTGTTCCCCCACCCATGACCGAGCACACATACCTGTTCCCCTGCCCATGAGTTAGTGCACATACCTGTTCCCCCTGTCCATGACTGAGCGCACATACCTGTTCCCCCTGTCCATGACTGAGCGCACATACCTGTTCCCCCTGTCCATTACTGAGCACACATACCTGTTCCCCCTGTCCATGACTGAGCGCACATACCTGTTCCCCCTGTCCATGACTTAGTGCACATACCTGTTCCCCCACCAATGACCGAGCACACATACCTGTTCCCCCACCCATGACCGAGCACACATACCTGTTCCCCTGCCCATGAGTTAGTGCACATACCTGTTCCCCCACCCATGACCAAGCACACATACCTGTTCCCCCTGCCCATGACTTAGTGCACATACCTGTTCCCCCACCCATGACCGAACACACATACCTGTTCCCCCTGCCCATGACTTAGCGCACATACCTGTTCCTCCTGTCCATGACTGAATGCACATACCTCTTCCCCCTGTCCACGACAGAGAACACGTACCTGTTCCCCCTGTCCATGACTTAGTGCACATACCTGTTCCCCCACCCATGACCGAACACACATACCTGTTCCCCCTGCCCATGACTTAGCGCACATACCTGTTCCTCCTGTCCATGACTGAATGCACATACCTGTTCCCCCTGTCCATGACTGAGCGCACATACCTGTTCCCCCTGTCCATTACTGAGCACACATACCTGTTCCCCCTGTCCATGACGGAGCGCACATACCTGTTCCCCCTGTCCATGACTGTGAGTACATACCTGTTCCCCCTGTCCATGACTGAGTGTACATACCTGTTCCCCCTGTCCATGACTGTGAGTACATACCTGTTCCCCCTGTCCATGACTGAGCACACATACCTGTTCCCCCTGTCCATTACTGAGCACACATACCTGTTCCCCCTGTCCATGACTGAGCCCACATACCTGTTCCCCCTGTCCATGACTGAGCGCACATACCTGTTCCCCCTGTCCATGACTGAGCGCACATACCTGTTCCCCCTGTCCATGACTGAGAGTACATACCTGTTCCCCCTGTCCATGACTGAGCGCACATACCTGTTCCCCCTGTCCATGACTGTGAGTACATACCTGTTCCCCCTGTCCATGACTGAGTGCACATACCTGTTCCCCCTGTTCATGACTGAGGACACATATTTGTTCCTCCAGCCCATGACCGAGCACACATACTTGTTCCTCCTGTCCATGACTGAGCGCACATACTTGTTCCTCCAGTCCATGACCGAGCACACATACCTGTTCCCCCTGTCCATGACTGAGCACACATACCTGTTCCTCCAATCCATGACTTAGTGCACATACCTGTTCCCCCACCCATGACCGAACACACATACCTCTTCCCCCTGCCCATGACTTAGCGCACATACCTGTTCCTCCTGTCCATGACTGAATGCACATACCTGTTCCCCCTGTCCATGACTGAGCGCAGATACCTGTTCCCCCTGTCCATGACTGTGAGTACATACATGTTCCCCCTGTCCATGACTGAGTGTACATACCTGTTCCCTCTGTCCATGACTGTGAGTACATACCTGTTCCCCCTGTCCATGACTGAGCACACATACCTGTTCCCCCTGTCCATTACTGAGCACACGTATCTGTTCCCCCTGTCCATGACTGAGCCCACATACCTGTTCCCCCTGTCCATGACTGAGCGCACATACCTGTTCCCCCTGTCCATGACTGTGCGCATATACCTGTTCCCCCTGTCCATGACTGTGAGTACATACCTGTTCCCCCTGTCCATGACTGAGCGCACATACCTGTTCCCCCTGTCCATGACTGTGAGTACATACCTGTTCCCCCTGTCCATGACTGAGTGCACATACCTGTTCCCCCTGTCCATGACTGAGAACACGTACCTGTTCCCCCTGTCCATGACTGAGCGCACATACCTGTTCCCCCTGTTCATGACTGAGCACACATATTTGTTCCTCCAGCCCATGACCGAGCAGACATACCTGTTCCCCCTGTCCATTACTGAGCACACATACCTGTTCCTCCTGTCCATGACTGAATGCACATACCTGTTCCCCCTGTCCACGACAGAGAACACGTACCTGTTCCCCCTGTCCATGACTGAGCGCACATACCTGTTCCCCCTGTCCATGACTGAGCGCACATACCTGTTCCCCCTGTTCATTACTGAGCACACATACCTGTTCCCCCTGTCCATGACTGAGCGCACATACCTGTTCCCCCACCCATGACTTAGTGCACATACCTGTTCCCCCACCAATGACCGAGCACACATACCTGTTCCCCCACCCATGACCGAGCACACATACCTGTTCCCCTGCCCATGAGTTAGTGCACATACCTGTTCCCCCACCCATGACCAAGCACACATACCTGTTCCCCCTGCCCATGACTTAGTGCACATACCTGTTCCCCCACCCATGACCGAACACACATACCTGTTCCCCCTGCCCATGACTTAGCGCACATACCTGTTCCTCCTGTCCATGACTGAATGCACATACCTCTTCCCCCTGTCCACGACAGAGAACACGTACCTGTTCCCCCTGTCCATGACTGAGTGCACATACCTGTTCCCCCACCCATGACCGAACACACATACCTGTTCCCCCTGCCCATGACTTAGCGCACATACCTGTTCCTCCTGTCCATGACTGAATGCACATACCTGTTCCCCCTGTCCATGACTGAGCGCACATACCTGTTCCCCCACCCATGACCGAGCACACATACCTGTTCCTCCAGTCCATGACTTAGTGCACACACCTGTTCCCCCACCCATTACCGAACACACAAAACTGTTCCCCCTGCCCATGACTTAGCACACAAACCTGTTCCTCCTGTCCATGACTGAATGCACATACCTGTTCCCCCTGTCCATGACTGAGTGCACATACCTGTTCCCCCTGTCCATGACTGAGAACACGTACCTGTTTCCCCCTGTCCATGACTGAGCGCACATACCTGTTCCCCCACCCATGACCGAGCACACATACCTGTTCCTCCAGTCCATGACTTAGTGCACACACCTGTTCCCCCACCCATTACCGAACACACAAACCTGTTCCCCCTGCCCATGACTTAGCACACAAACCTGTTCCTCCTGTCCATGACTGAATGCACATACCTGTTCCCCCTGTCCATGACTGAGTGCACATACCTGTTCCCCCTGTCCATGACTGAGAACACGTACCTGTTTCCCCCTGTCCATGACTGAACGCACATACCTGTTCCCCCACCCATGACCGAGTACACATACCTGTTCCCCTGCCCATGACTTTGTGCACATACCTGTTCCCCCACCCATGACCGAGCACACATACCTGTTCCCCCACCCATGACCGAGCACACATACCTGTTCCCCTGCCCATGACTTAGTGAACATACCTGTTCCCCACCCATGACCGAGTACACATACCTGTTCCTCCTGTCCATGACTTAGTGCACATACCTGTTCCCCCACCCATGACCGAACACACATACCTGTTCCCCCTGCCCATGACTTAGCGCACATACCTGTTCCTCCTGTCCATGACTGAATGCGAATACCTGTTCCCCCTGTCCATGACTGAGCGCACATACCTGTTCCCCCACCCATGACCGAGCACACATACCTGTTCCTCCAGTCCATGACTTAGCACACATATCTGTTCCCCCACCCATTACCGAACACACATACCTGTTCCCCCTGCCCATGACTTAGCACACATACCTGTTCCCTCACCCATGACCGAGCACACATAGCTGTTCCCCTGCCCATGACTTAGTGCACATACCTGTTCCCCCGCACATGACTTAGCGCACGTACCTGTTCCTTCTGTCCATGACTTAGTGCACGTACCTGTTCCGCCGCCCATGACTTAGCGCACGTACCTGTTCCTTCTGTCCATGACTGAGCACACGACCTGTTCCTCCTGTTCATGAATGAGCGCACATACCTGTTCCCCCTGTCCATGACTGAGCGCACATACCTGTTCCCCCTGTCCATTACTGAGCACACATACCTGTTCCCCCACCCATTACCGAACACACATACCTGTTCCCCCTGCCCATGACTTAGCGCACATACCTGTTCCCTCACCCATGACCGAGCACACATAGCTGTTCCCCTGCCCATGACTTAGCGCACATACCTGTTCCCTCACCCATGACCGAGCACACATAGCTGTTCCCCTGCCCATGACTTAGTGCACGTACCTGTTCCGCCGCCCATGACTTAGCGCACGTACCTGTTCCTTCTGTCCATGACTGAGCACACGACCTGTTCCTCCTGTTCATGAATGAGCGCACATACCTGTTCCCCCTGTCCATGACTTAGCGCACATACCTGTTCCCCCTGTCCATTACTGAGCACACATACCTGTTCCCCCTGTCCATGACTGAGTGCACATACCTGTTCCCCCTGTCCATGACTGAGCACACATACCTGTTCCCCCTGTCCATTACTGAGCACACATACCTGTTCCCCCTGTCCATGACTGAGCGCTCATACCTGTTCCCCCTGTTCATGACTGTGAGTACATACCTGTTCCCCCTGTCCATGACTGAGTGAACATACCTGTTCCCCCTGTCCATG
This sequence comes from Albula glossodonta, assembly GCA_019788955.1. Taxonomy (NCBI): domain Eukaryota; kingdom Metazoa; phylum Chordata; class Actinopteri; order Albuliformes; family Albulidae; genus Albula; species Albula glossodonta. Next base: position 1,718,853 of record JAFBMS010000070.1, read on the forward strand.
ACTGTGAGTACATACCTGTTCCCCCTGTCCATTACTGAGCACACATACCTGTTCCCCCTGTCCATTACTGAACACACATACCTGTTCCCCCTGTCCATGACTGAACAAACATACCTGTTCCCCCTGTCCATGACTGAGCGCACATACCTGTTCCCCCTGTCCATGACTGAGTGCACATACCTGTTCCCCCTGTCCATGACTGAGAACACGTACCTGTTCCCCCTGTCCATGACTGAGCGCACATACCTGTTCCCCCTGTTCATGACTGAGCACACATATTTTTTTCCTCCAGCCCATGACCGAGCACACATACCTGTTCCTCCTGTCCATGACTGAGCGCACATACTTGTTCCTCCAGTCCATGACCGAGTACACATACCTGTTCCTCCTGTCCATGACCAAGCACACATATCTGTTCCCCCTGTCCATGACTGAGCACACATACCTGTTCCTCCAATCCATGACTTAGTGCACATCCCTGTTCCCCCACCCATGACCGAACACACATACCTGTTCCCCCTGCCCATGACTTAGCGCACATACCTGTTCCTCCTGTCCATGACTGAATGCATATGCCTGTTCCCCCTGTCCATGACTGAGAACACGTACCTGTTCCCCCTGTCCATGACTGAGCGCACATACCTGTTCCCCCTGCCCATGACTTAGCGCACATACCTGTCCCCCCACCCATGACCGAGCACACATACCTGTTCCCCCACCCATGACCGAGCACACATACCTGTTCCTCCAGTCCATGACTGAGTGCACATACCTGTTCCCCCAACCATGACCGAGTACACATACCTGTTCCCCTGCCCATGACTTAGTGCACATACCTGTTCCCCCACCCATGACCGAGCACACATACCTGTTCCTCCTGTCCATGACTTAGTGCACATACCTGTTCTCCCACCCATGACCGAACACACATACCTGTTCCCCCTGTCCATTACTGAGCACACATACCTGTTCCTCCTGTCCATGACTGAATACATATACCTGTTCCCCCCGTCCATGACTGAGCGCACATACCTGTTCCCCCACCCATGACCGAGCACACATACCTGTTCCCCCTGTCCATGACTGAGTGCACATACCTGTTCCTCCTGTCCATGACTTAGTGCACATACCTGTTCCCCCTGTCCATGACTTAGCGCACATACCTGTTCCCTCACCCATGACCGAGCACACATACCTGTTCCCCTGCCCATGACTTAGTGCACATACCTGTTCCCCCGCCCATGACTTAGCGCACATACCTGTTCCTTCTGTCCATGACTGAGCACACGACCTGTTCCTCCTGTCCATGAATGAGCGCACATACCTGTTCCCCCTGTCCATGACTGAGCACACATACCTGTTCCCCCTGTCCATGACTGAGCGCACATACCTGTTCCCCCTGTCCATGACTGTGAGTACATACCTGTTCCCCCTGTCCATGACTGAGTGCACATACCTGTTCCCCCTGTCCATGACTGAGTACACGTACCTGTTCCCCCTGTCCATGACTGAGCGCACATACCTGTTCCCCCTGTTCATTACTGAGCACACATATTTGTTCCTCCAGCCCAAGACCGAGCACACATACCTGTTCCTCCTGTCCATGACTAAGCGCATATACTTGATCCTACAGTCCATGACCGAGCACACATACCTGTTCCTCCTGTCCATGACCGAGGACACATACCTGTTCCTCCAATCCATGACTTAGTGCACATACCTGTTCCCCCACCCATGACCGAACACACATACCTGTTCCCCCTGCCCATGACTTAGCGCACATACCTGTTCCTCCTGTCCATGACTGAATGCACATACCTGTTCCCCCTGTCCATGACTGAGAACACGTACCTGTTCCCCCTGTCCATGACTGAGCGTACATACCTGTTCCCCCTGTCCATGACTGAGCGCACATACCTGTTCCCCCAACCATGACTTAGCACACATACCTGTTCCCCTGCCCATGACTTAGTACACATACCTGTTCCCCCACCCATGACCGAGCACACATACCTGTTCCCCCACCCATGACCGAGCACACATACCTGTTCCTCCAGTCCATGACTTAGTGCACATACCTGTTCCCCCACCCATGACCGAACACACATACATGTTCCCCCTGCCCATGACTTAGCGCACATACCTGTTCCTCCTGTCCATGACTGAATGCACATACCTGTTCCCCCTGTCCATGACTGAGAACACGTACCTGTTCCTCCTGTCCATGACTGAATGCACATACCTGTTCCCCCTGTCCATGACTGAGCGCACATACCTGTTCCCCCACCCATGACCGAGCACACATAACTGTTCCTCCAGTCCATGACTTAGCACACATACCTGTTCCTCCTGTCCATGACTGAATGCACATACCTGTTCCCCCTGTCCATGACTGAGCGCACATACCTGTTCCCCCTGTCAATGACTGAGCGCACATACCTATTCCCCCACCTATGACCGAGTACACATACCTGTTCCCCTGCCCATGACTTAGTGCACATACCTGTTCCCCCACCCATGACCGAGCACACATACCTGTTCCTCCTGTCCATGACTTAGTGCACATACCTGTTCCCCCACCCATGACCGAACACACATACCTGTTCCCCCTGCCCATGACTTAGCGCACATACCTGTTCCTCCTGTCCATGACTGAATGCACATACCTCTTCCCCCTGTCCATGACTGAGCGCACATACCTGTTCCCCCACCCATCACCGAGCACACATACCTGATCCTCCTGTCCATGACTTAGTGCACATACCTGTTCCCCCACCCATTACCGAACACACATACCTGTTCCCCCTGCCCATGACTTAGCGCACATACCTGTTCCCTCACCCATGACCGAGCACACATACCTGTTCCCGTGCCCATGACTTAGTGCACATACCTGTTCCCCCGCCCATGACTTAGCGCACATACTTGTTCCTTCTGTCAATGACTGAGCACACAAACTGTTCCTCCTGTCCATGAATGAGCGCACATACCTGTTCCCCCTGTCCATTACTGAGCACACATACCTGTTCCCCCTGTCCATGACTGAATGCACATACCTGTTCCTCCTGTCCATGACTTAGTGCACATACCTGTTTCCCCACCCATGACCGAGCACACATACCTGTTCCCCCTGCCCATGACTTAGCGCACATACCTGTTCCCTCACCCATGACCGAGCACACATACCTGTTCCCCTGCCCATGACTTAGTGCACATACCTGTTCCTCCGCCCATGACTTAGCGCACGTACCTGTTCCCTCACCCATGACCGAGCACACATGCCTTTTCTCCTGCCCATGACTTAGTGCACATACCTGTTCCTCCGCCCATGACTTTAGCGCACGTACCTGTTTCTTCTGTCCATGACTGAGAACACGTACCTGTTCCCCCTGTCCATGACTGAGAACACATACCTGTTCCCCCTGTCCATGACTGAGTGCACATACCTGTTCCCCCTGTCCATGAATGAGCGCACATACCTGTTCCCCCTGTCCATTACTGAGCACACATACCTGTTCCCCCTGTCCATGACTGAATGCACATACCTGTTCCTCCTGTCCATGACTTAGTGCACATACCTGTTTCCCCACCCATGACCGAGCACACATACCTGTTCCCCCTGCCCATGACTTAGCGCACATACTTGTTCCCTCACCCATGACCGAGCACACATACCTGTTCCCCTGCCCATGACTTAGTGCACATACCTGTTCCTCCGCCCATGACTTAGCGCACGTACCTGTTCCCTCACCCATGACCGAGCACACATGCCTGTTCTCCTGCCCATGACTTAGTGCACATACCTGTTCCTCCGCCCATGACTTTAGCGCACGTACCTGTTTCTTCTGTCCATGACTGAGAACACGTACCTGTTCCCCCTGTCCATGACTGAGAACACATACCTGTTCCCCCTGTCCATGACTGAGTGCACATACCTGTTCCCCCTGTCCATGAGTGAGTGCACATACCTGTTCCTTCTGTCCATGACTGAGTGCACATACCTGTTCCCCGTCCATGACTGAGTGCACATACCTGTTCCCTCTGTCCATGACTGAGCGCACATACCTGTTCCCCCTGTCCATGACTGAGCGCACATACCTGTTCCCCCTGTCCATGACTGTGAGTACATACCTGTTCCCCCTGTCCATGACTGAGCGCACATACCTGTTCCCCCTGTCCATGACTGTGAGTACATACCTGTTCCCCCTGTCCATGACTGAGTGCACATACCTGTCCCTCCTGTCCATGACTGAGTGCACATACCTGTTCCCCCTGTCCATGACTGAATGCACGTACGTGTTCCTCCTGTCCATGATTGAGTGCACATACCTGTTCCCCCTGTCCATGACTGAGAGCACATACCTGTTCCCCCTGTCCATGACTGAGTGCACATACCTGTTCCCCCAGTCCATGACTGAATGCACATATCTGTTCCCCCTGTCCATGACTGAGAACACGTACCTGTTCCCCCTGTCCATGACTGAGTGCACATACCTGTTCCCCCTGTCCATGACTGTGAGTACATACCTGTTCCCCCAGTCCATGACTGTGAGTACATACCTGTTCCCCCAGTCCATGACTGAATGCACATATCTGTTCCCCCTGTCCATGACTGAGAACACATACCTTTTCCCCCTGTCCATGACTGAGTGCACATACCTGTTCCCCCTGTCCATGACTGAGTGCACATACCTGTTCCCCCTGTCCATGACTGTGAGTACATACCTGTTCCCCCAGTCCATGACTGAATGCACATATCTGTTCCCCCTGTCCATGACTGAGAACACATACCTGTTCCCCCTGTCCATGACTGAATGCACATATCTGTTCCCCCTGTCCATGACTGTGAGTACATACCTGTTCCCCCTGTCCATGACTGAGTGCACATACCTGTTCCCCCTGTCCATGACTGAGTGCACATACCTGTTCCCCCTGTCCATGGTAGGAAAGCAGCGCATGATGACTACCCAGATTCACACAATAGGGGCACTGGCCTGTTTTTGCTACAGGGAGTATGGGGCTGGCAGGGCTGTTCTTTCAAGGCCATTCAGGCATTAGAGCAGCTTTAGCTCTGCACATCACATTTACCATGGACCCTGTAGGGCTGCGACTGTTGCCACTGCAGGGACTTTTTCATGCCAGGTGGCCCCAGCCCAGGCTTACCTGCAGGACAACCTCTGCTGAAGAGTCTTAGACATGACAAGCTGTCAAGTCAAGGAAGCAGTCTCTTCTTCACTGCCATTATTCTGTCAGGGCTGGTAGCCACCCCCTGGGTCAGGCATATGCCAGGAAACTGGTCTGCTGGCACCGAGATGACACTTCTTATGGGTTTAGAACAAGATCAGCCAAATTGACCTGTTTCACATTTAGGAAGAAGCCATCAAGAGCAGCAAGCAGCCGCTTGTCTAGGTAAACTACACAGTTTGAGCAAAGAACTGGACTTACGACCCTTCAATGTGCCACTGGAGTGTTTCTGAAGAATTGCAGAGATCGGCCTCCAGGTGGCTCACACAGAGTACATATGCTTGGGAATCAAATGAGAATGCTGTGGCTGGGGGTTTGAGTCTCAGCGGCATCATCACCAGCTATGGCCAGATATCAGTACTTCAGAATCAAACTCCAGTTGCTTTATTGGATAAGATAATTTACTGGACAAGATATCACGTAAGCACATGTACTCAAAGTTAAGACATTGTACACAACATGTAATCTAAAGTACATCACACATAACAAAACATTTTGAAATACTGGGCAATTAAGTCGCAGTGGTGCCATTACCTACCATAGCTGGAGGCCTGAATTGAAGAAGGAATACGGATGCTCTGAGTCTATGCTAACATCATCCTCTAACTGTATGTTAAGAATGCAATCGCTACTACATCTGCAGTGTGGAAAGAAGTGAGGGCTAGTTTTCAAGTGAATTGGTGATCATGTGTTCAATGTTTCCTCACTCTGAGTTGGGAAAAGAGGGTTACTTGTTGGAGGCTAAGAAGTTTGCAGGCTGTGTGGAAAAAAGGAAAAATAGTAATAAAATTTATTTTTATTTAAGATTAAAATTGTTTGATTTGATGTTTAAGAATATTTAGGATTTAAATATTTTCACACCTACATTTTGGAGAAAGAAATGGTATTGCACATCATAAAACATTTTATGAATGTTTGTAGTAGAACAAAAGCATATAGTTTTGCCATATGTTTGAATATAAAATATGTGTTACTTTGTGCAGCAATTTTTGTACATCTTCAAAAATGCCAACCATTTCTGAGCTCAACATTGGAGTCGGTTAAGAATAATTATATATTCAGCTATTATTTATTCAAACAGCATTATTGCCCTTGGGTACACACCTACAATCTCAAGTGAAGATTAATTTCTTCTTGAAAGACAAGGCAATTACCTCTCAACTTACACACAAAGTTCCAAGCTTACATGCCTACTGCACCTCATGCTCAAGTCCCATGGGGCACCAGTACATCAGATTTAAAAAAGGCCAACTCCAGAGTAGCTTGAGGGGAGAAAAGAGTTCATTTTCTAGAATGCCTCAACCCAAGGAACTATTAGCTCCCAGGTATTGAGGACAATAGCTTGCCCTTATCTAAATAATGGATACTTAGCATTGCATAACAATAGAATGAGACTTAGAGCAGTTTAATGGACTGAGCTGTTTCCTCCAGGGGCAGTGGGTGTATGCTCGTTTATGAATATCTTTGACATGACTTGGATCCTAATTCTTTTTTAGCCAAGTGCCGATTGTAGCCTATAGGATTCACTTAAAAAAGCTCTCTGTCACACCAGCATGTTGCATGACAGGCTCAGTACAATTATATATTTATTTTTGCATAACAAAAAGGGTAAAATTGTCATTTAACACAATCTGATGGTAAAACATAATAATTCAATACACTGTTTCAAAGCATTGATTCTTTTCAAGTTATATGGTGAAGGGTAACCTCTGAGTCTGGCAAAAAAAAAAATTATGTCAAAAAAATTAAAAAAGGTGGTAATTTGGCAAATGAAGAGGTTTGATCTCCTGTAATATAACCAACGAAATAATATGCCAATATATGTGAATGATTAAACATAAAAAATCATCTACATGTTTTTAAGAGGAGCACTGCATGGGTCAAATGGTACCTAAAAATTGGAGATAAGAGGAAATACCTCACAGTCACCATGTGCTGATTCTTTTTATTGTTCTTTTATTGTTCCTAATGTTTAAATAAAGACTTTAAACTTTTCCATTAAGAGGGCTTTTGACACCCACTTGTTTGCCATGTTTACTTTTTTATATTTTTGGTTTGCAAACCAAACCTGTTTTTCAGAGATAAATGTTTCTCAAAAACCATTGACCCATCAATGTCTTTTCTCAGAAACATGTTAGTTTGTGTGGCCTTCCCTTATTTTGTCCCCAACGCCTCCCCTAAATCCACTCCCCTTTAAGTGAACACAAATACAGCACACACTACAGGCTATGCTGCAGGCCATGATATTATTCACGGTCTCCTTTTCTTTCTCCATGCTGCAGACAATTTGGCACTGTCTCAGGAAAAGCTAGGTAGTTTATTTTTACATTTTAGTGCTACAGTAGGACATATAGTAATTTATTATGTTGGATATGTACAATAACCTGGTTATTTAATATTTTATTACAGGGCTTTGGTAATAATCAGTTTAGTGATTTTAATTTGCTGAGTTATTTTAATATTTATTCTTAAAATGTTAATATGTTACATGATATTGTGTTTAGATAGTTGTATTTCAGTCTGTTTTGCTTTAAAAACATACATCTTGTGGCAATAAACTTTTTTAAAACTACATTCAAGCTAAGGAAAGACATTTCACACAAGATACAAAGGTAAATTCACTGCAACAGTGGGACATTACGCCACCCTGTGTACTGTTTTATAATGCAGCCCATGATCATTCCGTCTGCCAATGCGAGAAACAACTAATGGCGCGAAGCCTAGTCCACACATGAATTTATGAAATCACACTGGTGGAATGTCGTCAGTAATTAGGTTTTGATTTTATTCAAATGGTATCCCATCATTGTCCAAGTGATGTTAGAAAACCATGAGTAATGAAGGGATAGCAAGTTAGAATGTAGGCTACTATCACGCCATTATCAGATTATGGAGCCAGCCGATGAAGCTCTTCTGTGTATTAATCGGATAAACCAAGTTACCCCCATCACCTTCTTAAAAAAAAAAATACCCGGCTCCCTTCTAAGAGAAAGAACCGCAATTCCCCTCATGGAAAACAGTGAAGTGTTCTGGATAAATAAACATAAATAAATATTCAGTGAGTGATAACATTAGGCTATTTGTTAAACCAGAATAAGAGTGACCAGTAAGAAGCCACACGAGACGCTAAAATCATCACGTTTATTTACATTTTGCTTGTACATCTGCAGATGTTCTCACTCTCACAGACACGAACTTGCTCCTTATTCTCTGACATTGAAGTTCCAGATAAATAATCACTGTGCAAACATTTCAACTACCGGGTGTGCTGAAAAACATGTAGCAAATGGTCATGTGTTTTATGCTGGCAATGGCGTGACTGGCCAGTGACAGATATGCCTCCCTTTCATTCAGAGCCAAAGTTGAGTTCATCGGTGTCCTGAAGCAGAACGTTATATGCAAACTGTGTTCTGTTCCGTTACGGGCTCATTCAGAGGACCATTTGAATTTTATGTGTTCACAGATAACCTTATGACACATAAGTGTCATTACAAATGACCATGTGTGATAAGTGCACTTAGAAGGATACATAGGCCACCACCATTGCACCGCAGACTTTTGTGCCATTTTTTAAACAGATTATCATTATATTTGCACAACAGTTCGATCTGAGAAATTCCTCGTTGTTTTAGTGCAAACCTCGTCCGAAGTTGAAGGAAAACAGCTTGCCTCGCCGATCGTTGCTGTTGCTGTTATATAACACGGGAAGAGCTTGGTGTCTCTCCCTCTCTGTTCAGGAAGCGAGGCAGGGACGCTGTGCACATTTCCTCTTGTACAATCATTTGCTCGGTCAAACGTCTTGCTGGGCCGTGCGCAGCAGCTAGCTTTCAAACAAGCACTGACAGACGGCGGACCCGTGTTTGTGTGTGAAAGGGAACCCAGAAGTAAGCATACGAGTCTTAAAGTCTGAAAAAGGAAACACAGGGCCAAATCTAACCTTTGTTGCTTTACTTCGACCCGACAGGTAAGTATAAGGTAATCTTTACTTGTATCTCATCGATTTAGTTTTAAAAAGGGCTATTTGCGCTGGTTCGGTCGCTGCAACAAATAGCCTTTAATAGTCCAGTGTTACCAAGACGCGATTCAGGGAGGTGATTTGTTGTCAAAACAAGTGCTAAATTTGAGTTTTCCCCAAATGTAACCATCAGTGAACTAAATATAAATATCACATTTTGTTCCTTTTAGCTACAATTCGTATGCGATGTGTTTTTTTTTAAGGAATTTTAAAAGACAAGAGTCCCACAAAGCACGAACCATAATAGGACGTCTAGTGTAGCATATGCTGTTTTACGCTGACTACAGCGATGAAGTTAATTGTAGCACGTTAGCTAATAGTTGGTTACTGTTCGTTTATCTAAATATTACTTTTAGAGTTGTACTTCTGCAATTGTATTTGATCGAGATTCGAATCACATTGTAACATTTGTTTGCCAGCTGCTGTAGCTAACGCTACGTGACTTTCCTTGGCTCAGCATGGTAGATCGCCACATGCTTTTGGTGGCCTCGTATCGGAAGCTTCTGAGATTCAGTTTCGACTCAGAATAACCATTTAAATATAGACTGGTAGCTAACTTGCAACTGAAATGATGTGTAGTTAGATAGCCATATCTAAGTAAGATCATTTAAACATGTTTCCCAGTCTACTATTAAGACACAACATGTCGACCTGGGTAGCTGACTGTTCACTACTCAATGGACCAATTCTCTGTACATAGGCTTTAGAAGGCAGCTAGCTAGCTTGCTAGCTATGTTGGGGTAGAACTGTATTTGCCAGTCTAGTGGCTAAGGTATGCATGTGCTAAGCATGGCCGCTGTTAGCTGACCTTTTCTGGAAAGTCTTCTCCGTCATCATTGTACGACCGTTGGCATGGGAGATTTGTGGGTCCGGAGTATGATGTAGTAAGAGGCCGGTTCAACAAAATAAATAGCAGATTGGAAGAATGAGAGTTAATAGATCTTTATATTAAAACATAAATTGTTTAATCGAATCATTTTTATTACCTCATCCTGAGGTTGTTTGTAAACCTGAGTACTGGACTCACAATGTTGAGGGGAAAAATAGGACTAAATGAAAATAAATGTAAGGAAACCAGCAACCTTTTTACCTTTAGCACACACACACACACACACTCTCTCTCTCTCTCTCTCTCTCTCACTCTCTCACACACACACACACACACACACACACACTGTTTGATAAATACAGGATCTACCAAAAACTGGAGTGTAATTGTGTTCATTGCTGTCCTTTTTCTGCATAATTCATTTAGGCTTTGCTCATAAATTACATCCTAGCCCACCTGCAAGCAACAGGAAACATGGGTCTGCTCCATTACTTCATTCACATTCTCAACAGTGACCTAATTTAGGCTTCCATCTGCTGCTTTTTTCACATTCTTGGTCTCCTTGTGGGAAATTTCAAAACTAATTGCTTACTCTGAAAGCCCGAAATGACTACGATTAACCTCATTTTCAGATTGTCTTTGCCAAGCCATTGTGAATGTAAAATGTCTTTTCAGAAACGCGTAAGAATGTAATGCATTGGAGTGCAGTTGTTTAATCTTAAAATTTGTTCCCCAGTATCATATTGTAAATGATGGACATCTGCCATAGCCAATGACAACACTAAATGTAGGGTTGATGTCATCAGGGCAGCCATTTACTCGAGTTTACTGGTAAGGAGGGCGGGGGCCGGTATAACTACTCAATGAAGATTGTTACATCCAAAGAGAAGAACTCTGTGACCTTATTTGTCGGCCAGACTGTGAACCTATTGTGTGCCTGCTGTCTTTGATCCTGAATGTTGAGGCGGAATTCATGGAGGACAAAAGGACCTGGGAAGGCACAGTCCCTTTGATCGCTGCCTGTATGTTCTGTTCCACAGGGCAAGAAGTTATGTCTGCATGAACTGGTCAGAGCAAGGTGCAGTCCTTCCTTAGCAGAAGCCAGGCAGTCCATCAGCTTAGAGAGAAGCCATGGAAGGGAACACAAATGTGCTTTGTTCAGAACTTTATTTGACTTTGAACTGAGAGGCAAAGTGTGGCATGTCTAATTCTGGAAAACCAACTTGGAAAGTAACTCTCCTATTGTCATTTTCCCACATATACTTTTCTAATATGGTTTTTGTAAAAATAAATGTGAAAAATACCTGTTTCCTGTTAAACCACATGTCCCTTCAAAAGAGAAAATAGGGAATTGACTTCACTGTCACAACTGCCATTAGACTCTGCCCTGCAAAGCATTCTGGCTGTATGGAAATGTAGTTCCTTATTGTATGCCTTGCAAAAAAGGGCAGATCAAAGAAATTTACTAAATAACTAGAGTGGGTTGATAGAAAGTACCTAAATATTTAACAAGATGGTAGTATTTAGTTGTGCCACAAATACACTGCATATGTTAACAGATTTTGTCATCAACTTTGTTCAAATTAAGAGGAGGTCCCATTTCCTGCGTTCAATCACGTTACTCACTTTACCACTTTATTAAGATCATCCCAGGGAGGGGTTTGGGAGAGGGACTGCACCTTGGTGTGTGTAGGTTGGCTGTTTGTCTGGTTCTGTATAGAACCATGAAAGTCTACATGTAAGCAACGCCCTGCTTTTTTGGCAGTCGATTTTCTTCCATTTTAGCAGGTTTGCTGCGACTTGTCTCGGCTAGGCAGCTTTCTGAGATGTACAGTGCCAGATCCTGAGACTTTTGACCGACCTGTGCCTCTCTCTCTCTCTATGTCCAGCTCCAGCAGCAGCCATGGCCCGTGGGCACCAGAAGATTCAGTCCCAGCAGAAGAACGCCAAGAAGCAGGCAGAGGCCAAGAAGAGCAAAGGGCATGACCAGAAAGCCGCCGCCAAAGCCGCGCTTGTGTACACCTGTGCAGTCTGTCGGGTAAGTGAATGGGCTTGAGCCATCAGGATAATCTAGTCACCCAAAAAAAAGGGGTGAGAAAAACATGTGTGCTAACAAACATAATTACACTAACTGCTGTTTCGAATAGCCATTCTTGTACATTGAGTTTCTATGCACTTTGACAATTCTATGACTTGCATAAAAATGTCTCTTTCCCTTCTTCATTGGTGTGGACACATTGATTGCCTTTTCCAGCCGCTCTTTACCCTGTTTTGTGATGTGGAGTCAGGTAGTGAAACAGCAGATATGGTTGTTTCTGCTCATTGTGGGCAGATGGTAATCAAGGGCAGTGGCCCTTACTTTCACCTGAAATTCCACAGCATGGTCAGACCCAAGAAAACGGGTGTTTTGTATAATCACCTGGTTTAAGCAGTAGTTCTCCAGGACTATGAGTGAGGACCACTGCTCAAGGGCACCCCTTCATAAATAGCCCTTATTGAGCTTGTTAGTGGAAAACCCTCTGCTTCATGGGGCAAAAATGAACCCGATGTAGTCACAGGAAGTATCACTAATCTTTACTTGTCATTCTTTTTTTGGGAAATCCAGTCTATTGTCTGTATATTTTTATATATAGAGAGCGCATATATAAAAATATGCGCTCTCTATTGTTAAGAATATGAGAGCGCAAGTTAAACCAGCGCTCTCATATTCTTAACGTAAAACATGGGAAATCTGTGTGTGTTCCTTTAAGAGTAGTTGTCTTTTTTGTTATCGCATAATGTTTTATGTAAATAAGGTGACTCAAGTCGTATTACATTGAGCAAAAGGCTGAAAAAAGAGCACAGCCCATTTAGTTTTAATATCTGTATTATTGTTTGGAGTGGATATCATGAGTTCCGTATGGTTCATTGCCTGCCTGTAAAAAGAGGCACTTGGTAGTTCCTCTCAAAAAAGTTTGTCCATCTGGTGATCCTTTAAGGTATGTAAGGCAACTGTCAGTATGCAGCACTATTTTGCTGATGGGTAATGCAGACCCATTTAGCCTCATCTTAACTAAAAAAAAAATGTTGATTTTTCATAAATATATACGCTGAATATCTTCAGTCTGTGTACCTGTGCCTTAAGCACAAAGACCTGAAATAAGGTGATAGGGCAGTCTGATTTAATGTTACTTAGCCTCTCTCTGGTCCTCTGATGCAGCAGTGAAAAGAAGGCAAATCACTACCTTTGAATGGCAGCGTGAGGAAAGCTCTGTTTACTAAACAGTTCAGAGTTTTAGAATTTGTTGTTCACTTTTATCCTTGAAACTGGACAAGAGCTGCAAGGTTTTCCCTGTTAAACTTCAACTACAGGGATGAGGAAGCAGGGTTAGCAGCAGAAAGTGTTTGTTGCCGTAACAATCAGCACTGTGACTTCTCTTATCAGACGCAAATGCCTGACCCGAAGACTTTCAAGCAGCACTTCGAGAGCAAACACCCCAAGTCGCCCATGCCCCCAGAGCTGGTGGACGTGGAGGCGTGAGCGGGTGTGACTGCAAGGCGCTGGTCAGACCCCCCACTGTATCAGGACGAGACTGTTGCCTATCAGCTCTCATGCAGATTCTGCTCACAGGCAACAATGCAAAGTCAACACAGACACCAACCTGCCATATGCATTATTTGGATTTTCATTTCTTACACTTTTAATATAATCACTGTTCAATGCAAAAAATCTAGGGAATTGAGGGAAAACCTCTAAAATATATGTATACGAACATCCCCTTTTAATTACATAAAAAAATTTCAAATCAGGTCCTGTGGATTCAAATAAAATGAAGATGGTTGATATAAGCAAAACTCTAAAATAGTTTTTTTTTATGAGAAATGTTGGGAAATTCAGATAAATTATCAGGTTTATTTCAAAGGAACAAAAACTAAAGTAGTGCTACACTGTTTAAATTGCCTATAATTATGTCTGCTGTTTTGAAATGTTTTGTAAAATGTCTGAAATGTGAAGATTTTTGTGTAAAAAAAAAAAAAATCACTCTAAGTTTTGATACGACAGTTCAATCTGTTGGTTATAGTGCAAAGTTCAAAGGTTGCTTTATTCATTTTTATTCAAGATGTCCAGCAACCTTGTGTTCTTTTGTGATCTTGTTCTTTTCATGTTGAATCACCACTTTCTTGCTCATTGAATATTTTCTTGGAAAATTTCTTGTTTTAAAGATCGATGATACCACCACCTTCAGATTTTCTTCTCTCGTTTCCCTTTCTAGAAAGAAATGATTTCTCTTTGTTTCACAGCCAGACCCCAAAACACCTCTCTCACAGTATACACAGCATAGGTTTTTATCAGTTATAGAGAAGCATAAAGAGAAGGCTGTTGTTTTCTGGTCTGTTGATGTAATGTGCATCATCATTGTGTGTAGGTGGCCCTGTGGTGTGCCAGTTTGGACTGAGCTGTAGTTTTTTTGCTGCTAGGTAGCTTTCAGTGTGTCATTGAGCCGGTTAGAAGTGATGGTAACCGAGGTAAAATTGCAAACTTCTTTCCTCAGCGTGTCTGTAACCCTCTGCTGTGATAAACCACTGGTGTATGGCTGCACTGACTTCTTATAGTAGCCAAGTCTGTTTATCAGCAAAGTTTTTACTCTTCTAATTTAATTGTGCCCCCTATGATGTAATATAACATTTTAATAAAGTATTACTTTGGTTAATAACCTGTGTTTTTGTTTGTGTTTGTGCATAAAATACTTTTTTTAAAATAAGAGTGTAATGAAGCACTGCATTTAATAACTATTATTGTTGACAGTGTATTGCAGTATATTGAAATCAGTGTAAAATTGAACCTTCAAATTTTTTGTAATTTTATAGGATAAAAATTGGACCACAATCCATGTGTAAAGGCTGTAAAATGTATTTCTCTGGCCAGATACAATATTAGTATACCAGTGACCACTAGCCCTACAGTGCAGGTTCCTGTTGTCAGTGTCCATTCCATCATTGATCTGTATTAATTCTACTCAAGTGCCACCCTGACTGGTTTCCAAGTAAAAGTGTGTCAAATACTCAGTGAACTGCAGGGCATGCAGCCAGCACTGCTGGTCTGGTGTGTGAATATCGCGCGAGGTTGGGGTCCATGGTCACCAGGAGGATGATAATGATGTGTTTTTTTTACACCGGAAGATGGGAGTGCCCTCATTAGTCTGTCACCAGATGGCTGGGCTGGCTCTCTCGGCTGAGGTCAGTCCCCTAGTGTGATTCCGGCTGGGCCGCGTTGATGCCCGCTGGGGAGAGCAGGAGATCATTATGACAAACCCTTCCATGCACATGCGCACACACACACACACACGCACATGCACTAGTTTGGTAATAAACTGTTTCTTGGCATTTGCTGTTGCAACACATCACCAAAGGCGACTAGATCAGAGGGATTTAGAAGACTGCTATGCTAGAATTATTGCCACAGAACTAGTATGCTAAAGAGTCATTTTCAGAATTGCACTGCACTTTCACATAGTGTTAGACTGTACTTCCAAAGGGGCTCAAAAAGGCCTCAGCATTCACAGTTACAGCCTGTGTTTCATGATGTGCCTCTCGGTTGAGAGTATGATTTAACCCAGCACACCAAGTCTGGATGTAATTAAACATTTTTCGTATTTAAAAAAAAATGGCCAGAAAAGGCAGAATACAGAATCACTTTTGACAGTCGCGTTTTTAATTGAAACATATTCAAGCAGATTGATTACTACAACGACTGTGTTTATGTCCTCATTTATGTTACTGATTAATTCATGTAGCAAGCATGTTTTTAATGGAACTATTTCTATTCAAATGTGTTATGAACATGCTATGTACCAATTTTCACATTGATCCTCCTTGCAGTTCATGAGACCATTTTTAATCATGTTTTGTATATAAAAATGGTCATTTTTTTAGCCATTTTTATATACAAAACATGATTAAAAAAATCATCTCATGAACTGCAAGGAGGATCAATGTGAAAATTGGTAGTATTATTGAATCACTTCTGACAGCAATGACATTTATTTCATCATGTTCAAACATGGTACACATTTATGTCATAGCACTGAGCTGTTGCCCACCAAGTCTGAGAGTAATGAGGATAATGATTATTAACATTATATATGGTACATAATTTGCATATTTTAAAGTCATTTTTTGACTTAGGGACTTTTCCATTTCAAAGTTGTAAGGGAGTGTTTTAATGTCGATCAGACTAAAGGGTCACAATTCAAAATAATAAAAAATCAAAACTTTTAGACTCACTGGCTTTTTTGTTCATCTTGTGGAGACAGATCTCGCAGTGTTTGTTTCATCTCTTTAGTGCGATCAGTTACATATGGCCTCTCAAATTTCAAATGTTTGACCGCTTGCTACAGCGCCCCCCTAAGGAATTTTTGCATAAAAATGTATCTGAGGATGTGGGTTTGGGTTTTCTACCTACCAGCAAAATCTCATAAAAAGCATGAAGGCTGAATAATAAGAATAAGAATATATTAATCATTAAGAAAATAATTAATAATCGTTGGGTTTTGCCTCATTTGAGGGCTTGCACCATTAAAAAGTCAGGGGGAACAGGACAAAAAGTATATTTGGCTTGCATAACACAGATGGTTGAATATTTCAATATTTTTACAAGGGAACTTAGCAGTATTGCTGTTATTATTTATTAATTCTGCAGATGTCCTGTTCCAAGCTAACCTCCAGGCTTCTCGTATGAAGATTCAATGCATACTCAGCGTTGGCTGGCAGAGGAGATCACTGAAGAACCAGATCAAAACATGGCCTCCACTCTGTCCTTGCAGCAATCCAAAAGCATGGAGAAGTACAGAGGGCCTGGCAGGTCTGTCTCAACAGATGGACACAGAAAGAAATGCTGGGTGCAAAGAAGCCACTCTCTGACTGCTAGATTCCCTCTTTGACGGCTAGCTTCCTGCTTCACAAGTGGGCCAATAGTCAAGCACCTGGAAGCTGGTGTGAAGAGGTTTGACAGGATATTTCCAGGACGGAAGAAGAGAGGCGGGGGTTGGCAAGCAGCAACCAGGTGGATGACTAAGCTTTTTTTTTTCTTTACTTAAGTTATCGGAAATGTATAGAAAAACGATAAAACAACACTAACAAAAAGAAAGCAGAGGATTGCCCTGTAAAAACAGACGTCAATAAAGTGTTCTATCCAGTCTTTTAGGATTCTTTTTTAAGAATAAGTTGTATAAAAGTGATAAAAATGCCTCTTGTATAAGTTAATTTGACGTTGTTTATCAGCACAAAATAGGGGCAGCTCTGAACATGTGGGCATATCTGCATTCAATAATTTGGAAAGAACATTAGTCAATTCAGCAATGAGACTAAAATAAGGATTTTGAAAGGTTTAGGTGCAGATAGGTGGGATTACTGAGAAAAAAGTTTACTAGCAAATTAAGGCAGTATTATGGGAACTGAATAAAAACGGGCCTTTAGTCTGAATCACCTATTAGTTCTCAGCAGAATGATGCTGTTGGCTGAACAGGAAATTGAACAAGTAATGACATGAGAAAAACAGGATAGGAGATGGCAGCACCACAGGATATGAAGAAGGTGCAACACTTGCCAGACAAATAGTAAAATGTTTGTTACATATAAGCATATTTTAATGCACCTAATTACAGACTTAATATATGTGATATATTTATATGTACAGTTTTTCATCTTGGACTTCTAGTAGCACTTTGACCCATGGTCAGTCAAGTAAAACTTTTTAAATGCTGCATATATCATGGGGTACCTTGTCTATCTCGTACTGGAAATTTAAAACACTTATAACTATACTAAGATCCTTTTATGCCAGTTTTTAAATTGTTGTATTCAGGAAAAATGTGTCCTGTACCCTCTCTATCTCTGAGGTTAAATCTTCATTTGTATGTGGCACAGCTGTACTTGTAAAGAAGGTAAAGTCTATAGCACTTGTATATCTGCTTATTGAACTCTCACCAAAAAAAATTGGCGGGAAACAGTTGTTTTTGCCCTGCACAAACAGACGCTACAGACAGGAAGTGAAACGCAGGCCTAGGTGGCTGATCTCATGGGCGCACCCAGACTGTCACCTCTGTGAGTCATAGCGCTACAACCCCATCTGCCAGAGTCACAGTCAAGACAGGATACAGAGGTTCAGAGCGCTAGCTAAGAATAGTTAAGAGTTGTTGAGTTTACTGCCCTCAGGAAACAGAACTCTGTCAACAACCACTATCATTAACAATGTTAAGATATAAACAGTTATGTTTCTTAGACATCTGGTGGATAAATAGGATTTCTTCCTCTTGTAGAGATGTGGTTTTCCTGACATCTGTTGTCCTCCTAAAGGCATTGCAGTATCTATCAAAATATAATATACTCTAAATGGGAAGTGTGTTCCAACAAGGGTATGATACAAAAACATGACCGGTTTTACTCTACAGTAATAGCCTCAGTCCTTGAAAAGTAACTTTTGAGTCATTAAAATCTTGTATATATGGGATAAATACTGTCAAATAATATGTCTGAGGGTGTTGGCTGAGTGGAGTTGCTAGCTTGTTCATGTCCACTCAGTTTCAGGGATTTGTGTTTTAAAAACACCATGCCAAGGAACTTGGATATAGAAACATATATGTGTTTCTATATCCATTGTATTAATCCTTTCTTAGACATTTAAGAAACAAAAATACATTCATGTTTAGGATTCTGGAATTTTTACAGTATTTTATAAATGAGGCCTCTGTAGTAGTAAATGAAGTATCTATAGCAACAAGTCTGTGATTACCCTCTTCAAAAGAGACCTTCATCGCTGTTAAAACCATCTTCACAAACATGTAGCAAGTGAACATTGTTTGCATCCAAGCTTTTTGAGCGCGCTTCTGACCATTTCCTACTATTATACACTAGCATAATAATTGTGTGCTCTTTTGTCAGCCCTAAGTCAGACCCTGTGTAGTCTGTGGACTTTGCTGTGTATGTAGATGCCAAGCTTATCATGCTGTTCATGTTCAAGCTATTTCATGTATTTTTTTTATCACAAACCCTCAGTCTGAATGAACTAAAAAACTAAGTTTTTCTACAAACTTTATATGAAAGCTTTCAGAGATATTTTTCCAATGAAAGCAGTAAAGAGTGGGGACTTCTTGGCCTCTGTGTGAACTGGTGTGTAGATTCCCATCTCTCTGTGAGTGGGCATTCTTGCCTGGAAGAGCAAGGTGGAACACAGATGAATTACAGAGCATCAGGCTGGACTGGACAGACAGGTTTGACAGAAAGGCCGATGCACGTGCACATGCGATTGCATCCTCACATCGTCCCACAGCTGCCTGCCTTTCTAACAGCAGTCAAGACTGAACCATTCTGTCAAAGAAAGCGTCAAGCCTGCATTATGTATTTTTATGGCTGATTGTAGCCAGGCTCAGCTTTCTTACATGGCTCTTTAACGATAATTTTGGTACTGAAAATATAGGAAGATTTGTCTCTTTGTGCATTTTCACATGCATGTATGCCTATGTGTGAAATATAAATTGGTTGAGTATCCCTTATCCAAAATGCCTGGGACTGGAATTGTTTTGGATTTTGGATTTTTTTTCAGATTTTGGAACACATATTTGCATATACAGGTATGCGCCACATAACATCCGTCATGTCGGCGCTCAAAAAGTTTTGGATTTTGGAGCATTATTGATTAGGGATGCTCAATCTGTATACTGCTGTGAAGGGGTGTGCCTGAAACAAAATGCTATCATACATTGCACAGATACAAACTGCAAAATAAAATCAAAATATAACACAGGGATTTTGGATTTTGGATTTTGACTTCAGTTTTCGTAATATGAATTTCGGTTATCTGAACCATGCTTGTCCCGTGGTGTTCAGATTACTGAGGTTCTACTGTATTTACATATCTAAAATTGCAGATTTTCAAAACAGAAAACAAGTTGTGGGTAGCCCTAAGGAGTAAATGGAACTGCATGTTCTCTAGGAGAATGACTCTAAGTAGGTGAAAGTTTGAGAATGTTCTGAACATAAAGGCACAAGGCCTAGAAAAATTGTCCTTGTCCTGATCTTGGCGGCAGTCGTTATGTCAGACCTATCAGAGAATACCACAAAAGCAAACACATTTCTCAAGGCAGAAAAAGTCCCAAGTGTATAATTAAAATCTTACACTCCTTTCAAAAACTATTACCGATACTGTCAACTGTTGTTTTTGTTGCTGTAGAAAAATGTTTTCTATTTGGTCAGAAGGAGATTATGTCAGATAACAATCAAGTGCAGACAGACAAATAGTCATCTCTTATAAATTTCACTTATTTTTAGCACACATTTGCTGAAGTGTCTGATACTGAACAATTATTAATTTACCGCCATCAATAAATAGTATGTCAATTATAATTGAAAAATCACTCTGATATATGCTGAGGGCTCTGACTTCCAAGAATTTAGGATAAAATTTAGGCATCAATAAAGTATGATTTTTTGAGCAGTGTGTGCAAATTCTTGTCAGTATTTGAAGGTGTTATTCTGTGAAATTCTCACAGAGACTCACTGATCAGTGTGGCTTATTTAGTAGACATAATCAATATGGTGAGCCATCCAGGTTATATAAAAAACTGTGGATTTTCTAGAATTTTGCAAAACCTGACATTGTTCAGCACTGGCAGTGTCTAAGCATGTGTATTTGAATTCAGGGGGGTTGCATTCCATCATCAGTATTGCTTCTGTTGTCTGGTGTCACCTCATTTCCTGTTTCCTTGTGCAGGTGTGAGGGCGTTTCCCTTGTGTTTCTTGAGATATGTACATGATTCTAAAACCAGACAGGTTATTAACCCAGATATGTCTCTATAAAAATAACATTAAGTACAAAGTGCTGATTTTTATTTAATCATTGGGAATTCTCTGTCTTTGGGGTGATTAAAATCAAAATTTTGCAGGAATTCTAAGTCTACATTTTCTGCCTATACACAATGTTACCTCGAGATAAAAAAAAATGATGGATATATCCCTTCATTCATATTGTTCGTCAGGACATGTGTTCAGTCAGAACTTTGAAAAAAACAAATTGACAACACTCAGTGCCACAGGGAGAACTCCTGTCCAGCATTATTTAGCCCCTCACTGCACTGATTTTCAATATATTGTTTTTCCAGGAACGATCTGCATTAGAGACAAACTCACAAGTTGGAGTTTGCTCCGCCCTGCTAGCGTCCAGTGACCTCATCCCCTCCCCATGTGACCGCCCCACTTCCCACACAGCATGGTGCAGCTGCTGCCCATGCGAGCTGTGCTGCTGCACCAGGCTCCTGACAACGTGCTCCAAGCCCCACCCATGCCAGTTCCTGCTCCACCTGTACCGTGAAGGGACTGATGCAAAGCAGAGCCCTGTGGCAGGGGAGGGGACCACAGCTGCCTGCCAGTTTCTGTGAATCACCTGGAAATCTGACTTTCTATTTCATGCCATTGCACAGCCTCAACAACATTCCTGACCACTTGTCTGCCAGCACTAGTAACTCTGTACATTTCCACAATGGGGAGGTGGAGTATTTAAGAAAGAGTTCTCAGGCCTGTGATGATCATAGATGATCCTGTAGTGACGAGCTTTCTGTGGCTAATAGATCCCACATTGCCTCAGGGTTCCTATTGGGTGTGGCTGCTGGAGACAGACTTATGAAAAAAAGAAAAAAAAAATGCCCCACCTGCCATGTGCTTTTGGGGTTCCAAAAATTCTCAGCTTCCAGAACCTTCTAATATTTACATATATATTATGTCAGACTAATGTACCATAAAGGAGTTTTCTGAGCAGCTGCCAATATGAAAGATTCTGCCTGAAATAGGTTACTGGCTTAAAATCACGGTCTGAAGGGAAAACATGTGACAATGTAAAAAATAGACTCTCTTTCTCCCCATGGAAACAAGCTGAACGTGTGCAGAAATAGCACTTCTGCTGGGCAGGCTCCTTGTGTCCTGTGTTCCACTTTGATTGCGATGCCTTCGATATCACCACCTGAAACATCCCATTATGCTTGAAGCTGTTGAGTTTTTACATGCATATGAACATGCACAAAATGTTGTGATGACTTGACCAAAACCAGGATGAAAATTTCACATAAAATGTAAAAACATTAAGACCTACAAGATAAATAATTTAACACAGCCCTAAAAGAAATATGATTAAAGATTAACATTTACATTTTGCCGTTTAGGCATATGGCAGATGCTGTTATCCAGAATGAAATCCATTTTCTCATTTATTTACACAGTATCAGTTTATACATTTTTAAAATGGGACTTGTTTTTTGATTTCAGCTATTGCTTTATGTGCAATAAAGCATGTTTGTGCAAATGACAAAAAACGGCAACTACTGTTCTTGTTTTGATCATTGAGTAATGTTGTCAAGAGAACAAGCATATGTACAGTGTGGAAATTATTTGACAATAACATGAATTAAGCATTAGCTACACAGCACACCGAAGCTTTGTGTGCATGCACTCCTATAAGCATTACTGCCTGCATCCGGATCCAAAGCGCTCAACAATTCCAAACTAATTAAATCAGTAAATCATAAGCAGCAGAAAGCAAGTGCTTGGATACCATTAAGTCCATGTGGAATTTATCTCATCACCGATGATAAGGAACAAGCTTGGGGGTGCAGTCTTAGTACAGTCTTAAGCTGTAAGTAGGTTCGATGTGAGTTCATAATGCTCACCACTTTGTGCACTGAGAATATGAATTTGATTGCACATCCTCTTTAGCTCTGAAACCATCACCCCCACAGCTCGCGGCACAGTACGCTTTACTAGGTCAGATCTCCATGGTGGACATTCATTGGCCTAGCCTTCAGATCCTCCTCCTCTATTACACAACGCCTTTACCATTCTTTTCCCATCACTCTTGGTAAAGTTTAACCTTAGAGCGAGAGACTCACTGTTAGTCATAAGGTAACTACAGTTATGAAGCATATTTATTATGTATTTACTGTGCATAAGAAACAGAAATACTTTAAATAAGTAAAGACTGAAAAATGTATGAGAACAGTTTAAATATTCTTGCCATACATAATAAAGGCCAAAACATGTTCATTGATACACTGTAGAAATATGCTTGACTGAATTCCTTATGAAATGATGTCAACTGTAACAATAATTACTAAGCTGATCTCATGTTCCTGGGCCCTCTTAGCCCTATTTGATGGACTATCTAAACCTTTTTCTAGAACCTTCATTGCATCATGTCATTTAGGTTTGTTTTTTATTCTAACATAAATTAAGCTGCAGTAGCTGCAGTGCTTCAAGCCTTTCTATTAACATGGGGAACATTTTAGTTTTTAAATAAAACTAGTCACATTTTTTTCTTAGCATTGTTGTTGTCTTGCTCAACTAAGCATTATCTGGCAAAAAATAGCTGGTCATTTCCAAAAACCTGTTCTGCTCCTGGTTCCAGACTAATGGATGAAGATGTGAGAACAACAGATGAAATAGGAGGGGAAGGAGTTTGTTTATAGCCTGAGATAGTCCCATGTGGCAGACCACTGCTCTCTGGCTCGATCAGGCAGCTTTATGACCTGCACTTCTTCAGAATAACGTGACTGCTTTCTTTTTGTCTCTTTCTTTAAAGGCCTCCGCCTCTCACCCAAACTGGTCTGTCATCAGCCTCTCACTATCTTTATTTCAAACCTTGCTAACCAACTGCTATAACCAACTGCTGTCATGACAAATTATATGACTTTGACAGAGTTTGTGAAAGTGACAGAGTATGTCATCAAGGAGTGATTGAGCCATAAAATGTATTGTGGTACAACAGCAGGTATGGCTGCTGGATGAGTGGAAAAAAAGAATGGAACATGAAGAACTGATGCAGGAAACTAGCCAAAGGCTATTTTGTTTTCCCTTTTTGGGGTTGAAGGAAAACTAAATACTACAACTATTAAAAGGATTCAAATAGACTTGTTTCCCCCAATACCAGGCCTGCCAGGCTGTGCTTTTATAAATGGCCTAAAGGAGGGTTATGTCTTAAACCTGGGCTGACTTAAAAACCTACACAGGTGAGCCTGCCTGTGAATGATGCTAATGCTGTTTAAGATGCTGTCAGCTCTCCAGGTTGTGTGAGGTAACAGGAAGACACAGCAGCCAAATGTGAGAACGCCTCCCTCCTACCTATCCCTATATGCCACATTTATAAAGAATATACTGCCCCCCCCCCCCCAGGTACACAAACATCACATCACATTCTGTCACATTTTTTCATCCAACGGCATCATTTTATGTGGCAGACCTCCACTCGTTGCATGCTGCTAAAGAAAATAATTGGATGTCCTGCCTCCCACTAAGCATCGGAGCAAGCTAGCCTGTAACTGGCAGACCATTGCTGTCCATTTTGCATAAGTGCGCTAAACCCTTTTTATTGTCCTGACGTATGTTTTACTTGATTATTACAATAAATGTGTGAGCAGTAAAACCTTCAAATTGATCTTGCCCTTCAGATTCCTGTTGTGACCTGACCCTAGACCGAGCAGTAGTAATAGAAGCACATTTTGCTATATACTTTATGTGAGAATGGCATTTCACTTGGCAGCCACCCAATAGCAGAGCCACACTATCAGGCTGAAAAGAGGGATCAAGGAAGGAGAAACCCCATCAAGTGGCCAAAGGCAAATGAGGTGACAGAGTGGCAGAGGCTGGACAAGGACCTCAGCACAATCCTCAAACTCTCGGTAAAGGGCAGAATGGAAGCCACTCTCAACTTACTCGGCGAAATCTTGTATGAGGAGTGCAGAGCAAGGTTCGGCAAAGTGGTCAACAAACAAGCAGGTGTGCGAAGAGGAAAAGGAAGATGGGAAAAAGGTGTTGAGCAGCTGGTGCAAAGGCAGTGACAGCTGTGGAGATGTTGGAGGAAAGCAGCTCCTGAGGAGAAGGTAGGTCTGAAGGTGCTGTAGGAGGTGAGGAGGAGGCCAGCGAAAGGGCAGAATAAATCCACAAGCACGGGAAAAGGAAGGAGAAAGAAGAGCTAGCTTCTTCAAAAATCCTTTTGAGCATGCTCAACAGCTATTGGAGGACAAGAGGAGTGGGAAGCTGGAAGCTACTATAGTGGAGCTGGAGCAGCACATCAAGAGCCTTTACAGTAATCCAGCAAGGAAATTTCCACTTGGATCACAGAGACCTGCCCCACATCCTGCTCCTTCAACCTTCCAGTGTGACACCTCCCCTCATAACCTCAGTGAAATACGAGAGGTCATCAGAAAGGCAAGGTCAGCTTCAGCACCAGGTCCAAAAGAGAATACCATACAAGTTCTATGAAAACTGCCCTCATGTGCTTAGGTTTTTGTGGAATCTCATGCAGACTGTCTGGAAAAACCAGCACATCCCACTAGAGTGGCAAAGAGCTGTCATGGTGTTCATCCCCAAAGAGCAGAACTCCAACACAATTAGCCAGTTCAGGACCATTGCACTGCTGAACGTTGAGGGAAAGATCTTCTTCTTAATTATAGCCAAGAGGATTTTAGGCTATCACATGGGGAATATATTAACACCAACTCTCATAAGGCAGGAGTTCTAGGCTTCCCAGGACATGTGGGGCACTCAGCTATGATATGGGAACAGAGCCGGTGAACCAAGCGAGAGAAAAGCAACCTTCACGTCGTGTAGCTGGATCTTGCGAACGCTTATGGAGCTGTACCACAACAGCTCATCCTTTTTGTCATGGAATTCTTCCACATTCCCACTCACATCAGCAGCCTAGTATCCAGCTACTTTAAGAATCTCAGATTTGTTTTGCTCTCCAAGATTTCACAACAGGATGGCAACAACTAGAAGCAGAAATCGCGATGGGGTTCTCCATCTTCCCCATCCTGTTTGTGGCAGCTTTTGAGATCATCCTCATTGGACCAAGGCAAGTGGTAGGATGAATAAATGTGCACTCAGGCCAGATGCTTCCTCCATTGAGAAGCTACATGGATAACATTACATGCATCTTGCAGACAGCACCATGCACAGAGGTTTGTCAAGCTGGTGACTTCAGAAAGAATGAAAATCAAGCCCTCCAAATCCTGAAGCCTCTCTGGAAAGGGGTCAGGAGCAACATCACCATCTTTGTCACAGGTGGAAAAGAAACCCCTATATTAGCTAAGCAGCCCTTCCGAAGCCTGGGGAGGAAATAAACAGCAGACCTCTCAGACAGGCAGATGTGGAAAGCAGTACAGAAACAGCCTGTAGACAAAAGCCAACTCCCTGGAAAGTAGAAAGTGTGATTTTATCAGTTCACATTGTACCAACAGGTGATGCGGCCTCTGAAGATGTGTGAAATCCCCTCATCAGCAGCCAGTAGGATGGATGAGATATCCAACTCCTACATACAGAGCTGCCCCGATGCCTTTCTGAAACAGGCCTCTTCGGGAGGAATGCACTGCAGCTGCCACTCAATTCAGAAAGCCCAACTGGTCCTGGAGCTGAAGGAGTCCACAGATCCACTGGTGCAGAGCATGGATGCCACAGTCATAACTGGCTAGAAATGGAGAGCTGAAACCGAACTAGCAGGCTGTAGCATCAGGAGACTGTTGTCCAAACAGGCTGAGCTGGGCTTAGCTGAGGAGAGGCACCACAGTTCTGATTCAAGGCAAGCAGGAGAGAGGGGAAGTCCATGATCTTGGTGGAGGACAAGAAGACAGAGGAGGAGCAAATAGAAGCTCAAAGTGGTGACACAGGGCCACCAGGAAAGCTGGACAACCTGGGAGGGTGCCGTCATCAGGTCAATCAGCTGTTCTCGCCTATGGAAAATCCGGCAAGACTCCGCCTCCTCATCAGGGCAACGTATGACACCTTGTCCTGTCCCCGGAACCTCCACCAGTATTTTGGCACTGAGGACAGCTGCCCCCTCTGTGACACCTCAAATGCAAGCCTGCAACACATCCGAGCAGGTTAGATGGCTGCGCTGGCCTAAGGTCATCACAGATTCTGGAAGGATGCAGGTAAGAAGCAAACCTCCCTCAAGTAGGTAAGCATGTCATCCAGTTTGTCATCCACCCGAGTGCTCCACTAAGGCTGCTCTCTCCTGGCATGGAGTGGAACATGAGGGTTAACCTTGACAAGCAGCTTGAGTTTCCTACAGAGACTGCCACCACGTCCCTCCATTCAGACATTGTGGTGTGATCTGCGGCTACCAAAACCGTCCTGCTAATTGAGTTCACTGTCCCATGGGAGGAGTAGAGGCCGCCCAAGAGCAGAAAAAGCTCAGTTACTCAGACCTGACGGCTGAGTGCAAGGAGGCCAGATAAAGAGCCATCATCTACCCTGTGGAGGATGGATGCCAGGGCTTTGCCGGAGCACAAGCAGCATGCCTGCTCCATGATATGGAATTAACAGGGCAAGGCTCAAGAAGGCCACAAGAGAGCTGGCAAAAGAGGCAGAAAAGAACATCCTACCCCTACCTGAATGTATTTTACTTGGCTATGTACCATTCTTCCTGGCAATGCTATTATGACTTAGATTTAATCCTTAGATTTACTGTAGCATTATTGATAGATGCACTCTTAGATTTGTTGATGACTGTATCTAATCTTTGTACGTTGCTTTGGCTAAAAGCGTCTGCCAAATGAATAAATGTAAATGTAAAAGGGTAGCCTCTGGTCGTGGCTGCAGAGAAAAGACAGGAAGTGGGGGGCTAGCTAGAGCTGCTGGAGGTGCTGGGGACATGTCCCCGCCACTGCTCCCCTACCATGAGATGTGCCGGGGCCAAGGGAGAAAAACACTGATGAATGGTGGTCCCTAGCTGATGACCCTGCAGCTGGCCTGAAGGCACTGTTGGAGATGTGGCAAGCAGTAATTCCAAGCAGGATATTCAACATACCTGTGCATTTCATTAAGTACAATGGACCCTGGGGAAGGTAAGCTGAGATATGTGAAATCAAACAGTATTCTTAAAAAGCAATAATATCATTTAGGTGTTTAATTACAGAGGTACATCAGCATCACAGGTTATATAGGAATGAGGGATATTCTTTGAAGTCCTTGTTGTTATTCATCATTAAAAAAAAAAAAAAAAACTGGCAAGCACACACACATATATATACATATATATGCCCCTTTTGTCTTTTAATATTCAGATGTAAGACACAATGAATTTTCCAGATATTCCATATGATATTTAGCTATTATTTCTGTTTTGTAAATGGGAATACCTAAAGTTAAGATGTTCTGGCGAAAAGCAACAAAAACAGTCCCACATGTGCACTTTCACAGCCTAAATATGTGCAGAGCATGGATATTCTTCGGAACTCCATTCACGCGTATGTTTTCACAGCCCCTTCTCAGATGAGACATGCACATCTCATACACAAGATACACATCCTTGTGTTTGGCTAAATTGAGCAGACTACCCTGTTGCTACTCCCTGCTCTTTGTTCGTCTGTATCTCTTAGCCTGTAAGCTTACATTTCCTTACCTACTCAAACAATGAGGTGGGTTAGGAAAGGTAGAAAGAATGTTGTAGTCATCAATCTCTCTGAAAGAAAAGCGAATAGACTAGAATAGCGTAGTGTGATAAAGAACAAATATGGTAGGGCGGGGAGGAGAGGAGAATATGGGCGGTGATGATATGGAAAGTGGAGGGAAAAGCGCGCACTTGAGCCCAGAGTCTAGGGTCGGTTTTCGAGCAATCACAGAGCACGTCAATCAACTGTTGCCTTGGTAGCGTTTGACGTCACCACTCCCTGCCCTGTGCCTGCTCCTGAGACTGGTGTGATTGGAGGGAAACCCCGTGGATTAGACAGTCTGCCTGTGAGAATCAGCTGTGTAGCCAGTGGAAGAACACCATTATCACACACACTCAGGTAAGTGGGAGCTGATTTTACTAACAATATTGGTATAAATACATGAAATATGTAGCACTTGTTATTGTTTGTATAGAAACGAGCTCGAATTTAGCTTTTAAGAAATCATACGGTAAGATGTATGCTTCAGCTTGCATGTGCTAGCTCGCTAACAGGCGTCCGACAGAACAATGAAGTGCTGCGCTGGATTCGGAGCTTTGTGTAGACAGATAATGTGCCTTGATAAGAACGGTTACATACTACCATTGCATAGTTCTTTCCCTTCCCACGATTGAACGCCAATTATCAGTGTTACACTTACCAAGCATGATGTTAGCCAGTTAACTGGTTAGCTGCGGATCACGAACGGTTTCAAATTGTATTGGAAGCTCGTTAGCACAAGCTGGCTGCCTGACTGATGGTTTACTTTACAACCAAGCCCATCAGTCGGTGTTAATATTTAGCCAGCTCATAGAATAGCTAACTGGCAGTTACTATATTTTGAGGTTTAAATCATCTTGAGAAACTTGCTTATTTGTTATTATATAGTCAGGATAATTACGATATCTCTATATGTTAGTAAACCAAATCTTAGTTGGAGGTTGGCCATTAAACGTTAACGTTACTGTCCCTTTTTCGAATCATGAAGTTCTCTCACCAATTTTGTAAAATGAAGCCAGTGCTGGCTAATGTTAGCTTCATCGGTTGTTCAGTTGAATCGGTTTCATAGTGGTTTTGCTTAATGTATCCCTGTCAGACTGACTATTAAAGTCTGCATCTACAATTTGTATGTTATACAGACGAAGAGAGAAGAGATGCTGCCGATGAGCAGACAAGGGCGAAGGAGTTCACGTCTACATTTCAGAATGGGCTGGGTCGGGTCAGCCATATTACATTGCTGTTAGCTAGTTGGCTAGCGAACTCGTGCACGATAGCAGTCACATAAACTGGTCGTAAGATGTCGAACTCTTCGGCTTCCTTTATTAAAACCGAGAACACTCCCGATCTGTACGTTTTTGTGTTCGACTTCAATCTGTATCTGATGAAGAAACCTCAACTGCAAGAGTACTCGTCCATTACTGGTGTACATCTTAACGCAATTGCGCCTTTGATTGAATAAAGAGGGTCACGAGGGGTAGCTAGTTAGCTGGCTAACCATAAGCTACTTGTTGTAAGCTAACGTTAGCTGGTGGCACATACTCTTTACTGAATAGATATGTCCTAGTAAAAATACATTTTCTAGTACACAGTTGATGGCTAAAAAAGGGCGCGTTTTCGTTAGCTTTTTATTTAGAAAGCTAACACATTCTGGTCCTTAATGTTGCGAGTACATTGTGGAGTAATTTCCGGATCTGCCCAGTACCTTCAACTGATAGGACGATTTTCTGACTGGCCGTGCTGCTAGCTAGATTAATAGCTGGTAAATGTTTGGGGCTAGCGGCGAGCAATAGCTACCCATGCATGCTTTCATTGCCATTGCCCAGCATGTGTAGACGATTTAAGGAACCTTGCTACTCCGACAGGTACGAGTATTGGGTGTGGTGAGGAACGAGAACATATCCGCATTTTTCCCCACACGGCAGCTCCACCTCAGGCCAACTTTGCTTAGCTAGATAATGGAAGTATTCAGACAGTGCATACCAGCCAGTTTATTACACAGCCAGCTAGATTGTAAACGTTCGTTCTGTTTGAACGCATTTATTTAGAGGATTTGTCATTTGCTCATCCACTGAGCTCATCTACCACCTAGTTGTTATGGTAGGTACCTAAATTAAACCGTTTTCGGTGTCGAAAAGAAGAGGATCACTATCATATGACCTAAATTGCGCCTAGGTGAATTGTTCCAGCTCCGAATGATTCCTTGGGTTTAGTAGTCTTGTCAGACATTGAAATATTCCTTTAGGTTGGAGCCGTATCTGGTTTCTGTGGTAGCGTGGCTGAGCAGCTATTGTAGGCTAATTCGTCATCCCCTCTTCTTTATGGATTTTCAAATGGCTACACGTCGGAGCGTTTCCGTTTGGAAGAAGGCAGGGCTCAAGACACGAATGCACCAAGATGAATATTTTTCTAGCTTGTTGGATTAGCGATGCATCGAAGTAATAAAAGTGAAGAGCCTTATTGAATCAAACCTGTAATGCGGTTGCACTGTACACCGGCTTTAAGTAATAGAAGGGAGAAAGTAACGTTGATATATTCAGAAAATGAAACACGCAAGTCGAGTCTCACGTTTTCGAGAGAAACTTCACTGGGAGCGGAAAACTGGTGAGTGATTGAGCATAGCAAATCAGTGCTGTCAGAGAGAGTGACATTAAACCCGTGGGCCATGCTACATTGTGCTGGCAGATGAAGGAGATATTGATTTACTGGAAAGGACGTACAGTTTTCGGTCATTTTGCAGTCCATGGGGCTTCAATAATGATGCTCTATTTAAAGCATTTTAGCCAACGTGAAGTAGTAGCAACATGAATATTTCATCTGTTTCCGGATACATCAAAAATCCAAACGCTAGAACATTGCATTCCTACGCGAGCGGTCTCGTATCAGTAAAAATGTAGCTGGCAGCATCAAGTAACCCTTTAAAGAAGTTTCGTTCAGATATGAAAGGGTATGGTAACTGTACGACTTAAGTTAGATTTATTTTTTTATGGTATCTACGGGCTGTTTGGATTGTTTATTAAGTATTTTGAGATGAAGGATGTTCAATCCAGTTGTTAAGAACCTTTGTTTGAAGGGAATAGTTTGGGGGAGGTGTGAGGCAGAATGTTTGACTCGCTGTGGGTTCTGTGTCAAAAAGTCAAGTCACTTTGCAGTTCTAGCCTATTTGGACAATCTTTCATCAAGTATGGAGTTAATACCACGAGAAAAATACAAATAGTTAATTGTTGGTTATTGGGAAATATATTAAATTACACTGACTTCCATTAATACATTGTGACCCAGTACAGTTTATTATCTTTTAACAGAAGTACCTGGAAGGAATTAGATACAATGCAGGGTTGAGATATTTAATTACACTGTTTTGCATTAATGCAGGGTGACTAAACTGTTTATATTGTAATTTGCAACTACCTGGAAGGCATTATATTTAACATAGGGTTGAGAGATTTGCTTGATTGGTTTGAGACCCAATCCACACCCTTTCATTGGTGTCATTTGCATCCCAAATTAGCTTTTTTTCCCCTGTGGTAGCATGGTGTTGGAGTCAGGTCTCAGGACAAAAAAAATGACACAGGGCAAAAATTGCTGCACTAGTATTTTTGGCAGTTGTTCCATGCTGGACTGATGAGCATTTGCACTTGTAGTGCAGTATTGGTGTAGTTTCTTGCAATTGATAGGCATGAATGGACAGGGAATTACTAATCGTAATGAGCCCTTACTCAACAGACATACACAGGTCTTATGAGCCTCAAGGAGGATGTCTCGACTGTGGCTTTTGGTGTCACTTATAGATCAATAAAGGCAGCAGAAAGGGGAAATGAAGTTCTCAACTGTTAGGTTAGCGTATGTAATTGCAATTGAAGTGGTTGAGGATCTTGTGCCAGTGGTACCATGTTTGTGACTGTAGCAATTTGGTGCAGACCTCTTAAATGGATGAATTTCCCTAGGCAGGTTGCAGTTACCTCAGGGGTGTTTGTTATGACTTTGTCTGAGGTCTTTTTTTCAGTGAGTGTTCCCTCTATCCCCTCAGGTCTGTCTTGAGCCATTTTTAAACATAGTTTCTGTTTTTAGCTGCTGTAGACAAGCAATTTTTTTTAATTTGGCCTGTTTCGTAATGTGTTCACAAGTCACATTTTTAAACCAGTGGTATCTTTTTCAACCAATGTTAATTTTGAACCCTTAGGCTGTTTAGGATTTACTCGCATATAATTGTTGATGTTTATTGTCTTGTTTTTGGGAGTGTTTTTTTTTTTTTTTTTTTTTTAAACCGTGTTGGGTTATAAACTCTCTCTGGGAACATGTAGACCAGTCAGTTGATGGTTAAGTGATGGACATGTGTGTTGAGCAGGATGAGCATGGAGTCCAGTGTTCATATACTGATCAGTTCATTCTCTCTCCAGTACTGAGCAATCATGGACAAGGCCTTGCTAGTGCAGAAGGCCAAGCTGGCCGAGCAGGCTGAGCGCTATGATGACATGGCGGCCTCGATGAAGGCGGTGACAGAGGATGGCGCCGAGCTCTCCAACGAGGAGCGCAACCTGCTGTCGGTGGCCTACAAAAACGTGGTTGGGGCCCGGCGTTCCTCCTGGAGGGTGGTCTCCAGCATCGAGCAGAAAACCGAGGGCAGTGACAAGAAGCAGCAGATGGCCAAGGAGTACCGGGAAAAGATTGAGAAGGAGCTGAATGACATCTGCAACGACGTGCTGGTGAGGCCCTGTCGCTACAGCAAGCTTAAGCCTGCTAGCTACAATTCTTTGAAACCCTTATGTATCTTTTACTTGCCTGCTAGTATACGTGTGGTTTAAAGCTAAGATTAACATAATTTTAAAGCAAAGGACAATGCATTTCCTGGCCGGCTGGTCGGCCAGCCATCTGTTTGCCCAACATCAGCCAAATTTACTTCCTGATACACAAGAAATATTCATGAATATATCAGTAGAGAATAGTAGAGAATATTGACACATGACTCTTATTAGTTGGACGTGTAAAGCTCCTTCAGCAGCTTTACAAGCAGGGTATTTATGTCACATCTGTAATTATGCAAATCATACATGTAGTACACAGGGAATTGTGATATGTGGCAGTCTAAAAATGGATGTGCCCTTGTCTGTTTTCAATGACATGTCAATTTTCTGATTCGCCTCATTGTATTACACCATTTCAAAAGTACAGGATGCAGTAGTTATGTGAACCTGCTGTTTACATGGCTGTTCTTCCTAAACAATGTCAGCAGTGTTCCACCTCAGCGTTTCTTCTAGGGCCGCAATGTAAATATCTATCTGTGATACAGCACATGCATTTTTTAAGCACCCCTACACTTGCTTTTAAGAATTATTAGTACATTGTATTAATTTTTTTCTCTGTAAAACGTATAGCTTTGAATAAGACCTAGTTTCCCATGTCTATATTTCATATGGAACCAAATGGATAGGGTCATCAAGTAAAGTGATACATTTGGTTGTCAAGTTTTTGGTTCATGCACTCTTTGGGGTGACTCAAGTGTGCTGTGACATTAAGTGACTGCATTCAGTCATTAAACCCCCCTCCCCCAAAAATATGCAGCTAACAGAATTCCCCTTGTTTCCTATTGTCCACAGCAAATGTCAGATCTTTCATGAGGTTATAAATGCTTTGATATTGTCTGTGCTGAGAAAAAAAATTTCAAAATTGCCATGAATCTGTGCCCTCTGCATCAAACGATGAAGACATCAGTGATTTTGTAATTTTTCTGGCCCAGCACAGCTGGTGAAGTATTTTGACAGTAATCCAGATAAGTTTCCTTGCTTGCTCTAATTACTTGACATGAGCAGGGGCCCTCCTCCATCCAAGCTCATTAGTGCATTCCTGATCTCATTTGTCCCAGAGCAGGAAGAGATGTCCTCATAAAGGCAGAGATATCCCAGGTGAGGGCCATCCCTGTGCCCGAAGGAAAAGGTCCGAAGCAGGTAGTTGGGCACCCAGGCAGGAAAGCAAGGCTGTGAGATTGGGGGTATTGTAGATGGAGCGCCGGTGCTTCCAGGGGTATAAAGCCACGGAGGGGCCCACAGTGCCCCTGGCTGTGAGGCAGAACCTCAGTACAAAAAAGGAAATGTTTCAGTCCTGGCATTCCATTCATGTTTCTGTCGTAAACTCAGGGTGGACACATTTTGAACTAACAGTTGTTTCCAACAAGCTTGCAAGCACGTGTTAAGGTTTATGGCTGGAATTTGATTTCTTTCAAATCCTTTCTCTGCCTAATGTGAGAAACTGACTGATAGTTCAGAATGGGTCTTCATTTTTTGCCTCTGGTTTGGGCTCCAATGCATTTTACTCCTGGTGCTCAACCTGAAAAGCCACAGAGCTTATCTAAGGAGACATTAACAGATGTGGCTAGGCTTGCAAAGGGAGGTGGAGTTTCCATGGAAACTGAATTTTGGCCAACCACAGTAGTACATATAACATAATCCAAATTTTTGGCACATTTTTGTTTCCAATTGCTAATGGAGGGTGACTACTAATATTGATCTTAAATGTAATCATTTATTTCTTTATCATAATGCATAGATGGCTTTATACCAAGTTTTATGAACAAAGCTGTCCTTCGCCTTGACCACTCACTTGAATGATTAGTCCCCTACGGTTAGCAGTGTAGTATTGTGCATGCGCAGCGCAGACAACATTTT
This sequence comes from Albula glossodonta, assembly GCA_019788955.1. NCBI lineage: Eukaryota > Metazoa > Chordata > Actinopteri > Albuliformes > Albulidae > Albula > Albula glossodonta. Next base: position 1,754,046 of record JAFBMS010000070.1, read on the forward strand.
CCCCCACATGAGTATTACAAAACAAGCACATACAAACTGCTGCAATCACCTGCTGTCCTATTCAATAAAGAAATTCATAGGATGATGGTGTACATTGCAGTGTTTCCCCTTGGTGCGTGGTCTTGGTGGGCGGATGGGGAGGGGGCTGTCATACCTGATACAGTGAACAGTAAAACTCTTCAGATCTGTTATCCCCATTTCCATGATTGAAATATATGTATATAGTAATAAATAAGATTTTTTTAAATCTTGAACTTTTATAAAGGTGACCTTCACATGTACATAGCCTAATTACAAACAGCCTTCTCCTTTGTGATCTAAACTTGAAAGGCACCCTCATTGTGTTCTCAGAAATGCATGTTAGCTGTGAAGGTAGCTAAGTTTACCAATTTCCATCATGTGCAGCCAGAGTTTATATTTCACATCCTGAAGCCACGGTGGATCAAGGCACGAAGTTCGGTGCTTGCAGAGGACCAGAGGCAGCTGCGATTCCTGCACATCTAAAGATGCTGACCCTATTTATGTACGGCTGTAAGGAAATGATATTGTGGGTTGTTTTGGCCCCTCTTTATCACCTGTCTTTGACATTTCAGCTTAAAAAGATCACCCTCCCGTGGCTTTTGCTTGCGGGTGGCGCACAGTCGTGTGTGCTGGACATGCTCCTCGTGGTGCAGCGCATCGCCATGCTTTTGTGATGTAACTTCTGAAGGAGACCTCTCAAAAAGAGACTGCACCTACTCTGCTGGAATTGAGTTTTTGAAAAAGTCCATATTTTCATATAAACAACTTTTAGACTGCCCATTAGCCCTGAAAATCACCCAAAAATGTATTGTAGTGAGCATTTCCTTAAAGTCCTACTGAATTTAGCTATGTTGATGTTGTGCCTTTAAAAAAAAAAAGAAAAAAAAAACTGGATTTAGTGTGCAGTAATTTAGAATGTGGTCAGAGTAAGGGGTTGATGTATTCCATTAATAAACGTTTCTAGTTCACTAGCTGACAAACAGAACTCATTTTGATATAGAACAGTGCCTATAGACACTTGGCACTTTCAGGATATTTTGAAACTCAGGATTTTTTTGATCAAAGTACTCTGCTGAGTGGATTTGTTAAATCCTACTAAATGTAAAGCATAAATCCTTACTTTAATAGCTATTACTGCAAATATAATTTCAATTTATTCTCAGTTTTGATTTAATTCCCGGCTAGCTTTTGCGCAGCAGTAAAGTGAGTTCCAGGTATACAATAAACTTGATCGTTACAAAGGTAAGAGGTAAGAGGTAAGTTTAAAAAAAAATAAAGTATGAATGGGTCAGGTCAAAGCACAATTCCCACAGATTTCCCCAGAAATAATTACCCTTTTTTTTGTATGTAATGGGTGTGGCAGTATATGACTTTGCTGAATAATGGTAATTATTTGTAGAAGCATGACTTCCAGCAGAACAGTCATAATTGTTGGAGATGAGTGTGAAATGCCCATGGGTTGTGTGATTGGAGCTTGGCTGCAGGAGGCTGAAGGGCTGCTTAGAGCAGACCTTTAGAGTGAACCGCATAGAACCGGGGCAGCAGGGCCCACTGGCACCACCCTGGCAGGATCCATCACTGTCACTCCTCCTCTTCCAGCAGTACTGCCTTTACAGTCTGTACTGTCCTTTACTAAAATCTTGGCATTACCTGACATCTGTTTTGCCGGTGAAACTGATTTGAGTTCCGGTAGTACAATTATAATTGTACAATTATGAGTTGGCAAAGTTTTGAATTGTGTACACTGTACACCAGAACCAGTAATGCGACTGTTGCAATAAAAGGTGCAATTTCATTGTAAGTTATAATTCACTTGCATTCAAAAAAAAAAAACCACAAAAGTGAAAATCTGCAGTTCAAGAAGCCCTCTCAGCTAATGCCAGGTAGTTTTTGAAAATGTTTGTGACTGTTAAAACACAACTGGTATGTGTATTTGTAGTTAATCACTCTTTGGCAGCAGTTAATATGGGACATCGAATATGAAAAATTTAACCATGATTTTTATAGTGTTTTGTTTAACGTCTGGAGTGTGTCTGTCCACTTACTGAATGCACCGGTCATCTAATACATTGACCTGTCTTTTTTTTTTTTTTTAAAAGGAAGCATTTCTTTACAAACCAGCAGTTGAGTATGCAGGTTTTATCAGACCCAATGGGCCTGCTTTGGCTGGGGGGGGGGGGGGTGGTGGATTGGTTTATATTATAGTGCAGCAGTTGTGGATGTGCTTTATCTGTGGGGTTGAGTCATTGGGTTATAATCCCATAATGACAGCAGCTGAGCTGTCGTTCTGGGCCACTGGCCTCCTGTCCCTGGAGCTCAGCAGGGGAGAGGAAGAGGTCACATTCACTCCCCAAGGTGCAAGGGACCCAACCAGGAAAGGGGGTGGAGTTACACCCTACACATCATGCTCTGTGTACTAATCCCCTCCCACCCCCCACTGTGAATGTGCAATGTTCTGGCTCCATCCCCGCCCCACCCTGCCTTGCCATGCTATTCTGTGTTACAGCTTGCCACAGTGTGCCTTTACCCACACTATCACTGGTCAGTGCTGTAGGTCAGCTCTCAGGTCCAGGTACGCGTATGAAAAACCCTTAGTGTGCTTACAGGCCTCCGCCCCAGTGCTACATCCACAGCATCATGATGCTGGAGCTATTGCAGGGTTTCTCCACCTAAGGGAAGACCATCGTCTTTTTTTCAAGAACATCCAGTGAACACATGGTAGTTTGTTTTGTCACATGGTAATACATAGCCCTCAAATTTACCAGCACTAAGTAATGCCCTTGCTGCTGTGAAAAATGTCCCATCTGCAGGAATCAGTGAGTCTTCTGTCAGAAATTACTTTATCGTTTAACGTGCGATACCACAGTGTTTGGTGTAGTTGGGAATGAAACTCAATTGTACCAATTTATATACACTAAAATTTGGTACCTGGACTAGAAGTATGCCAGTCACTTTACTTGCTTCATAGTGGAAAAGTATATTTGCAGAGGTTTAGGTTTTTATCCATTTTTTTGAATGTGAGTAAGAATTCCTGCTTCTCAAAAAACGGTTTAGGTTAAAATTATAAAAATACTGTTTGTGATGCAGTAGTCTAGAGGACATTCTGTACAAATGACAGGGAGCAGGTAGCTTCCACTGCATGCTTTAAATGCAACTTCGACCACAGGGCAACTGTGCGATCCAGTGTCAGCTACAGAACATGATTGTGTAACATGGGTCACATTGTACAGAGATGTGACTGCAGAATCAATTCAAAGCAGCCAAGCCCAGGAAGCTTCCTCTGAACAGAAAATGCATATATTTTTGTGCTTCTATGATGTGTTGATGTAACTACCACATGGCTGCTACTCCCACAGCAAATGAGTCATCATTCATAATGAAAGATGTGGTTATAATCACTATAGTCTTAATGCAGTGACATGTCTAGTTCTCAAGATGGCTGCCATGGTTAGAGGTTTCTGTGACTGTTCTGCAACTTATGTAACAAATGTCTTTGGTCATTTCTTAAGGGCTGTACCATCACCATTGTCACAGCTAGCCTTTATCGCAAGGTGATGCACTTGTGGGCTTTTGAAATCCAGACTGAAAGTCTCTGAACTGAATCAGATATTCAGGTTCAGCTTTAAGGAGCTGAAGCCACTGTGCTGAATACAGTAGCAGCAAATTTGGCACGTGGTATTTGCGGGCTTTGAGACCTGGAAGACACATTGTTCTCTGCAGGTGATGAGTGCAATGTGGAGAGCGCTCAGTGACCCACTTCAAGTGGCGGTTGTTGCTTGGGACGCTCAGCTGAAGCTCATACTGGGGTACAGTAAACGCGCATGCACACGCGCGCACACAGACGTGCAGAGACACTCTCTCTCAAACAAGTCTCCTGCAATGCACAAAAGACTTCTGTAATGCAGGTACTGCTGAAAAGTTGACACCCGTACAAATCCCTGCTGCTGCCACACCCCTCCCCCAGTCGTCATTTCCCTGCAGCACTTGAGTCTTACAATGTTAGTATGTGTAAAATTGAATGTATGCTGCTTTAACATGCCAAGATCATTGAACAAAGTGTGCATGTAATGATCTCAGGAATTTGTCTGTGCATAGACATGTAAATTCTCTCAATCTGTGCAGCATGTCATGTCTTCAGTATCCGTGCTTAATTTGCTTTAATTTTACTTTCCTGAATATCAGAAGCTGAGTTTTATATGCTACTGTGATCTCCTTTGCATTATAGGTATTACTCTCTGCCTGTAATTACAAAAAATAAATCATAATATGTAACGATTGTGAGTTTATTTAACTAGAAGGAAGTCCACTAGGGAAAAAGTCAGTTTTTGTCAGGTTCTAGCAAGTTATTTGATTATCAGCATTGTGTTTGGATTTTTATGTTTGCAGACATATACAGTAGCCTGACTGAAACGGTAGCAAGATCTTTAAAGTTTTACAGGTTCGGTTATTCATCATGATTGGGGCTGCTTCCATGCCTGTTCGAATTTTATTTTGGGTCAGAAAATGACAAAATGTGTCGACTCAGAGTACCTTGTACATTGTTCGCACAAGTAATTGCAAAAATGGTTTTGTCTGTCAGTATTACACTGTGTTCTTTTCCTAACCTTTTGCCTTCTTTTTGTTTGTGTTTTTCAGGGGCTTCTGGACAAGTTTCTTATCCCCAAAGCCTCCCTAGCTGAAAGCAAGGTGTTCTACTTGAAAATGAAAGGAGATTACTATCGCTACTTAGCCGAGGTGGCTGTGGGAGACGAGAAAACTGGTAAGCAAGTGCGCTTGCGCCCACGAGCACACACACACCCCCTGCACGCCCCCCGGAGTAGTCTCTGATGCTGGCTGTGCGTAGCCTACATTGCAGCGGAGCATGGGGGAAGGGTGTGGGGTGGCAGGAAGCAGGAGTCCTAATCCATCTGTATGTTCAAAGCGTCTGGCCGGAACCTGCTGATAGTGCAGGTCGGGTGAGGTGGGAGCGTCTCCTAACTTTCTCATGCTCCTCTCGCCTCCTCTGCCCTTGCCATTCTGCTCATGGCGCTGAAATTTTTCTGTTACCACATTACGATTGCATTTTTTTTTTTTTTTACTTTGCTTCACAGTGTTTTACATTCCTTTTATCAAACATCCCAGGATTGATTTGCATATAAGGTTCTTTTGAGAGACCAGTAGAACAGGATTCTAAAGCATCCTCCCCATCCCTATCCTTTTGGGTTTAATTATGTGCATTGATAAGCAAATTACTGCTGTTTTAGACGCTGTTTTAAACAGTATTGTGTATTGGGATGAAAGGATAATGAGGGAAATGTAGTATTTAAATATTTTTCTCAAGTAGCAGCCGTGTTTATTAGATGTAATAAATAATGGTGTATTTTTGTTATAATATGGCTGCAGTAATGTAACTGGAATGACTATAATGGAGGGGAACTCTCACCCAGAGTGAGCATTTGAAGGAGAGTGTAAACTGTCAGGCTGTTAGAGGCTGTGTTCATACCACACACATTCCAAATCGACAACTGGAATTTCTGTTAGAGGTGAGGAGAAATCTAACGGGCATTGAGCCGAGAGCTTGCCGAGGTGCAGTTTTTTTTTTTTTGTTTTTTTTTTTTTTTTTGGGTGTGAGTTGAGAGCAGCTGGATGGGAGAGATGACAGATCGAGGGAGTGGACCATGGGCTCTGAGCGCGCCTAAATGCACTGAACACACAAGCCCTGACATGGCAGAGCCAGCGAGTCTGGAGCAGCGCAGCAGGGCGTGTGCTTGTGCATAGAGCGCGTCAATCAAGGGAGCGCACCTGGGGGGGCGCAGGTGGGGGTGGGGTTGAGTTTCCTGCATCCCTCTGCTGCAGGGGTGTTCTCAGGGCCCTGCTCTGCAAGGCCAGGGAGGGGCAGCGGAGCAGGTTCAGACCTGCTTGTGTGCAGAGAGAGAAGGAGAACACCATGCCAGGTGCCCCCTGCTGGTCTGGGTTGGGTCTGCATTGTAAATGTGTGTTCCTTTTTTTGTTCCTCTCACACAGCCCCTGAACCCCCCCCCCCCCCCCACCCCAAAAACAAACTTTTATGGGAATTGAAAAATGGCAATGACCTTTAGTGTATGTGTGGAAATGAAGGCCAGTCTTAGAGTATTTACAGGGTGCAGTGAACGCCTGTGATCCGGCGCCACACCCAGGGAGTGGTGCAGGAATCCTTGCTGGCCGCACCCAGAGGCCAGCAGCACTGACTCTGCCATGTCTGTACTCATCCCCCTGAGGTCAGATGACTGGGTGTGACTAACTTCACCTCTCTGACCAACGCCTGGCTGCTTCCGTCATGACACAGCGTTGCCCCCTCTGACTACAGAAAGCACAGCAGTACCAAGAAGTCCATTTCAGACTGAGACATGCTCAAGGTTAAAGAAAACCTGGTTATGTGGAATATTTGCTTCCCTCCAAAGGAACACCTATTAAATGCTTCCAGTGTCAGTCTACACTCTGAAAGCTGTAAAAATGGGTGTGTCCAGTATCTGCAACATTATGGGGCTTGCGACTTATGAACAAGCGGCGCCCTTTTTTTTTGGTGCCCGTTTTTTTTTTTTTTTTTTTTTGGAGCGCCCTTAGATGCTGTGCTTGAGTTTCATGGGCATTTCAACACAGGAGTGGTGTTTGGACTAGGTGTAGCAGCCAGTTCGACAGCGGCTGCCCTTAAAAGAAAGTGCAGCTTTCACAGAATGAGCTCCAGATGATCAGCAGTTGTACTGGGCTGTATATTTCATAGCGGTCAACTTTCAATGTCATATCTGTCATCAGCACACTTTTTTAAATCATGCTAACATGTGCATCTGTCTAACACATCACATTAGCCAAGTTGTGGTGCATTTTAGCTTTGTTATTAGTGCTTGATTGCTTTTGCACCAGCAGTGGATGAGCAGTATATTGGTTTCGGGGCTGAGCGTTTTTTTTTTTGAATTTGTTCAATGCGGGCCTTCAGTTTGTGTCTATATTTCCTTTTACTCCCATCACGTATTCTTTCAGACAGGGAAGAAAGGGGTTAAGTCCAGTTCCATTGCTGACGTCCTGAGAAAAGTGTGAGACCAGATTTGCATGATCATTGACTTGCCTGTAGCAGGTTGAGTCCCGACTCCACAGCTGTGTGCTGTTAAGCGTTTTCATTTAAATACAGTGTTTTTTCCAGGAATTTAACCTGAAATTAAGTATATTTATCCCTTTGTGTAACAACAACGCTCATTCCTTAAAGAAAAAGAGGGAAAAAACACGAGCTGTTGCTGTTTTACCTTTTGACACGTGGACATAGCAGGAGATGAGGATTGAGATAAAGCCTTGGCTCTGTTAATCACAGACTCGCTGCTCTAAAGAACAAAAGGAAAAGAAATTCATCTCTTTTGTAGCACTGTTCTACAGTTTCTACACTGTGCCCAGTTTTGCTTTTCATTGTCAGTGTATAATTTATTTGAACTGAGAATGGCTGGGATTCAATCAAATTTGTCCTTAACTTTGGCTGGCAGTTCAGTTCAGTTCACTTTTATTCATTTGTAAGTGACAGTTCCAGACAAATGTTGATTGAATCCCAGCCTGTGTTTTTGTCTGTGTTCTCTTAACTTTTTTTCCCCTTGCTATTTTAAAGCTTAAGTGACAACACAGATTACATAACTGGTAACATAAACCCATAAACCTGATTTTGACCATGTAATGGTTGTGTTACCAATGAAGCTTTTTTGTGGGCCGATTAATTGTATAGTTCAGTGTTCTCAAAATAAGCTTCACTTACTGAACTCTGAGGTGTAATGAATCCTTCCCCACAGGTCTGACTTGTGCTTCAAGGAGGGTGTGTTCTGACCCTCCTCCTCTAGTAATCCAATGTACATCTGGCCCCTCATCTTTCAAGGTGACTGTGTTGCAGTTATCTAGGGTCTGACCTTTCCACTGTTGACTGGCATACATTGTTTTGCAGCATCTTTGTTAATACGATTATTTTTTTTTTTTAATAGTTTGTGTAGTTTGCACTGAAGGGACTGTAAAGGCATTCATTTGATTATTAAGCAGTCATTTTCCTTCAGCAGTGACATGAAGAACAATGGTTAATTTTTTTTTTTTAAAGCTGGAGGAAGCCGGCAGACAGACAGGAGAGAGAGAGGGGCGGGGGGGACAGGCTCAGGCTGTGGGAATGGGGGAATGGAGCGCATTCCCTTTGTGAGAAACAGAAGGGCCATTGTGCTCCCTCATTGGAGGAAACGGAGGAGATGGCCGCTCACCTCATCACACAGGCCTTAAAGAAATTACAATAAATGAACCCCCCCCCACCCCAGATGGACATTTTTATTTTGTGCATGGTTTCTGGAAGACTGTATGTCTCTCTTACTGTGACCTGTGACAGGAATAAATTTAGTGGTTTGGCAGTCACTGACAATTTTTCAACTTATTTTCAATCAGTCTGCAGAAGAGATTCAGACTAAATGACACCCACGAAGGCCAAAATGGTTAGAAGGAAAGAGTCAACACTACCAATTCATTTGCTTTCCCATTTACTGCAGTGATACTAACCTCACCTGGTATGGTAAAGTCTGTATCTCCTCTAAGGAGCATAATATTTTGTGAATATGATATGGTCACGAGGAGTCTGAGACTTTATCTTTAGACAGAAATGCCACAAAAGTGTGCCAGTCTGTGAAAAATGTGTACAAATGACTAATGTGTGTAACTGCCAGCTTCCTGCGAAGCGCTGAACAGTTGCGTGTGTGTGCACTCCTTGAACTCTCCTTCACCCTTTCCCCTCAGAAATCATCAAAAACTCAGAGAAAGCGTATGATGATGCCTTCAACATCAGCAAGGAGGAGATGCAGCCCACGCACCCCATCCGCCTCGGCCTGGCCCTCAACTTCTCTGTCTTTTACTACGAGATCCTCAACTCGCCCGAGAGGGCCTGCAAACTGGCCAAAACGGTATGGGCCATCTGCAGAGGCCAGGGGGCATATCGCCTGTCAATACTCTGCCCGTGTTCTGCATGGTTCTCACCTTCTCTCTCTTTTTGTCCACCCCCAACTCTTCAGGCTTTCGATGAGGCAATCGCAGAGCTTGATACACTGAACGAAGATTCCTACAAAGACAGCACCTTGATCATGCAGCTACTGAGAGACAATTTGACAGTGAGTATGACATATATTGTGTGGAGTGGCCGTTGTACACGTTTCTGAGGGGACATACCTGAGGTGAATAGCCTCCAGCTCTGAGCAGCTATGAATAGCCAGGATTTGAAATATGGAAGGATTTCCAAGAGTAACCCCCATAATCCCCAACCCCCCATTTAATGGCCAAAAAGTGATGTCACTCACTTCTTTCCTGCAGCTGTGGACCTCAGACAACCAGGGTGATGGCGAGGACACCGAAGAGGGTCGAGAAAACTGAGGCCAGCTCTCTCCCGTCTGCCTGTCATCCGAGCTCACCAACACTGAGACCACCTCATCATTCCTGTTTCTCTCTCTCTCTCTCCTCTCTCTCGTTCTCTCACCACTGTCACTTGTCCTTCCTTTTCCTAGTTATTTTTGGAGTTTCTGTGTGGGGGGGGGGGGGGGGGGGGGGGCAGGGAATGATGGTACATGGGTAAGGGCATGTCAGTCAACCTTGTCATTTTCATGTGGGGAGCAAAGGGGTCCTTGTGGAGAGGTGAGGACAAGGGGGCAGGCAGGTTCTCAACACATGCGAAGTGGCAAGTCTAGTTTAGTCCATTTTATATATAAGTATATATATACGTGTGTTGTTGTGGATGTATGTAAGTATATACATACATACACACTCACATTATGTATATTCAGCATATGTATACCATGTTAAACAGTTTGGCATTGTTTGACCTCTCTGGTCCATCATACGGCCAACATGAAAATTTCCCACAAACCACTGCAGGTTTAAGTCTGCAGCCAGCTAATTGGCAAATGTGCTTATTAACCAAACAACAGTCAAACGGCAGAGATGAGCAAAAAAGGTAACATTCCATTTTCTGTCACCTGCTCAACTTCTGCATTTCTCATCTTGGGTTACCCTAAAAAGTCATTTTTATTTTCCTGTGTAACACAAATTACGAGGTATAGATAACCTAAGAACAAAGCAAGCATTTAAAGAGGCTTGACGCTGTAATACTGAGCAGAGCAGTGACTTTCCCATGTACTTATCTAATAACTGCTTTTTCCAACTAGGGTTTTTATTTTCTTTTTTTTTTATTTTAATTTCATTTTTATTTTGTTTCTTTTGATACTTGCCTAAAATGCATGTGGCTAAGACGTAGTTAATGGGGAGGTAAAGAAGATTGCTATTGGGCTGGCTAGCTTTGTTTCATGTCTTTGGATTTTCATACAGAACACCCAAGCATAACTGTTATTTGGAGGGGAAAATGTAATTTCATGTAAGTGGAAATAAAAAAAATAATTTAAAGTGTGAATTCTCCCTTTTTGGCACATTGACAGAATACCTAAATCTCATAAATTCTTATTGTTTTGTAAACCTGAATTTACATAAAAGTAGAGGGCCGAGCCTTGTTTTTACTTGTCAAATGTCAATGATTGGCTGTTTCAGTGTGTTGACAAATGCATAATAGAGCATGTTTTGAGTAAACAATGATGCGTCAAGTCTCACAAGTTCACATAAGTACATGTTCTGAGTCCTGGGAAGTAGAAGTGTTGCAACCAGTCAGGTTTTGGGGAGTATAAAGGGGATTTATGTAACTGTCTGGAACAGGCTTTTTTAGGTTTTTACAAGGTGCTGATAATGAGATGATGGAAATCACATCTGTGTAAAGGCTCATTCCTGAGCTTTAACAATACCCTGCTAATGACCCCACCTGGGACCACCCTGGTGTAATGTCAGTCAGGCTTTACCCTCTTTACTTACTGTCTGGGTGCCCAGTTGTGCTTGTAAGCCTTACTCACTTCCCAGTCATCTACAGTGGAGTCAGACAGTGCAGATTAGAATTGGTGTTTTCCCAAAAGGTGAGCAGTAAGTACCTCCATGTGGCTTACACAATAAGACATCAGTTTGGGAATCAGGCGTGACCCCTGCAACAGTCCCATCTGCACTATGGCTGGAGGTTTGCATTGGCCAGTCTTGCTGGGGGAAGATGGCGGTTAAGGTCGTTGAGTGTGCTGTTCTCATTGCTCTATAGTGGCCACTCCTGGTCAGCCAGGAGTATGCATATAAACATAACTATATCCTGACTTCATCATACTCTGGAAACAGAGGATGAGACTTCAGAAATCTAAAAGAAAAATGTGCAGTCAGTCATGGCTGCGTTTCACTCTGCAGTCCACCACCTGGGCTGCCTAGCTGCCTGCACTGAAGTACCTCAAGTCCAGGTACACTGCAGGTGCCTGAGTGGAACACAGGAGTCCAAATCAATCCATGTTTGACACTTCTGCTTATTCAGTCGGATATTTATTATAGTGAGGCTAATCAGGTTAGTAATATTGCTGAAGAGGAACAGTGTCCGATTCAGAAATCAGGACTGCCATCTGTTCATAGGCCTTGTTCCTAATCCAGGTAGATTTACTTTACAGTAGAACCTCAGTAATCTGAACCTGTCTGTACTGGGGGGTGCTTTAAGGTTGCTGAAAGTGATATGAAACCTTCTATGAAAACCATTACACAACTTGCTTTGTCTTTAAATAGTCTCATGTTTTTGTGTTTTGCTTTTCCTTATCACGAATTTACTACCCCCCCCCCCCATTCAACACTTCTACCGGTGCCACCCCAAGCTCAAGAGTGAGGGGTCATATTTCAAACCCCGCCTAGATGCATCACAAAAGGGGTCTTTGTATTTCTGGCCTGTCTCTGCTGTGAAATATGCAGGACAAAAAAGAATTACCAAGTAGACTAATTAAGTTTTCCACAACTGTGTGACTAATTATCATCTGCTTAAACTGTACTGAAGCAAAAATGAATGCCCTTAACCTTGTCCTCCTCCAGAGGTCCTTAAAATAGGGGCGGATGCCTGAGGGAACTCTAAGATGACTGCATTTCTCCTCTGTTCATCACAAAGCTGAGTTATCCACAACCACTGACCGCAGTATGTGGTGTGAATAGGCAGATGTGGGGAGATTCAGAGATAATCCTGGTCTGTTTTAACGGTAGAGAGCAAGGAAAGAGGTCAATATTGTGCCAACCTTCTGTCCTTGTTCACGGATTTTCCAAAAACTTTGGTCAAGCGTAAGGGCCTTTCTGGAATCAATGTTAAATATTTGCCATGCACAGGATATAGTGTGCGTATACTCGTTCTCGAAAACGTTTCCAGGATATGGTAGGTATGTTTTGCAAAATGACCGTTTTCTGATCGTCGGCTGAAAAAGCGGTCCTCACTCAAAAAAAAAAAAAAACACTTCTGAGAATTCTGGGAAACGTTCCACACGGCGCTGGGGTGTGACAGCTACTGCCCGTAGCCGAAGCTAGAGTGTTGAATAGATCTGTGTTGCCATGGAGACATCGCGACTAACTACAGTGGAATGTCTGAATGACGAAAGGGACTGGAAAAGCGCAGCTTCTGTTCTAGGTCATATTTGGACAGGATGTACGGCGTGAAATATGAGGAAGCGAATGGCGCGAGCGCTGCTTTCACTGCCTGTAAAGCTATGCCACCAACCACAGCGCTTGAAAATAGGCATTTCGTTTCTGTAAACTGGCGACCCCAGATTTTTCCTGACAATAAAACATTTGGTGTACATTACAGTTTTTATCACAGTTGCAAGATATGAGCGATGCATCTGAATTTCGCGGAGGTTTCGACTGGAATGACACCTTTGCGTTTTCTCTCGTTTCTAATTGCAATAACAAAGGAATACATAGTTTTTAATTTTTTTTCCGGGTGGAACGGGTTGGCCTGGAGGTCAGATCACTATGTTTCAGTTGAAGTAATTCGCATTCCACCAAAATACTTTTAGGGGTTTCCCATTCTTATATATAGGGTAGTTAAAGGTTCAGTGATAAGTCAACAGAGTACATGTAGTCCTACTCTTATGAAAGTGGGCTCAAAGGAACTCTGTCATATTTAAACTAATACGGAGCGGTGTATGCGATGCCAGCACAATATCATGATTCCAAGCAGAGAAAAAGCCTCAGAGTTTGTACCTTACACTGCAGTGTAAAAGTGTGAGGTGCCTCAGCAGCCGTGTGCAATAAGCGAACATGGCTGTAAGTGTCGAGTTATGTGTGAGGCGGTGTCGGTCAACAGGCCTGCCTAATTACAAGCCATTAACCTTAAAAAATGTCTGACACGCATGGAAGCAGATATAGCATTGCTGAGCGGGGAGAGATAAATGACAACGGTCTACAGTCCAAAGCTGATAAGCTAATAGCCCACCGTTTGGAGAGAAGGTGGTTTCAACGCTTGGAATTAAAAGGTTCATGTGTAATACAGACTGCCGGAATAAATTCGGAGGAAAGTGCTTATTTTGACACGATTTAAATATGCATATAACCCTTGTGCACTCATGAATTGTATTATGACCCATTCCCTGCCTAGGATTTCATTTTTAATTTGTATTTTATGCGTACCATGATCATTCTTTTCGATATCGGGAATGTCGTGTTGGTTTTGTAATTTGCGTAGATAATACAAACACTGCCATCTGTTGGTAATACAAAAACGCCACATTAAACGTTGAAATGGCACAAACACTGACTAAGGTATTGTCAATTACTGTACTTTCCTTATTGTCATTTAAATAACCAAGTTGGATCTGGGGCCCACAAGTGACGGAGACTGACATTATAAGATTGTTTTCAGCGTGGAAAAAATATTTATTTCTCACGCCAAAACGATTGCTGTTTCGACCCACAGAACAAATTGTGCTGGAGTCCAGCCTTATACATCAAATGGGGTTAGGCCTATCTCAGCTGAGGTGATGGCATCAGACAGGCAAAGCCATTAACTTCTTAATGTGATTCAAATGCACCAATGACCTTTCATGAACGAATACATAATTATAAAAAGAACACAATACGGTAGACAGAAGGTCAAACTGATTAATTACAGGGTAATAAATGATACAGTTGGGTGCTTATTTCTAGTGAATCTGAAGATCATCCACCATGGAAAACATAAAAAAACATGGTGCGACAGCATGTTTCTAAAATGTATAAAAGGGCTTTTTGCTATGTGACTGAGAGGTGATGTGTGCCACCACTTCCTCCAGAGTCTGTGGGAGTGGATCGCTCTGTGGAGTTAACAGCGGAGTTGGATAAATCAGGGAAAAGAAAAAATGCTCTTGAATGTTTTCAGTATTATTTTAATAACATTGTTTTGAGAATCATGCTGATCCCAAATCCTGCCAACTGAATATGAGGCAGCTGTGGCCAAAACATTGCAACAAAAGATATTTTAGCATAGCATATTTTTATATAGACATCTTTTTTATTGCGCCTTTAAGTGTATAATTTTCAAGAGATGTTTAAGTGGGTGTGCCCCAGTAGCTCAGCCAGTAGAGCGCATGCCATGCAAAGCCAAGGCCTTATCACAGCAGCCTAGGCTCAAATCCAGCCTAGGCCCCCCACCACATGCCCCCGCACCTCCTGTCCACCACAACCGCCAAACAAAGTGGAAAAATTCCAAAAAAATGATTAAAAAAAAAGAGATGTTTAAAGGTATGTTTGGTATCTTTCATGTGTGTTTTTGGAGCATATTTTTCAAGCCTGTTTTTCCCAAACACAATCATCACCAACTGGTGGACTCCTGGCTTCCACCATTCAGCTCACTGATTACCACAACAACCATTACAACACAACCTGGAACTGTTACATGTTCCAGTATATAATGTCAATGATTTTGATGTTTAATTACATTTTAACCTTTAATCCCCCACAGCAGGACTAAACTACTTTATGAGAAGCATCCATCCATTTTCTGGACCGCTTGTCCATTAGGGTTGTGGTGCAGGGCAAGCAAAGCAGCCCGGGCATGCCTTTGCCCTGCCACTTCCTCCACCTCACATGGTTACTTGCAATGTGGAGAAGCAGCAGCTCTCCTCTAAGGTCCTCCTGGAGCTTGAGTGCCTTCTTCATGGGCTCCTCACCCTCTCCATCATGGAGAGCAAGCCCAACCTCCTTCCAGAGAAAACTCATTTCAGCCAATTGTTTCTGTGATCTCATTCTTTCAGTGACTACCCAAAGCTTGTGACCCTTGGTGAGAGTTTTTAAATTGAGATCTTTGCCTTTCCCATCACACTCCAGTGCAACACCTTCATTAATGCTGCCACCGCTCATAGCCGGCAGTCAAGCTCACAGTCCTTTTATGCTGAATCATGACTAAGACCCCAGCATGTGAACTCCAAACTGCCACTGGATCTCCTAAAGAATCCTTCATTGAACACGGTTATAAGCCTTCTCCAAACCCCCAAAACACATGTGCAGACTGGGTCAGCAAACTCCCTTCAGTTATCTGAAAGTGTAAAAAAGTTGGTTTACTGTTCCAGGGCCAGGACCAAATCCACATTGTTGATTCCGAATCTGAGGTGCAACAATCGGTCTTTTCCAGCACCTCGGCACAGGCTTTCCTCAGAAGGGTGAGCTATCCTGACAGTTGGAACACACCCTACCGTCCTCTTTGTAAAGAATAGGGATTATCACCATGGTCTTCCAGTCCAAAGGCACTGTACCTGATATCTGTGTGCTGCTGAAGAGTTGTGTCAGCCATGATTGCCCAAAAACATCCACACCCTCCAGTATTTCTGTGCAGATCTAATCTCTGGTGTCCTACCACTGTGGAGCTTCCTCACCATCTTAGTGACCTCCAGCAGGGAAAGGGACTCAGACCCGTCAGAAGACTCCAGCTCTGTCATCCGTATGGCAGCGTGTCCTTTGGGTTCAGGAGTTCATCAAAGTGTTCTTTCCCCTTCCCACAATATAACCAGTCAAGGTCAGAGTTCCACTGCCCTCACCAAGAATAGCATCCTTTCCTTTCTCACTTGCCAAGTGACTTTCTAAAACGATTTGCTTCTGTACCCACATGAGCACTTAAATAGGGGTCCCTTGTTGCCAACCAGGCCCAGAAGGCCTCCTTCTGCATAATGGCTGCCTTCACTACCATTGTCCACCAACAGGTTCTTTGGTTGCCACTATGATAGGCACTGTCAACTTTTGACCTAAATCTTTTTGAAAGTGAAAGCTTCATGGGAAGCATAACCTTTAAAATGATATACATGCTTAAAAACATAAATATATGTACTAGTTTCAGTCCTGAAAATGTATGAGTTTCTACCTTATTAGTTGAGCTGAGCCACGTCAATGCTGTACCCACTGTGTTATGAGGAACAGCTCATGCTGGATTCCAGGAAATCATGTGTAGCCCCTCCCTTTATAAAATGTTATGAGGTGATCCATACTTCCCGCAGGGGGTGCTGTTTCACATGGATATGATATAGTCCTGAATTGTTGTGCTGCACAAACCTCAATCCCTAAAGCATATTTACCATTTAAAATAGAATAGTTTCTGCTTTCACCCCAGAAAAAAGTCGGTACACTTTGTATTATGAATAGTCTTTGTCTCACAAAATCCCATGCATTCAATGTGTTATTTTATTGGATTTGATCCCTTCAGAGATGTGCACCTCTGCCTTTGGAAGGTAGAAGTACACCCATTTTTTTTCAAACTGTGTACTAAACTACCTGAATCTAATCAGGACGACTCTTCAGCCAAGTGGGAGAACTAAAATCAGTCCTTTTTTCTGAAGCTGCGGCATCAAAATGTGAAGTCAACATGAAAACCTTCACAGTTAAGCAGCTAAATCCCAGCTAAAGTAGCTCAGGCCCATCATATCATGATTAAAGGGAAATTCCTGAAGTCCTCCAGGGAAAAAGGACATTGCTACCTATCAGTGTGGAAAGGTTACAAAGTCATTTACAAGGCTCTGGGGCATCACTATACCAGTCAGAGCCAAAATGTTAAAATGGAGGACGTCAGAAGCCATTGTGAGTCACCCAGGTTACGTTTCAGCTATGATGAGTCCACTATCAAAAAGAAACAGAGCCAAAATGGGATTAATATCAGAGCATCAGGGTATAAAACACTCACTAGGCAGAAGATAAATGTTTATCAATTAATTTCACTCAAAGAACTTCATACCAATATGAAAGCATGGTGGTGTTTGTGTTATGGTTTGAGGATGCTTTTCTGCAAGAGGACATTGCCATAATCGACAGAATCATGAATTCTGCTCTCTATCAGGTAATTCTTCAGGAGAATGACAGGCAATCAATCCATGAGATGAAGACCATTTCACATTTTGCGATGGCTAGCCTTAAACCCCACTGAGATGTAGTGGCAGGACTTGAAAAGAGCAGCTCATACCAAAAAACCCCACAAACACTGAACTGAAGTACCTCTGCATGGTGCAGAGAGCAGAAATTCCCCCACAGCACTATGAGAGAGTAATCAATAAAGACAGGATGAGTTCAGTTGTTGTCATTGCTGCTAAAGGTGATATAACCAGTTTTTAGGTTTTAAGAGGTAATTACATTCTCACACATGAGCATTTGGGGCTGCCTAGGTTTCTGAAATGGTATCAGTATCAAATTTCAGTACGTTGTGTGACTTGTTCACCCAGTTTCTCATTTAAGTAATTCTAGGGTGTGACTGAAGATCTGATAATATTCAATGTAAGAAAAATACATTGAAAAACATAAAATCATCAAATACTTTCTTATGGTACTGTAATTACACTTACCATATAGTTCCCATATATCATATTGAACACACTATTACAAATCATACTATCTTATTGTTCCAGAAATTATGTTTAACTCATTTTAATACACTCAAGTCAGGCCCCATTACATGCCTCTGTAGTGTTTGAATTAGTATTTACAGCCTCAAAAATGAACAATACACTCTCTCATGGGGTTTTAACACTCATGTGCTCCCCCTACACCAACGGGCATTCACAGTGTCTGATAATACAAGTCCTAAAAGCGCTATGAAAATAAAATTGAATTGAACTGAATTCCCTCCAAGCCCACCACTGCACTACAGACTAAAATATTTTGGGTTTCTCAACTGTGCCCAAAGCTTAAGGCAAGTCACCTCTGATGTGGTACAGAGACTAAGTAACTACAATTAGTGTCAACCAGGAAAGGGGAAGGGGTGTTCTGTGTCTCAAGTGACCCCCATTGGTCAGCTGGGCACCCACAGTCTGACAAAGTCCTATGGCAGAAGAAAAACAGTCTTGGAATGCAGTAAATGTAAAATGTCAAGAGCAAGTAACTAGTAGATGGCAAAAATGAACCTGGGTACTTGATGATACTGAGCTTTTCACTGCTACAATGAAATCAAATATGAGGAATTACCTTTCGCCTGGCTAGAGGTAAGGCCTCACAATACTTTGCTGGAGGCAAACTTTTGTCGCCACATAGCTCCCATAATCCATCTGGTAGAGATTACAGGGGAATTGGGGAAAAACAAAATTGTATAAAGGAAAGTACTACTATCTTGACATGTATGCTTTGAATGACAATTCATTGTGTGAAGAAGTTAAGGATTAAGATATCCCTTTGTTGAGAGGTTATGCATATTTAAATATATGCAAATTCATCAATCAACTTTCAGTTTTTATTTCTCAGTCTCTTGTCATTTCTCAGCACAACAGGTAATACTGCATACCTAGAACATTCATGAATTGAAGCAGACCTGGGTCATTCATCAAGACAATTAATTGAAACACATAAGCAAGTCCATATCAGAATGGTTGGGATAAAAGAAATTTCGATTTGTTTTAATGGCTTAATCCAAGTCCAGACCAAAACCTCACTGAAATGTTGTCACAGTGTCTGAAATGATCAGTTCATGTTCAATAACCCACACATTTTACTGAATATAAGCAGTTCTTAACTGAGAAGTGGGTAAAAAAAAAAATCATCCTCATCACATAGACCAATAATCAATAACTACATGAAGTGCTTGTAGATACCAGTCACGTAACTAGTTATTGCATTTAAGAAGTAATGAGGAGGTAAGATCTCTCCCTCCATGGCCACTTGTCCCCATCTATGAATATGAATGACCAGCAGAAGAAATTGATGTTCAGACTGGAATGTACTCCTTCCTTGCCATGTCTACTGTCTAGGAGTATTCACTGTGTGAGGCAGTGAAAGGCTGAGCGATTCCTTTGTTGTGAAATTATGCATACCGTATGTAAGTGTATGCAACCTGATATCTAGACTTTCAGTTTTATTTTTCTGTCTCTCTTCATTCACTGCTGATATAGTACTAAAGCTCCAATCAACAAAATAAAATGGAATGTTATACTGACCTACCAGCTCAAGGTAAGTACCACAATCTACAGGTTTTGCTTGCAGTTTCTTTTTCATAATGACTTGTTACTGCATAAACTAGGACATGCGATACATACAGAAAATTAGAGAGTAGTAGTAGAGTTACAAAAACGCCGAACTATTTGGTCAGATGTCGGACGAAGTGTGTAACTAAAGAGAACACAATGAATAAAATATTTTTACACTCTTAATGTTATGTCTCTTTCTGTAATTTCAGGTAATCTTTCAATTTTATTTGCTAACCGTGACGTCTTCCTCTTATTCTGGATTTTTAACCAACGTGATGGAAATGGTTCATCCTACTGACGTAATCGTGCGAGGGTATATATAATGGCGTCAAATTACCATTCGTTCCCCTAAACCCCGGCTGTTCGTGGCGTGCGTGAGCGCGTGTGCTCCTGAGCTTGCCTCGGCACACATCTTATTATAAAAATTTAAAAAAACAAAAAAAAATTAAAAACCATAAAAACAAGAAAAAATCTTTTTGTAACTAAAATCGGTGAAGCAGGAATACGCTGACTGGACGATACTACAAGCAAAAACAACGAGAAGCAAATCAAATCTACCTGGCTAGTTAGCGGGCTAACGTGACTAAGGGGAAGGCCTACCCAGTTTAGAATTATTGCGCGATTATTTTAGCTACTAAGCTAACTAGCAGTCCTGTCAGACAGGCCGCTCTTCGATAACGTCGCATATTTTAATTTTTTATTTCTGAAACCGAAAGTGGTTAGTCAAACTTAACTGTCAACCGGCAGGGCAATTGTGGGAATTCAGTTATTTCGCAAATTTACCAAGCTAACGACCAAACGTTTTCAACCTGTGAAGACTAGCTTAGCCAGATAGTTGGCCTACGCATTGTGTAACTAGCTAGCTAGCAGAGTAACGTTAGCGCCTCAAAGTCGGAACAATTCGGTCCTTTAATCAATTTGTTTAACTCAAACAAGATATTAGCATTTTAAATTACGACAATAGTCCTCATTCTACATCTGTAGTGTAACACGAACGCGAAAATGAATCCCAGCGCTCCTAGTTACCCGATGGCCTCGCTGTATGTTGGCGATCTCCACCAGGATGTTACAGAAGCCATGCTCTACGAGAAATTTAGCCCGGCTGGGCCCATCTTGTCTATCAGGGTGTGCAGAGATATGATTACTCGGCGTTCCCTCGGATACGCTTATGTCAACTTTCAACAGCCAGCCGATGGTAAGTTTAAACAAGCTAAAAATTCGGGCTCACGTTTTGCCGGTTTGCTACCTCCGTATGATAGCTAGGTAACATGAAGGCTACACCACGGCGCAGACATATTGAACTCGCACATGTTGCCCTATGTCAGCTTGCACTGGGCTAAAATGAAGGCCTAACTCAGGCTAGATGAATCGGCGCAGCCTGTTAACGTTAATACTGGTTAGCTAGCTGTCGTAGCCTTGTAAGGTGCACTAGAGTTTAACTGTATGCTTCAATGTTTGCTGTTATTTAAATCCAACTCGATGAAAGTATTTTCCGTTTACTGTAGCTGTTCCTAAAGGAATGTGTCCCATAGCTACCGATGTTCGGTTCGTACGGTTAGCCTTCTGTCTGATTAATCATTGCAAATGAATTCCAGTGTTTTCCCCTTTTATTTTCTGAACGAAATCAGAAACGTTAATGGTAAAGTTGTGGTTCTGTTAGCTAGCTAGCCAGCCAGCTAGTAGACGCTTAGGCCTAAACGATAACCTGGTGTCATATCTAGCGATTGTGATAACGCTACGACAGTGCAGGTAGTTCAGTATCAACTATTTAATGTGATAATCCAGTTTGTGCCCCAGATTCAGATGTGTATGAGATTTGCTGTTAAATACATTCCACCACTTTTGCCAAGTCGATCAGATATTAGCATTACCTAAATCGGAAACTGAGATGATTGGAAATTGTTCATATTAACCTCTTTTTTAAACATGCGGCAGCGTTTCTCTAATACAGTAGTTCTGTTTGGAGGCCATGCGGTGGGCGGCGCTAGTCTTTGAAGGAGAGCTGACGCATTTTTTTAGGGGGCGCGTGACACCATGACTGAACGCAAGAACGCTGGGTGTTTATTCGTTTACTGAAATTAACTATTTTAGGCTTCTAGATGTTTCCTAATCTCACCTCATCGTAATTTACTGTAGATGTCTGCCACTTAATTATTTTACCCTCTCTTTCCAGCCGAACGTGCCCTGGACACCATGAATTTTGACGTAATCAAGGGCAGGCCTGTTCGCATCATGTGGTCTCAACGTGACCCTTCCCTCAGGAAGAGTGGAGTGGGCAACATTTTTATCAAGAACCTGGACAAATCCATTGACAACAAGGCCCTCTATGACACCTTCTCAGCTTTTGGCAATATCCTGTCCTGTAAGGTAAATTTGGGAAGCTTCTCTTTGTTTGGGTGTGCAAACTGTTTGCTGTGTGAAGCCATGTTTAGTTTTTTTTTTTTTGCATGGAACATCGGAGTTACTTGTTTTGCTGCTTTGAGCTTGATTTTTAAAGTGGATGACAGAAGATGGAATCTGGTTAAAGGTTTCACTAGGTACTGCAGAATTTCCCCTGGGTTCACTGTCTTGGCAGGGTGTGGGTCAGCCATGAGGGGTAGATGTTATTGTTTTGATACATCTGAATGTACATTCTGATGAACAGACCTATTTGTCATATGTCCATGTTAACATTGTCTAATTTCTAACTTAATTCTCTTCATGATTCAGTTTGCCTACAACTGCAACATCTGTTTTCAACGATGTTCACTTGTTTGCGATATGTGCCTGATCCAGCCAAGCTTATTTTGAATCCTCAACCGAAAAAGTTGGTTTTGCAGTCTTGCAAAGTGCAGCCTTAATGTGACATAGCACACCACATTTCCATGTCACTCAAGGAGGGTGGCATGTAGTGGGTGGTGCCTGCCATTATAGTAATGGGGTAACACTATTCAATCTATTGAGTTATTCATGTTATTTGGGCTTTGCCCCAATCCTCAGTCCCCCTGTAGATACAACTATTAAGATAACTATAGAATTGGTACTCAGGTGGGAAAACTGTCCAGGGCAGTTGCATCAGATGTCTCTTGAAACCTTAAAGCAAATCCTGTTCTGGGGAAACTTTTTTAAATGCATGATGTGACGTTACTTACACCCACAAATGTCCTCTCTCCAAGGTGGTTTGTGATGAGAATGGCTCAAAAGGTTACGGCTTTGTGCACTTTGAGACCCAGGAAGCAGCTGAGAGAGCCATTGAGAAAATGAACGGCATGTTGCTTAATGACAGAAAAGTGTAAGTGTGTTCTGTCTACTTGCTGTATTCAAGCAGGAACTAATACATGTTGATTTGTCTCCATTAATGTGAATATGGTGTACTCAGTAAATGGAGAAAATGGTGTGGAATGGCATGTCTCATGGTTTGGTAGTTTTGAGGCTTACTAATGTAGATCACAAAGTGTTAGTCTGAGTTTCGATCATGCAGTCTTGTCAAATTCAGTGCACCCTTCACAGTGGAGCGCACTGGCCAAAATGGCTGCGACAGTGAAACAGTAGTTCATGGGCCCCACATTGTCTCATGGATGCTGGGGATAAATTTGTGCTACAGACAATGTCATTGCATTTTTCTTTGGAGAAAACTCTGCAGAGCTGTCTGTGTTCAGTAAATACTGTATAATTTGTGCTCTAATTGTGTTTCTTTCCCTGTGGTTCATGTGTGAACCTTATTTTCTTTTTCAGTCATGCTCCATTCAATGAGGTTAAGATAATTGTGAAATTAGGTGTCGGACAGCATGTGCTCATATGATAAATTCATAATGTCATGACCCTAATTTCTACTGCTCACATACAGTTGAACTGTAAGCAGTGAAGCATGCTTTGTCTTCAACAGGTTTGTTGGGCGCTTCAAGTCTCGAAAAGAGCGAGAGGCTGAACTCGGCGCCAGAGCTAAGGAGTTCACCAATGTCTACATCAAAAACTTTGGGGAGGACATGGATGATGTGAAGCTGAAGGAAATCTTTGGCAAATATGGTATGTGCAACTCTATGGATATTTGGCATATACCCGTTGCCTCTTGAGTGGCTATACCTGCAATAGAACTGTCTTCACTATGAAATTATGTACAAGATATATTAAGTACTAAATTGTTTAAACTATTCTGATCTAAGTATGAATTAAGAGGCACTGATCTCAAAGTCTTGCACAAGACAAGAATCAGTAAGCAGAAAACTAGTCAATTTCTAGGTATCTTAAAAACAGACTGTAAAAAGGGCTAGTTGTAAGAATTAGGCCATCAGAGGTCATTATGGATTTTCTTCAAATGGAGGTGGAGGGAGATCCACACACCTTAATACAATTTTCTGTGCATTTGTTTTTCATAACTTGTTTCCTGATTAATTTGAATAGTACAGACTTGAAGGTTCAGTACCTGCACTTAAGTATTGGTGTAGTGAGATTTTTTCAATACAAGTTAAGCAAACTTGAGCCTTTCAACCAAGTCACAATTTTTTTTTATAACTGTTCTCATTGGTTTTCACCATTATTTTGCTGTTGAGCCCAAACAAAATGATCCCGTTTTGTGTGCCTAGGATTTTAGTCTTGTTTCATCAATCTGTTTAAAAAAGAAAGGATTTTTCCAACAACAGTTCAGAATAATGGCATTGTGACAGCCCTACATCATTCTGAATGAGCAATTTAAACACCCCCCCCCCCCCCCCCCCCACAGGACCAGCCCTGAGTATCCGGGTTATGACTGACGACTCCGGCAAATCTAAGGGTTTCGGCTTTGTCAGCTTTGAAAGGCACGAGGACGCACAGAAGGTGAGCAGCGTCCCAGCTCTGTTCTCCCTCCCGATCCTTTTCTCAACCCCTTTTCTGTCTCTTCCCCAATTAGTTTTACCCCTTTGGTTTATGGGGACCTTCCCACCCAAACACCCTTAACGTTTCCCTGTTCTCTGCTTGCACAGTTGGTGATATTGCAATGTGTTCTTGGTTTCGTTCCAGGCTGTGGATGACATGAATGGGAAGGATATGAACGGTAAGCAGGTGTACGTGGGCCGTGCCCAGAAGAAGGTGGAAAGGCAGACTGAGCTGAAGCGCAAATTTGAGCAGATGAAGCAGGACAGAATGACCCGCTATCAGGTATGGGAGAGCTCGATGGCACGCCATATCTAAGAAAATGTTTTGGGATAGAGCCTAGATTGAGTTCACCTGTAATCGTTAAGTTCTCAGTTGATAAATGGTCTGTGTGGTAAAACCCTTTTTTCTCATACATACCCACCAATATAAGAATCGTCCAAACCCAACCCCGCTGTAAGAATTTGTGTTTGATGTCGCCACTAGGGAGTCAATCTGTATGTCAAGAACCTTGACGATGGTCTCGACGATGAGCGGCTGAGAAAGGAATTCTCACCCTTTGGAACAATCACCAGCGCAAAGGTAGTAGCATGATCCACCTCAAAATCCATGTAACATAGGCTGCAATTGCTGTATTTATCTGGCCAACAGAATATTCAAATTTAAAAAGCAAGATAAAAAAAACCTTGAAGGAAACTGAGTTAGATGGTATGTGGAGCAAGCCACAGGGAGTGACTTGACCCTGGAAATTGATTGGAAATTGGCAGTGTCATGGCTAAGGAGTTCGACACTACCATAGAGCCAGGTTTTTGTGTCTGTGACCCTTGGTTCCCATGCGCCCAAGCCTCAAGCATGTTGTAATGGGTTTCTCCTGCAGGTGATGATGGAGGGCGGCCGCAGCAAGGGTTTTGGCTTCGTCTGCTTCTCCTCCCCAGAGGAGGCCACTAAGGCAGTGACTGAGATGAACGGGCGCATCGTGGCCACCAAGCCCCTGTATGTGGCTCTGGCCCAGCGCAAGGAGGAGCGGCAGGCCCACCTGACCAATCAGTACATGCAGAGGATGGCCAGCGTGCGTGCCGTGCCCAACCCAGTCATCAACCCTTACCAGCCAGCTCCACCCTCCGGCTACTTCATGGCTGCTATTCCGCAGGTATGGTCTCCTGTTACCTTGAGGACATGGGGAAGATTGTCAGACTGACTTGCATATGACTGTGTGTGCAGTTGTCAACCAGGTGGTTTTGTGGTTTTTCCTCAGACCCAGAACCGAGCTGCGTACTACCCAACCAGCCAGCTGGCCCAGCTGAGACCCAGCCCCCGCTGGGCTACCCAGGGTGTGAGGCCTCAGCGTAAGTGTCTCCTGTAACTCTGGCATTACCTGCTCATGTAGCAAGGGTTCATTTTTCCCTTAACCTATCCATCTTCATTGGAAGCATCCATTTTAATAGTTTATGGACAGCTCCCTGTCCATCAGTCAGATCACATTGTGCTGTTATTGCAAGAGTACAGAGGGAGAAGCAAAGTGTGAAAGTTATTTTCTTTGGTTAAGTATAGTTATGTGTAGGCATGCCTGCACAATGCATTTATTCATGTATGTATATAAAGATGTGTGTGTTTGTGTGTACATTAGGAATATGCTTGTGCCCCATGACATGTAACCCAGCGTAGAGTCAGCCTGCATCAGTCAGAATGAGGTGAGCTGTAACCCGTGTCTGTAACCCATTTTTGCTGCAGATTTTCAGAACATGCCCAACGCCATGCGGCCCTCGGCCCCCAGGCCCCAGACCTTCGGCGCCATCAGGCCCACCTCCTCCCAGGTCCCACGCATGATGACCTCGCAGCGAGTCGGTAAGCCTACCAGCCTCCCCTCTGACACACATTTTGCTGGTTTGTGTGTTTGCCTGTGCGTAGCATTAAAGGACATGTGTGTACCTCCCCCAGCCACTCAGACCATGGGGCCCCGCCCCTCCAGCACCGCAGCTGCAGCTGCTGCCCCCGTGCGTGGAATGCCCCAGTACAAGTACGCTGCCGGAGTCAGAAACCCCCAGCAGCACCTCAGCAACCAGCCCCAGGTCGCCATGCAGCAGGTGAGCTCCACAGCAGTGGTGTGAATGGAGGCAAGGTTCAGATGTAGTAGAGTGTCATGCTGAAAGCGTGTGGTTTGGGCCCAGCTGAAGTCCCTCTCTGGTTGTCCACAGCCTGCTGTCCATGTGCAGGGCCAGGAGCCCCTCACTGCCTCCATGCTGGCAGCCGCACCACCTCAGGAGCAGAAGCAGATGCTGGGTGAGTTTGCCTAAGTAGCACCATGTACAGACTGTACTTTCAGAACACACTACCCTACAGCATTGCACTTTTATTATGAAGTATAGTACTAAGACAGCAGAGTAGGAAGGATGATGGTGCTAGGAGGTGGGTTCAGTTCCCAGGTAGAACACAGCTGTACTCATGAGTAAGGTGCTGAACCTGATTTGCCTCTGTAAATATCCCACGGTATGTGCTGATATGTAAACGAAATGACACTCTGGATCAGCAGGGCTGCTAAATGTCTAATGCATTATGTCATGGTTTTGTCCTGCAGGCGAGCGTCTCTTCCCACTCATCCAGAACATGCACCCCAGCCTGGCCGGGAAGATCACCGGCATGCTGCTGGAGATCGACAACTCCGAGCTCCTGCACATGCTGGAGTCCCCCGAGTCACTGCGCTCCAAGGTCTGCCTCCCCGTTCCCTTTCTCTGTCACTAACTCCTGTGTGGGTGAGCGCTTCAGCTCCTAAAATGGAGGGCATATGATATGATCTGGTGGAGGATTATTGGTCAGTCATATGTTCACTTATCAATTTCCTATGCAGCAGTCATAAGATAGATGCAATGTAAGGACAGGGTTACAGCAAGGAATTAATGTGTTGACGTCAAGCTAAAAAGTAGTAAGGGAGCATGCATTGTAATCAGTATACAAATAAAATTGAATCATAACACATTTTCTGATCTCGGAGCAGTCAAAAGGCATTGCATTGTCCAGTGACTTGCACTAGCTTTGTATCCCTTAACCAGAAACAGTTTTGTGTTGCTGTTCTGTCAGTCCCTTATAGGGAACACCATGTGTTGCCATCTAGTTGAGTGCTGAGTTTTTTTTCTTGTTTTCCTCCAGGTGGATGAAGCCGTCGCTGTGCTCCAGGCTCACCAGGCTAAAGAGGCTGCTCAGAAGTCAGTGACAAACGCCCCTGGCGTTCCCGCTGTTTAAGCCCAGGTTAGCCCCCTTCCCCGCGCTTCTGTATTTAGTCAATTAAGTCCAGTCCATTGGAAATAAACATTTTAAAGTCTTGAGCAATTAAAATGGAATGATTTCAAAGTCTGCTCTGAGGCAGAAAAATTTGACATTGTAGAGATCCATTAGAACTCCGTACAAAGTATCTTGTAACAACTTTAAGCAATTTTTTTTTTAAATGTTACTTGTAAAGGCTTTGTCGAAATGTCTGTTGGTGTCATTGAGTGAAAAAATGTTAAGCTGACTACATTTTTTTTTCTTCTTGCAGGAATGATGACTAAACTTGCTTCACCAAAAAAAATTAAACATTGAAAAATCGTAAAACACACAAAACATTGTAAAAGTAAAATAAAATCTCTAAAAAACGAAAATAAAGATTCATAACGCCAGGTCTAGGTAAGCTAAGCCAAGGCCTAGTTAATTAAAAAAAATTGAAAAAAAATGGAAAAAAATGAAAACCACAAAAAAGTTAGGGGTTTGAAAAAATGATTCCACTAAATGAAGAAAAATGAACGCATTCCTTTTTATTCCTTTTATTGTATGAAGTCTGTGGAAAATCAGCAGTGAGAAGACAAGTGAGAATCAATATCTGAGCATTGTCTAAGCCGCTTGCTTTAATAAAACTCTTAAAACAAGCCATGCCTCTTTGACTGTTTTTCCCCAAATATCCTGTTATCCGTGTTTACGTAAACCTTTAGTCAAGCTTTCATATCTTCAAAAACATGAATTCCATATCTCGCGGGGGGGGGGGGGGGGGGGGGCTGTCATTTTAGCTTATGCCTTTGTCATATCTTGTGTAAAGAAAAGGGGTACATTTAAACATCATGGACTAAATCCTGAAAATATGTAGTAGTGCTGATGGGAGCAGAAGTCTTTCCATAATTAAGCAAGCCTTGACCCAGATGCACAGTGCCTTTAGTTCATATACAGGTACTTGAGAGAGGTGGCAAACATAGCATATGTTCAACAGAGCTACTGACTTGCGCTCAAACTTGGGGAGAAAGGGCAGAGTTCTGTGACTTTGTCAAAGCAGTAAGGTTCTTTTTGGAATAAACTGGCTTCACTCAACCACAGCCGGCTAAACTGTGGCGCAAGTGTCCCTCGGCTGGTTTCATTTCTTCAGCATTCATCGCTCGTTTTGTATAAATGAACACTGATCATTTATTTAACATTTTCAAAGAACACTTGTAGATGTAACGATTTGCAATGCGGTTGAGAAAATCTAAGTTTGTCTCCAAGTATGCAGCCCTTCAACTTTAGCTGGTTGAGTCACTTGTATAGAATTTGACAAATGGTCCAATTGTTGTAGGACTTTTTGCTAGGGAGATTGAAGTACATTTTAGCTGCGGGTGTGTCAAACAAGGAAACTGCACTCCAGGAACGCTGGGTAAGTTGTGGACAGGTAGTTGCCTCTAAAATACCACAAAAAAGGTATTAAGCGCCGGTTCACATTTCTGTGCTACTCTAGGTCTGCTGTAAGCATAACCTCATCATTCCTGGTTTCTTCAGGGTGTGGCTGTTCACCAGTATAAAGTCTGGCAAATGGTTTTCAAGTGTTACCTGCTTTTCTGTTCCTCTGGGAAGCAAATCTTTTGAGGCCATGATGTAGTGACCTAAGCCTCCAGTAAACTTGTAAAGTAGCTGTTGACTGAGATGTATTTTTGGAGGTCTTAAAGTGAAAATTGAGGGTGTAATTCAAGTGAAAAAATTGGAAAATTGTAATATAAACTGCTTTTGTAACCATTTGTATTATAAGAGGGATGTTTTTTGTTCTTTGGAAAATATTGCTCTGTACTTTCAGGAGAAGCTTGATTAGACTGAGTCTGTCTTGGTAGCTTTTTAGTCTAAGTTTATATTTGCACATTTAGCATTGCAATAAAATGGAAGGGTGAAGCACTGAATAAACTTAAACTACAGTATTTGTACAAAGCATAAACACTTCCTGAAAGCTAACCTTAAGCACTTGGATACTGAAAAACATTGGCTTCTTTGCAACTATGCAACATAGTTACTGCTAATTAAATATCCCTGTCAGTTGTTGCTCTGAAATGTAACTATTTTGCAGGACTGGGCAAGTGCCTTCAAATGCTTAAGACCGGCATCTCACCTTCAACTCACTGCCCAGCACGATCTCTAACAGATTATGCACTAGCACTTTTGATGGAAATGACATTCAGGAACCTGTTCCATGCAGTGATACTCAGACTGAATTTTCCAGCATTCCAGTATTCTGTACAACCATTTTATAAATTAAATATACATAATTTTAGATTTTTTAACATATAGGACTGTAGTAGCAAATTCAAATGTATTTGTACCCTGAAGACAGGACACTGCCTGCTAAGCTTTACTTTTCAAAGTTACCTTCAGAAATATGGCTTTAAACATATGGCTTCAGTGAGATTGGAGTTGCTCTAATCAGTCTATGGTAAGTCTTAAAATACTTAATTTCCTAAAGTGTTTCAAACCTTCACCCAAAGTTAGGGAACAAATTATAAGACCTACAAAACCAAGCCACAAAAAGTTACTCTGGCATTATAGAACCAGTTCCAGTTAAGAATAGATGTCTATTGCTATCATTGTAGAGAGCGCAGCTCACAGCCATTTCATAGACACAATGGAAGACCTATCTCATAACCTCCCAGAATCATTAAGTTTGGCACAGTTTTAGCATGACATTAAACTTATTCAAAAAGCAACGATTTAAATTGAACAGCAAAAATACAGGTGGTGGCTAAACAAGTTGTAAAACCAACATGAAGTGACTTAACAGGGGATTGGGTGACCATGTGACCACCTGCACAGCTTGCATGCACAGGTGAATCTACCAGCATCTGCAAATCTTCAGGAGGGATGATCCTCAAGAAAGTCCATTATCTCACGCCTTGCTGATGGGGATATAAAGCACTGGCTATCATTCTAGTGACTGAGAGGGCCATGGCTACATAGATAGCACTGTTGCCATGTTCATCGTACAAGTAGGCAACCATTCATGCTCTATGGGCCTGTTAACACTGGTAATAAGGAACGCTCATGGTAGCAGGGAGAAATGCGCACGCTGGCCATAAAATGCAATGAATTTTGTGGTGGGAGCAGACAATTTCCCAGTCATAACCACCTCTGACTTCTGAATCCTACTGAATTAAACATTAAATTACGCTGTAACAATACAGTGTCAGATTTGAATGGCTTTTTACTACAGTTTCTCCCTGTATGGGGATAATTATGACTTACCCAGATGTATCAATATGTAAAATGTTAACGTGTTAATATTCTGTGTTAGCAGAAAAACATGTGAGAAGTGTGAAATATAGGCTCCCGATATTGTAGTGTAATAGCCACTAGATGGCACTACAGGAAAACCAAATTGCAAACATTGTCTCACCTACTTGCAGGAAACATGGCGGAATAATTTCCAGGCGATTTCATCATCTGTTCACCCTGTACTTGTACATGTTGATCGACAAATGGTTTATGCAATGACAGTAGAGAGTGCTCTTCTGTACTCTATTGTCCTAATATTACAGAGTCTTCCGTACACGCCTTTGCCGAATTATTTAGCAGAACACAATTAAAATGTATGACAATGATTAAGAAAGGCTAAATACAGAAGTATACAAAAACAGACGATCCATGAATTAGGTGACGACGGATAGCGACCTTGTAATCAAGTTTCCTAATAAATGAGTGCGCCAAGATGGGTCCGAATATAGAAAGACATGTCTAAGAAAACTTGGGTAACTTCAGGTATCTTAGTTTTTTTTTAAGGAAATGGACAGATGCAAAAACTACAAACACAGATCCTGACACCAAAATATTAATTTGACCGGTTACATTTTTTGACCAATGATGTACATCTTTTTCCCAAATGACCTTTTGTTATTCCTATTTACTTAAGACCGTTGATAAAATACTTAGTTGATAAAAATTGTTTTAAACCAAAAAAAAAAGTCTTCATACTAAGATGACCACAATTCTACGGAACATTATATTGTAAATATGTAAATGAAAAACCAATTCATAATCAGACGTTGGTTAACTTAATGTTCAATTTTATGTATCTTTTTTTTTTTTTTAAATTATGTATATAATATCATTTATTATATTTTCCAAGCCAAAAGTATATTTCAATGGAAAAAAATGTTTTGTAGAAGGAAAACCCATTTTTTGATGTCTGAACTTATAAAAATATTTGTATACTATATTCCTCACCTCACTGTATTCATGAAAAAAAAAAAAACACTTTGTATAAGTAGTTAGATAGTTAGTTAGATTTTTTTTTAGATTGTGTTAATGTTTAACATATGTGAATATAATTATTTTTAAAATGTGATAAGATAATTATTTTATATTTTGCTTTTCTCTGTGATTGTCGTGTTCACTGGGTTCTGTTGTACTTTTTAAAATAAACTTTCCACTCACCACTGCTGATATCTGTGGAATGCTCATTATGCCATGAAATCTGAAAAATGATCTGCAAGGTAAACAATAAATGGAATGAGCTTTCAGGCGCATGGAGCTATGGCACATGTTCTTTTGTGTCCTGTTCCTAATAAGGTTTCAAAAAGCAAAGCAAGTACCTTTGAGAAGCTCATAGAGTTAAAGCACCAGCTTGTGGCATTGTGACTCAGCCATTCCGTTCAGCTGGCTCAGCCTTGCTGGGGAAAGGAGGGCTGAAGCTCAGAAGTCTCATAACTCTTTGGAGGCCTCACTTGAGCCATAAGCTGACCTTTGTGTTCTTCCTAAAACACAGGCATTACGTGTCTGATGCTGCACCTGCGCTGTGAAAATACCACTACTATTTGTTGCCACATGAATTAGAGGTCACATGGGTGGGGCTGAATACATAGTTCAATTCAGGTGGGAAAACATTTTGAATGAAAACAATGGCACTGCAGAGTCAAACTGGTAGTCCCAGGAATCACATCATCATGTACTCTCCTACAGAACAGCTGAAGCTGAGCAGGTATGAGTTTGGGCAATGCTTGGATGGGAGACCTCATGAGAGTTTACTTCTGGAAATGGTGATGCTGGCAAGCAAGGAGTGGTCTTCTTTCTGGACTGGCCAATTAAAGCTTGAGATAATGCTCTGTGGGAGGTATGACCTTTCATATGGGAACTGAAGCCAGGAACCTGATGCACCTGCAGTCATTAAATATGCTGTGGCATTTACAGAAAAATCCCCTGCACACCAAATTCAGTCAATCTGCCATCCCAGTGACTAAAATAGATGAAATGACCATGACTATCCAGTCACAGCTCAACAACTGCAAGCCCAATATTTCTCAATGACATAAGTTAAAAAGTTCAACCCTATCCAAAGAACCATGAAAAGAGAAGCTAATGAAATATTTGTATGTGTATTACATAATAGGATTAAGAGGAACTGTAAGTGGCATGATTTATATAATAATATCAGGTCACACTTCAGAGAGGGACACAGGTTAATATGTTCACTCATAAATAACTGTTCCTATGTGATTGCACATTTGTACTTACATGGTGCTGGGAATTGGATTGATTTTTAGATATGGATGATTGAATGACTGGGTGGGCCTAATCCCAGACCAGGTTTTGATGTCTTGGGAGTACATATCTTGTAACAGAGATCCTGTTATGTATTATATGGGGCTTAGTCCACATTAGAACTGACTGTGTTCCCCTCTCCTGACTGAGGTGGTGTGTGTGTGTGTGTGTGTGTGTGTGTGTGAGAGACATATGACATCAGTGGCTGGAAGGGTGTTGCTACAGTACCAGAGGGAAGCTGTGGGCAGCACATTTGGGGATGTATTCCTAGTGTCTCATAGTAAGGAGCACTGTTACAGGATCAGGTTTTCTCTCTAACTCATAATGGATAATTATCAGGATATTGAATGGGAAATCTGATCCTAGATCAGCACTCCTATTCTAAAACCTTTTTATGAATATTGGCCCTGCTCATCCCTTATATGGCATGTATAATATTCAGAGTAGCTCAGAGACTCGGACCCCAGTACTTGTGAGCTGAAATCAAAACAAAAATCTGATCATAGTTCAATTCTTGTCAAAAACTCATTTTTCTGTAAGGTGAGTACAAGCTGAAATCAATTTAGAAATAAAATATTTAAACTTACTGAGGATTAGCAATTAGGTGATACTAACAATACTGTAAACTGTAGAGATGGTTAATGATTTGTGCAGAAAAAATAAGTTACTTATGCAGTCCCACATCAGTCCAAAATGAAATGTTTGATTTTGTGGAGCAGTTTAGTCTTTTTTCTGAGAAGAATGCAGTGCTGCCATGAGAGAATCCCTCACTGTGACAATGGTAAACAGCTGACCTAAAGAACACAGCACTTTTTTCTGAGCAGGTGTCAGGCCAGTCGTAGCAGTAACACTAGTTAAAGGTCATGGGTTTAAAGGACATGTAATCTCATTATGAATTAAAAATGAGCACCAAAACTTATAATTAAACAACACTGACCTTCTGTGCAAAGCACACTGGTAACATTAGACAGCTCTTTCTGAAGATGGGGAAAACCACCATTATGCAGTACCCGGCAATCCCCAACGTGATTCCAAGGTTTTTTTTTGTATTGTCCTATCATTCTAAACACATTTTTACATCGGCTCAGTGGAGTATATCTGAAGAACTGATAACATTCTTTGTCAAAAATGTACAGAGAAGTGGCATGCCAGACTGTTGGAAAATATTTTGTTATGTTCACTGTACTTGCTGTTCAAGAACACCAGCTTCCCCTGTAGCCCTGTACTGCTGAGCATGTTGTTCTGCTCATGGAGGTGTATGCATGCAGTGGCTTTATCAGTCCTTTTATGCGTATAGTAGGCCATGGTTACTGGCAGCATGGGTGTAGGGCAGCCATGGTTTCTGGCAGCATGGGTGTAGGGCAGCCATGGTTTCTGGCAGCATGGGTGTAGGGCAGCCATGGTTTCTGGCAGCATGGGTGTAGGGCAGCCATGGTTTCTCGTGGCATGGGTGTAGGGCAGCCATGGTTTCTGGCAGCATGGGTGTAGGGCAGCCATGGTTTCTGGAAGCATGGGTGTAGGGCAGCCATGGTTTCTGGCAGCATGGGTGTAGGGCAGCCATGGTTTCTGGTGGCATGGGTGTAGGGCAGCCATGGTTTCTGGCAGCATGGGTGTAGGGCAGCCATGGTTTCTCGTGGCATGGGTGTAGGGCAGCCATGGTTTCTGGCAGCATGGGTGTAGGGCAGCCATGGTTTCTGGCAGCATGGGTGTAGGGCAGCCATGGTTTCTCGTGGCATGGGTGTAGGGCAGCCATGGTTTCTGGCAGCATTGGTGTAGGGCAGCCATGGTTTCTCGTGGCATGGGTGTAGGGCAGCCATGGTTTCTGGCAGCATGGACATAGGGCAGCCATGGTTTCTGGCAGCATGGGTGTAGGGCAGCCATGGTTTCTCGTGGCATGGGTGTAGGGCAGCCATTGTTTCTGGCAGCATGGGTGTAGGGCAGCCATGGTTTCTGGAAGCATGGGTGTAGGGCAGCCATGGTTTCTCGTGGCATGGGTGTAGGGCAGCCATGGTTTCTGGAGGCATGGCTGTAGGGCAGCCATGGTTTCTGGCAGCATTGGTGTAGGGCAGCCATGGTTTCTGGAGGCATGGGTATAGGGCAGCTATGGTTTCTGGAAGCATGGGTATAGGGCAGCCATGGTTTCTGGTGGCATGGGTGTAGGGCAGCCATGGTTTCTGGCAGCATGGGTGTAGGGCAGCCATGGTTTCTGGCAGCATGGGTGTAGGGCAGCCATGGTTTCTTGTGGCATGGGTGTAGGGCAGCCATGGTTTCTGGCAGCATGGGTGTAGGGCAGCCATGGTTTCTCATGGCATGGGTGTAGGGCAGCCATGGTTTCTGGCAGCATGGGTGTAGGGCAGACATGGTTTCTGGAAGCATTGGTGTAGGGCAGCCATGGTTTCTGGTGGCATTGGTCTAGGGCAGCCACGGTTTCTGCCAACATTGGTGTAGGGCCAGCCCGGCCAATTGTCCCAGCCTGGCCTGTGAACCCCTGGTTTAAAAAAGTGGCTGCTGGCGGTAGCATAGCTTATGAATTAACCGAAGTAACTGCAGCAATGAGGCTGGCTCAGGTACACAATCGGCCTTTGGAAACTAAAACCGGGTTAACCTAAATCATAATGAAAGCATGCCATTGCCATTAACAACCCTGAAATCCTGTCCTGTCTGACTGATATTGTTTTTCAATATTAGAAATGAACAGGAGCAGGTGATCCCTGTTCACATCCCGTCTGGTAATGACGGTAATAACGGTGACAGCCATGACTGTAATAACGGTGACATTGCCATTGCCCAATTGTTTAGTCTCACTTTGAGCTCTCATCAACACATGATAGTTCCATGCATGCACACAGGGAAGTTGATTTTAAAAATGACACAATAAAGTGGAGGCTAAGAGAGAGGTTTTATTTCCTCTCTCTGCACCTGTCGCATCCACATCCAGCTGGGACGTTGCCTTTGTGTGACGCAGGAAACAGAAACACCCACCCCACGGTTACAAGATTGCTACAATCAGCAGCACACACCTTCTATTGACTTGGCCTAAATTCAAAAAGATCCTCATTTGCATTTAGACAACCTTTGCGGAATGCACCTGGGATTGCAGGATGAGGAAATAAACCTAAGAGAGGGTTGCAAGGATTGATAAATGTTGCTTGTAGCAGCAGTTGATGTTATTTCTGTATTGTATGGAACTTCCAGCTAAGCACTTTGCCTTGGGGTTAATTATCAAAACATAATTATCAAAAACATCTGCAAGACATCACATTCACTTCCTGCTCAAATAATATCATTTAAAATGTTAATAATGACAGATTAAACTACCCCAGCGGGTTTCTCCCAGATCACAAGTCCTGCTCTTTGTCCACGGCGCTACATTGATATTGTCGTTTGATTGATTGTTGAAGAGCTTAATGGTTTGGCTTTCAATAGCTACATGTTAAATCTGGAATTGCCTGTTGCTGCATCATATTGTATTTATTCTTTCACAACATTGACTGCTCTGGTCGGTGGTCAGTCTTGCCAGACCCAGTCTTGCTGAATGCCCCTGTCCCTAAAACTCACACCCCACATCCTTGGGCCACTCATTCATGATGCATGTCTTGATGCAGCAGACTTACCTAATAGGAGTTACAAATCTTCATTCTTGAGACAAATGATTCTGAAACGTTGCACGGATGAAAAATCGATATATTCATTTTTTTAAAAGTTGCAAATTAAGATGCATTGATTCATTATGATAACAAAAAGGTAGCTGGCCTATGTTTTATGCCTAGTTACACATGGACAGATTTTTTTAACGGAATGCTTGTTGATGCTGATCGAAAAACGCAGGGTTTTACTCATTTTAAATCTAAAACATGGACTCACTTTGGATTTAACAAAAAAAAACCGGGCAACTGGTTATGAGCAGGGCAATCTGCAAACTTTGCAAAATAAAATATCATGGAAATATCTCCATGGCCATTGCCACCATGAGTAGGCTTGGCCTAAGCGGGCCTCGCCAACAAACCCTGGAAGCAGCACTACACAAATTACCCAGCACTTCTGAGGCTGCGAGGTGAATAATGAATTCAATTGCCTACTTCATTTGCAAGGACCTTTGCTCATATAGTGTGGTTGAAAATGCTGGTTTCCATAACATGCCTCACACTCTTAAGGCCAGATTTTACATACCATCACGGCATTATTACCTCTTACAAACCAGTGCCTGAAGTCTACAGCAAGGCCAGGTCATGGACAAAGTAGTCACTATGCAATGCAGAAAGGTTTGCACTGACTTGCCATGCACTGACATTGAGAGCCACGCAGTCGTATGTGACCGTGAAATAGCCGGGCGGTACCTGTGTATACCAGGGACAGGTGACTCTGCTGAACGTGTTCTCCACTGCAGGAGATACTGGCCAAAGAAGCTGTCCCAGCCCTGATCGTGTTGATCAGCATGTTTCTTCAGAAGTAATTCCACCAAAATAGCTTAATATGGAGTTTGTTTACAAGCAAATGTAGCACATTGTCACTTAAAGTTTAGTTTACAGTTTAATTTAGAAATTTTAGATAAAGTAAATGCTGATAGTGCTTCTCCATACTTTGTATGGGTAAAAGATTGAGGGGTAATGTAACAGGTCTTTGATAGTCCATGCTCATAGCTTGTGTGAGAGTGCATGTGTCCGTCTGTGCCACTCATCGCACTTTCTTTCTTGGTCCCATACTTGCTAAAAAGCTTGACATGTCACTGCAGTTTACATTTTATATTGTCTTAATTAATTTCAAATAATATATATTTTTATTATATACATATATGGTATCAGTGTTTCCAATAACATGCATTTTGGCACTTTGAATCTCAATAAAACATTTAGATGTAGACTTGACATTTAATAAAATGCTTTTTATTTAGTTGCCAAAATATATTGTACTATCAAATTGCAATACTTAGAGAATAACACTTAAAAAGTATAATACATATCAAATCAGCAACCAAATATCGCTGTCATATTGATTCAGGAGGTTTCTGCCAATCCCCACCCCTGACAGCTAATGAGGCCATCGTACCCTTTAAGCAGTTGTTCCAACTGCACTGCTCTTTCTGTTTCTTAAAAATTTTACACCAACAGATGTCATGTCCTCATGGGTTTTTTCATCTGTTTTCCTTTAGTGCTGTATCCCTCCTTCCAGTGCCACAAGGTTTCATGCCTGTAACTGAGGACTTTTGGTATGCATGTCTTTGGGGACATGGGTACGTGTTGGAAAGAATGTATGCAGAATAAGAGCCAGGGAGTCTGAGAGTTTGTCTCAGCTCTTGATAGGCATAGCTCTCCATTCCACAGCTGTGGTCTTTGGCCTACTTTTGGCTAATGCTCACAAATGACTAAGCTGGTAAAATTGCTTACCACAAGAGCAGGCCCACACTTTATAACTAAGTTAGTTTAAGTCAGTGCAATGTCATTAGCAAGCTGTTATCTTGAGTCCACAGGTAAAGGACACAACTGGCTTTATGCTATAGGAAAGCACAAGGGGGTTTCTTTGATTTCTGCTCCATCAATACTCCATGCTCACCAGACATCTTCATGGTTGCCAGGGGGCCAACCATCCTGTAGTGTAGTTTTGGAAATAGCCAGTGGCTTGCATAAGTTTATCAGACAAGTGTAGGCATTGTAGCTATGGTTCCACCAGCATTGCTGTGGGTGGCATTGTGGAGTTTTGAGAGCCACTGATGATTTCGATGATGAGATATTTAGTGCTGTCACTTGTTGGATCACAATTTGTTTTTGTCACTGTGTTTTGCTCTCTCTCTCCCTTGGATTCCTGGACCACCAAGTCATCTTCCGGGAAAGTTCTGCTCCACTGAAGTCATTCTATTCCATTCTCCCACAATCTGTCCCTGATTTATCTGGCTCCATATCATATTAAAAGGGACTTCTGGATTGCATTTCAAAAACCATCAAAGTACAAAAAGTCATGTCGTTGTAAAACAGCAACAGTTCTTTTTCATACTTTTTTTTACTATTGAAAAGACGGCTGTCTCAGCATTTCCTTACTGGCATTGTGTGTGTTGCCTTTCCTCTTTAGGCATCCAAGTCTGACTGTGGTGGCCGTTGGGGCGGCCAGTCTCCTTCCCCTCGCCCCCCCTCCCGGTCCTGTCCCAGGCTCTCTCCCAGGTTTTCAGGCCCAGCCGGGCCCTGGCACCGTGACGGATCCAGCCCTGGTCCTGGCCCTCTGCCCCAGCCCTCCGCCCGGCCTGCTTCACTGGTGCAGCCTGTTCCAGAGCGTCTCGTCTCAGCCCCAACACAAACACTCGAGCACTTCAGACATCCTTGTTTAAGATTGACTGAGCCTTTTTACATACTTTGAGCATTAAGCAAGGTTCAAGCCTGGAGCTGCGAGGCACCAGAGAAGCTTGAAGTAGTTTGGTTTTAATTTTGGGGATTTTTTTCTCCTCTGTAATGGTCAGTGGAACATTGGATGCCATCGACCAATAGTTCATCCCTTAGCAGCTTGGCTATTTGACATGCTTTCTGAAGTGTCCTCAGATGTGGTTCATATTTCACAGATTTTTAAGGGCACAGAATAGTTTTGTTCATGCTCTTCTCCTCATCATAATGGAGTCTTACCATTTGTACTGTAGAGAACTGATAGGTGGATTTTTTGGTTTATATTTGATGTCTGTGAAAGCACTCTTGAAGTGTTGAAAACATAAAACTCAAATAGAATGAGTAAGCAAAGCTGTTTTTTTTTTCAATTTTGGACATTTTCTCCCTTATGGTTCCTATCTTTGAGCCGATCTCAAATTAACAGGTTTCTCAAAACTGTTGATGTACACTTTTCTATGTCAATAGACTCATGATAATGTTAACAAGTTTCCATCATACCATCACTGATCTGTGAAAGAGAAAACCGCAATATCCCAGACAAAGTGCTTGTTTTCCAAAAAAAATAAACTGTCTGCATTTTCCCCCTTAAAGGATTATTGGCAGTGGAGTAAGATGAGGAGACTGTGTAAAACTGCCTTTGGTTTGGGGCCTTTCCCATGAATCTGAGCTGCAGCTGCCTCCAGTGTGCTTCATAGCTCACACTGATTTCTTGGTTGTGTCAACTGACTCGCTCAATGTTCTAATTTACACATTAGCTATTGAACTGCTGTAATATGATTTTATAATATCAAATAACTCCTTGCATTTAGAATATTTCAGCCTGTCTGGTCCTCAAACCACATAGACCACTTTATTGAAATAATATTTGTGGCAAAATATGTTTCTAGGGTTCTCAAGGTGGAAGAGGCCCAAACGTTCAGGTGCTGTTTAAGGTGCTTTCATCTTGCAGAGCCCACATCACAACAAAATCAACAGCCTGGAAAATCTGCACACAGCCTCTGCTTTGGCAGTAAGGGTACCTACATTTAGGGTTGCCAGAGTGTGGAAAATATCCCCCATATGAAGGAATTTCCCCAAAATTTTGGGAAGATATGGTAAGTACAGAGTGTCTCAGAGAAAAAAAATAGTTTTCAGTTGTATCTTCAGTGGAAGATGGGGGATTTTTTAAAAAAAAATTCTGGGGAGGGGAAGATCATAAGTATCTGGTAACACTTCCTATAATGCAAAGCCACAGTCATCCACCACAAACCCACATCTGCACTCAAAATCCACATTTTCATCTTCCTGATCCATTCCCATCTGTCATCACTGTCACTGGGAAAAAGGCAAAGTGGTCCATTCATGAGTGCTATTTCCTCATTCCTCTGTGAAAAAGCAACAGAGATGTAGTGGGGCTGTTGAAAGAGGCTAAGCAGTACTCTGCAGTGGGGCTTGCTTAAGGCATGCTGTACAGTGTCAGCTTATTAGGTGCCAAGAATAATCACTGTCCTTCTGCAGTCACCCTGAATCCAGAAGCAAGGGTTTATAAAATATTGTGAATAGGAAACTACTGAGCCAAAACCAATCACATTGTTTGACTGTGGTCTAAACACTCTTGTGTGTGTTCCAAAAAGCAGCTAGTGTTGTTTAGCACTGCAGACATTTAGTGTGTTGATCCTTTTTCTTTCGTTCAGAGTTAACAGTAGCTTATCCCCAGCTTCCCCTCTGTCACATGACTTCTCAGTTCTCCAATAATCTCATTTTCACTTCTGCTTCTCGTGACTGCTTGCATTTCTAGATAATATAGGGAAATATAGGTATTCTCTTACAATGGACATAAATGCCATGGTTGGCCCAGGATGCTCTTCGGAAAAATGTCCTCCAATTGTGTCTTTTCTTTACCTGCATATTAGGAATCTCATGATGGGACCATTAATTAGAAATATTTGATATATTGCAGTAGACAGGTTAGACATTATCCAATGAACAATCTCAGCACAAAGACATTCTTCAGTGAAAACAAACCATGTGTATCATGATATGACGTATTAGCACAGTTGGGTTTCTTTTTGGTTTTTGTCATTCCAATTAAAGAGATGGTAATGACATATCTTTCCACATTCCATCATGAGAAGTCTATGGAATTAGGGCCAAGAACCAGTTAAATGATTTTTGCCTCTTTAAGGGAAAATGCTAATTTTGTTTTAAAATGAAAAGAACACATTCCAAAGGACATGCTTCATTGTCTCCAATAAAAAATCGAAATGTAAAGTCAGGTGATTTGAGTGACACTTCATAAAGCCTACATAATGCCACCACGAGTATGACATAACACCTGACATGCCAGGCACAAATGTAAAGAGTAACGTGTTACACACGCCCATAAAGAGGCTAAGTGCTTTTGACTGAGTCCCAGTCTCTGAATAATATATTGGAACACAAGTGTGTGTGTTTTTAATTGAATAAGGAATGAGTGTGTTTATTCATTTCATGGATGTGTGGAAAGGATATGGTGTAAATATTGTTTACTGGGGTAGGGCCTCTTGCTTGCTTTTCCTTTGACCCTTTTCTTCCAGTCCCATAGTTGGCTGATGTGAACAGGGTAAATTGTAAGGTTTGCCAATAAGTTTGAGGTAAAAGTCAGAGAATCTTTTTATCTCTTGCCTTCAGAAGCAAGACTGAAACATGGACAATGCTCCAAAGCATTTTGTCAACATCCGTTCACCACAATCACCTTAATTTTTAATGTTTAATTTCATTTTCTAAATCAGCTAAGTTATAAATGTATTTTTGCAATATTTGGTTTAGTGTAAGATTCAATTCTTAAATTTAACTGAGTCAAAACAATATTTATTGTTTCTTAAACTGAATAGCAGTTACCTCTCTGGAGAACCACTGAATCAGGAAAAAATACATATTTTTTCCACAGGTGGAAGAGGGTTTGTTGTCATTAAGATTGTTGCTATGGATGAATAATACTGTGAACCCTACATACACAATCTGCCAGGACTTCTGCTGCCAAGCAGGCTGTGTTTGGCGATATAGATATGAAGAGCATGCTTGTCTATTGCATTACGCAGTTATGGAAAAGCAACAGGTCTTTTTGACAGGCACAGGAGTTGGCTTGATATGTCTCCAACCCTGGGCAAAATCTCCTTTTACAGCTTGAACACATTCTTGAGCTTGGTCTTGGCCCCGGATAAGTAGAAGTAAACCTCTTGTGGGTTGTGGATGGACTCATTTTGAGGGAGAGAACACAGCTGGATTTTTACAGTGAGTGGAGTGCAGTGCTAGAGTTTTCTCACCATGCTTCAGCTGAAACACAGCACAGTCACTCACTTCTGACCCTGTTTGTGCCCCCAGCTTGAACACACAGGCAGTGACAGAAGAGAGTATGTTTCAGCCCCTTTCTTCTGCCTCTGTTGTGGCAGCGATCCTGGCTGTAGATGTCCCCTTACACAAACCCAGGGAAGGCATTTGATTGGCCATACCCAGTATATGCTAATCGGAAAATCTAGTCAGTGTCTATAGGGTATTGTGCTTCTTATATTATATGTGCTGGTTTGCATTTTTGCCATTTGCTCAACAAGGTAATAGAATTAATACATGAATCTACATCCTTTCATAAGTTTGTTTATAAGGATCCAGGTGTGCCTCATTTCTACTTGCATCCTGTTTATTTTCTCTGGATAGTGACCATGTCAGTACATAAGTGTCCACACACACTTTAGGGCATTTGCTTAAGTCCGTAAATGAATCAGTCATGCAGATCTGGCCTCTTTGCAAAGGAGCAGCCAAAGGTTACCTCACATGGATTGTCTGAGAACTGATCTTCCTGATTAGCAGGTGAGGGAAACATGCTATGCATAAATGAAAGGCCAATTCATACCACACGTTAGTTAACCGACCAATCACTGTCAGGACACCGCAGTTTTAAATGGAAAGAAAAGAGCAACACAGGGGCTCCGCAGGTCTGAATTGGGACAGTCCTGATAGCTGAGTCTGTACCATTATATATGTGACTCTTCTTTGTCTAATGTTATTCCCAAGCATTAATCTATTTACCCTCCTTAGATAAATTAATCCAAAACTTGATATGCATGTCAAAATAAAAAATGTAATTTTCATAACAGCGGCACATCTGCAATAGAACTCCAAAGCCTGAATGTGGGGGAAGATTATTTATACATGTCAATTAAAGTTTGTTCATCAAAATGCCATTGGTCTGGGTCCTCAGAACCAAAATGATTTTCCACAAGTTATTTGCAGTAGGTCCTGCTGCCTCAGTGGAAAACATCTCCTGCTGTCCTTTATATAAAAGGCTTTATTTAATGTCCTTATTCTAACCGGGCAGGGAACAGTGATAAATAATAAACAGTGACAGGAGCTGCTTGTATCACCAGGATGAAGACTTAAAAAAACCTTATTTGGCTGCTGATATGCAGAGATGTGAGGAGCACCGCTGCTGTAACTCTCAGCAAACTGCAGGGTTCTACCACTTTTACATCAGGCCGTTATTTCAT
Source organism: Albula glossodonta (assembly GCA_019788955.1). Classification (NCBI taxonomy): domain Eukaryota; kingdom Metazoa; phylum Chordata; class Actinopteri; order Albuliformes; family Albulidae; genus Albula; species Albula glossodonta. The sequence goes on from JAFBMS010000070.1 coordinate 1,797,843, forward strand.
CCTGCAGGGTTCTAGCACTTTTACATCAGGCTGTTATTTCATGCTGCAGGGTTCTAGCCTTTTTACATCAGGCCGTTATTTCATCCTGCAGGGTTCTAGCCTTTTTACATCAGGCCGTTATTTCATCCTGCAGGGTTCTAGCCTTTTTACATCAGGCCGTTATTTCATCCTGCAGGGTTCTAGCCTTTTTACATCAGGCCGTTATTTCATCCTGCAGGGTTCTAGCACTTTTACATCAGGCCTTTATTTCATCCTGCAGGGTTCTAGCCTTTTTACATCAGGCCGTTATTTCATCCTGCAGGGTTCTAGCCTTTTTACATCAGGCCGTTATTTCATCCTGCAGGGTTCTAGCCTTTTTACATCAGGCCGTTATTTCATCCTGCAGGGTTCTAGCACTTTTACATCAGGCCTTTATTTCATCCTGCAGGGTTCTAGCCTTTTTACATCAGGCCGTTATTTCATCCTGCAGGGTTCTAGCACTTTTACATCAGGCCTTTATTTCATCCTGCAGGGTTCTAGCATTTTTACATCAGGCTGTTATTTGATTCTGCATGCAGCCACATAGCCAATGTATTTCTGCTGACAGATGGCAGCTCCCCCTCATGTGTGCTGATGCAACATACAACTTTCAGCAAATGAATGTTACGTTCAGGCCCTGGATTAGCAGTGAAACAGGTGGGGAGATGGTCAGGTAAGCAGCCAATGCGTAGCTGTATGTTGCATTTCAACTTCAGGGGTGTGAGGACTGGTTCTTTAATTATTTTGTGTAATTTGAAGGCTTTAAGCAATTTAGCCAGGTCAATGCTGAGGCCTTAAAAGATACAATATGAAACATTGCAATAGAAGTTAACAAAACAGTTAAGCACTCAAGAAACCTGTGTTAAGTGTTATGCTTTCCTGATCTTTTATCACAGTCATGCCTTACTCTTGATTGCTGGGCATAGCTGTGTTAAACTCACATTTCCTCACACATTTTTTCAAGGATTTTGTTGTCTGTGTATAGAGGTATCAAAACACAGCTTGAAGTTGAAGTTTTACGTCGCAGGAGGCGAATATTTGTAGGTACTCAGAAATTATTTGACATTGAAATTGTGAAATGAATACATACAAACTTTGAAAGACTAAGAAAAAATACAACAATGACATTTCCACATTTTCTGAATTCCTCTCCTCTTGTGATTTTTTGGTCCTTAAGGGTGTCTATACTTGTTTTGGCCCTCTTAGAATTCAAAACCATGAAGATGTTGTTCAAAAATGCAGCATTGTCTTTTGCTGTTTACTTAACCCTTTTAGATGTTATATAGAATAAAATTCACTGAAGTTAACCACCACACCAAATAGTGTAATTCTACAGATCTATGACCTTGTGGCATTTTGGTAATAATTATAGTTCTGTAAACTACTGCATTTACGTGAAAGAGATAAGTATTTTCTGCACCTCTAAATGACCTGTCTGTTATTTGAATCACCTGCGCATTCTGGAAACTCCCTTTGTTTCCTCTTAAGGGTGGAGTGTAAAGATTATTTCTTGATAAATTCTTTATCAAACTTCTGCGGCTTACGATGCAGGTGGCCATCAGCCATAAACCTGTTAACAAGGTGATTGAGGGCAGCTGAATGAGAAAACTCACATGGGATGACGTAACATTGTTCAGCCAATGGGATTACCTTCATTTACATATTAAGTAATCACCAACCAGAATTTAATTAAATTGGCTGAAAGGGAAATGACAGCCATCCTTATGCTGGTTTTAGCTGGTGTTCATGACATCTTTGTCAAACTGTATCATGTTCTGTGGCTTCAGCCATAAAAATTGTTTGCATGGTTTGCAAAATTTTACAGCACTTGAAAGATAGCTGCCAGCTAGACATCTATAATGTAGTTATACTGACATGTTTGCTCTTTGTGGTTTTCATGCTACCAACAGCACATTGTATTACAGAATAAAACACCATTTTCACAGGAGCAGGCAAGTTGTTCTATGTTATTCATTTGTAGGTAAAGATGCGAGGCTAAAGTAGACAGGCAGGTGGAAGGCATACATGGACACTAATTGAATAGATCAGAGAATAAAAATGATTACCGTATAAGTGGCCTTCAGTAATTATATGATTATTTTCCTGCTTTTACCAGTATAAAGCTCCAGTTCTGATGAGTCAAACCAGCCACTGCTGGTGGGGAATGAGGGTTGGGGGGTGGGGGGTTGAGGCATTGACACAGCTCTTTGGTGATCGTTAAAATGATCATGTAAGCAACAGCAAGCTTGACTGTAGTTGTGGGTGAAACAATTTGGTTTTAGAATATACAATTATTTAAGTATGTCTTGTTTTTTCTTTTTTTTTTGGGTGGGGGGGGGTAGCTTCATATTACATTAACAGATAAAGACTGATAGTTTCTGGAATGTGAATGAGCATACTTCAAACATAAATACACAGCATACTTCAAACATATATACACAGATTAAAATACTTTGCCATTTTATATTGTATATCTATTTTTAGTTCTTTTTTAGTCACCTGGTATAAAAGAGGTGTGCAGACAGAATGAACAGGCAAGACCAGACAATGGAGTGCAGAGTCTTTTCTCTCGGCATGATGTTCCCTGAATTTCGTCTCGTTGCTAAGGAACTGTGCATAAGGTTGTACAAGGTGACTGACCAGCAATTTAACTTTCAGCAACACTGAGCATGCCCAGATGTAAGGGGAAAAGACCCCAACAGACTACTTCACATCACCAAGATGTGAGAGAGCAGTATGAAAACCAAATCAGTCCAAATCAATGTAAATCAGATTGGAACACATTTTACAAGTATGCTTGGATTGTGTTGCCATGGGAATAAGAATACAATTACATTGCATTATTCTGCTTTTGTGTCTTCTTTGCCATTGTTCCCACTGCTCTAAAAATTGGTGGCAGTCTCTTTTTTTCTGATCTTGTTTGCTTGCCTGATGCATTTGTTAATATTTTCCACTGGCTCTGCCAAAAATGCAAACCATGTCCCTAATGGAACACAAGAGTTAAGATTTGAGTCATACCTATGATAAACGTGTGTATTTTTCCTACCCAAAACCGAAATGCATTATTTAACTGTGTTATGATAATTCAATGGTTTGGAGGAGATTTTAATCACAAAATATTCTGACATGCAACTATTTTTTTCCCCAAGTCTCATCTGGTTATGGATTTACAGGCCCAGTTACACACACGTAGACATTGTCAGTCATGTGAAAATGTGTAGGTGTTATCACAATGTGGAAAAACAACATACTCTAAATGAAAGGACTTGGCAAGGACATGGTGAAAAAGATACCATCCATGCTCCAGGCCAGTTACATAAAAGGGGACTAAATACGTGTACAATAGCCAGAACAATCAAACTGTAATGAGAAGCTCCATACCAGGATTTCTAACCCAAACAGCCAGTGCTTCAGCCTTTCTTGTTTTGGATTAGTCCTTCAGATAGTCCTATTCCTCATCCTTGCTGTAGAGCTCTCTGCTTCAGCAAGGACATGCTTTGGTAAGGTTGTGGTGAAAATGGTGTTTCAAGGACAGAAATATTGACAGTGTTTTCACAACATGGTTCCATAAGAGTATAACACACTCTTTCAGTCCAAGTGAATTGTTCCATTCCGGAAACATTCTGACGATGATGTCACGGGAACACAACCTAAAGTGGTTTTCCAGATGTAGTCACAAGATGAGGCAGCGTTCTGGCAGGGCAGTATTCAACATTAGATCTCATCGTCATTAATCTCACACACAAGAAACGGGAATCCCCATTTTACTGCAGAACTACACACACAAACAGTAGTGTCCCCAGCTCTTGTTCCATGTTGACTGCTTTTATTCGTTTCCTCAGAGAAAACAGAACACCAAACGTATAGTGAAAAAGTGAAATATTTTGATATGTTAGAGTTATGATCTCACAGCAGTGAGAGCTGTTTGCTTGGCCAGCTCTAGTGAGACCTCCCACATGGTGCATTCTACATAGACAGCCTCCACATGGTTTCTGTTCTGCCTCTTTGCTTTTGTCTGCAGTATCTCAGTCCAGTCATTCAGGGGAAAAGCTCCAACTGGTTACTGAAACAGACATCACTTTCAAAAAATCTCCACCTCAGTTTTTTTTTCCAGTCAGGTTTCTCATCAAAGTCTTGAAATATAGGAAAAGCATTCAGTAAAAAAGAAAATCTACACTACCTGCTGCTTGTAATTCCAGAGGAATTTAGTTCAGTTTTAGTTTGACCTTCACATTGCCGCATTAATTTGTTTGGAAACTGTGTCATGTGAACATGTAATCTCTCTCATAAGGCCAAATTCTGAATGTTTCCCACTTCTCTGGTCAGTGACATGCAACTGGAAACCAGCTCATGCAGTCTTAGATGAGTGGCTGGATTCAGCTCAAAAATCTCAACTTAATCACGGCTAATTTACTCCCCAAAAACAGTCCTGCTTTTGTGCAGATGGTCATGTCTACATTTTCCAGCCTTTGCACAGAGATTTTCGATTGGAGTTCAACAGGTTTCAGCTGTGACCCTTCAGACAGAGCAGAAGAACTGAGGGCTGATCCACAGTTCAGAGAAGTCTGAGTTTGACCCACAGCTTCCCTACATGATGAAGAGGAATCAGACGGAATCTGCTCACCTGGTTTCACACAGCGTCTCAGAAAGGCGAGTGATCTCCCTTCCCAGGGGACCACAGTGTCCCTCTGCCCATTGTTGTAGGGGTGGAGGGTGGAGTGCAGTTAACCCTAAGCTTTCTGTTCTGGGTGTGAAAGTGCCTCTCGCCTCTCAACGCTCTTGTCAACATGCATATGTCAACTTCAGAGACTATTTAAAAGGGCCAAAGGTGGATCACACCAGTGGCTGTGACAGGCACACAAACCAGCAAAGACGGGGCGCTTTTGACTTTGTTGAAATTGTGATACGAATGGTGCCCTTTATATTATATTTTTTTCCACTGCGTCTAAAAGAGTCTGTGCTCACCATTGCTTCTGCCTCCAGATGACTACTCGACAAGTCACACCTGGTCAACCTGTTCCACTTTCTGCTTTATTGGTTTTTCCTCTTGAGAGACAGTAGCAGCCTGATTTCTGCAACTTGGCAACAGTAGAATCTTACATCCCCCAGTGCTTTCCAAAAAACTACCCCCTAATCTGATAGCCTTTGGAAGCATGTCAATAAAGTTAACTTTGGCTTGTGGAGGTTCACAGCTCTGAGGAGGGAAGTAGCCCTTTCTCCGATTTCAGGCAGAGTGAGCTCAATGAAGAGATGAGGAGTTCTGCTTGTTTGATCTTTTTCCGTTCATGCTGTCATTTCCATGGCAGGCAGAATTTATATTTCCATTTATCTGTGAATGCTGATCTAGTGTTGCTGGTTCTCCTTGTGCATACTACCAACAATCACTCACTTCAGCTGTCACAACCTGGTCACGAGCTCGAAGAACATCCTAATATATACGCGAAGACCCACATGCTTCAGCAAATGTATTCATACCTCCATCCATTTGACATTTTCTAATATTCATACTTTATTCTCCCTCCTTTAATTAAAAACTAAAAGCTGTATCTATAAACATAAAGCTTTATATCAGTCAGTCAGTTCTGACCAAGTTCCAGCCCAAAGTGGTACCAGATGGTAATATCTGGACTCAAGTGCTTGATAATCTAGATATACTGCTGGATTTTTACTTTTAGTTCTCTGTCCTTCTCTCATCCAAATGCAAGAGGTATTCATTGCTGACAGTTCTTTTAGGCAGGCATTTTTATTTGTTAGATATACAACTGTATTTACATAACTTTTGTCAAGTATTACAGAGACTTGTATATTTATTTACCATTCATAAGTTTGTTGACACCATATAAAAATATGGAATCAGTTCATCGCTTCGGACCTGATAGACAGCAAAAAAACCCTTACCAAGAAAGGCTTTCACGCCTTTGATCCAGGCTTTTCATTCTGTGATAAATGTCTGCAGCTGCTTTCTTACTGTACACAAAAGGGTGACAGACATACATATGTATATGCATTGAACTGCAATGCCCTTGGGGTAAGGACAATTACAAAACAATGGGACCTCCCCTCTAATCCTTTTTGGTGTCACAACACATCCCCATTTATTCACTTTAAATCTTTTGTAACCCCACCCCACCCTCTATCAACATGGCAAGGATTCAATACTGAATACCTTGTAATTAAGCACTCATGCAGACTTGCAGAATGAAATACAATCAACAAAAATATTCAGACCACTCAATGAAACAATTATTTCTGTTTTAGATGGGCCATACAATGTATTTGTTGTTCTTCACGTGTAACCTTGAATTCTCACACTCAAGGTTAAACTGCTTTGTTGTTTAATTTTTGTGAATTTATTCATTCTTTTACGCCTAGGTCATATGTGTAGGCTATTGCTTTATTTGTGTAGGCTATTAATATTTTGCCTATTCATTGTGTTCACCAGATGGCTGATGATGTTTTTTTTTTGGGTACATCAAAGAATCAGTTTAATTGCAAAGCTTCTACTCAGTAAAAAAAAATGGCCTAAGTAGTTATGCTATTGTAATGTGATATAAATAGGACAAGTCATTTTAGCTTTAACTGATATAAATCTGAATTTCAACAATTTGAAATTTGGAATTAATTCTGCTGTCACAAGATTAGTTTTAACAAGTGAATTTTCGAGTATTTGGAATTTTCCAATTATACCTAAATCCTAAATATCACAAATTAGTTGATAATGAATACAAATAAAAGCTAGGAATGGCTTGTTACTGTTGTTAAGGATTGAACAAGTGAATTGAATATATCAATGCAACATGGATGCTGAATGGATGGTCACTGAAACAGACACACCCACTGAGGTCACTGACATTGCAATTTCCAGATTCCACCAGCAGGGGTACTCATGGGGGGAGGGGGGTTTAAACAAATAGAACACTTTTCAACACAGCAAGATTGGCATTTAAAAGTGCCACCCTTAAGGCACACTGTATAAAAGAGCTAACACATGAAGGATTCTTTACTATTTTATTTACTGAGTTCTCTTGGTTGGATGAACGGTTTGCTTAGGATGCCATGTTCATACACATGTATATACTGTATGCTTAACCTTTGTTCTTGTGTGTTTGAGTCTAGTTTTGCTGACACTCTGGCATGAAACCTGTGATAGCTCCAGTGATACTGTAAAGAGGACACATGTAAACCTCTGTACCTGAGACACTGTGGAAATCTTGATGAATAATTTACCCTCCTTGTAATTAACCTCGCAGGTAACAACTTTTCTCACGCTCTCTTATTTAGGTCAGGGACGGATGACCTACAGAGTAAACCTTTATCGTTAAATCAGCTCTGATTGAGTCCATTCAATCTATCTTAAACAGTTAAATGAACACTGAGCATTTTACTATGCAATTGGTTTTATCGGTAATGATGTAAAACACACCAATTAAAATGAATGGTTCTCAATTCATGAGAAGTACATAATCAACCTTAAATATTACTTATATTCCATGCCTGCCTGCACAAGAGGCTCTAAGAAAATGAAATATTACCCTCTTTCACCAAACAAATAAGTTTTATTTACTGCTGGATCCAAGCTTTGACCCATCACAAAACTGCACACACTTAACATTCACACCAAAGCACATCAGTTTATATATTTTTAAACGTTTTGGAATTACCTCTCATCCAGCTTGCAAGCATATATGTATGTTTTATATACTATACATATATTTATTTATTTTAAAGTTTTAATTGTGTTATTTGTTAAATGCATGTAGCAGCTGTTTGATCACAGAGGTAAATGCTCTCTGTCTCTGAGTAGCTCAACAAAGCTCAATATAAAAATCCATTTAACTCATTGCTTGTGTCCAGACCCTGAGAATTAACAGAGGGTCTGTTTTTTTTCCTTCTGACAGTCAGATTAGTGCAAATGGTGTAGACAACCAGCTCACTGAAGGAAGTAATCCTCATGTGACCTGGAATTTCTTCAATAGGCCAGCTGTTAAGGTGGAATACAATAGGCCAGCTGTTAAGGTGGAAGAGATCAACCCTGTTTTGCAGCAACCTGATGAATGGATGTAAAGATAGAGAATATCTGAGTTTTAAAATTCTGACAGGCATTTCATTGAGGCCCATAATGGGCAACAGAGTGATATTTAATCTCAAGCATATCCTACAGTGCAACATTAAATAATTAACACTGAAAAGCAAATCCCCCATGCCCTGTCTTTTCATTGTTTTGGCCTGAACTGAGTTCACTGGTAATTGCCAGGATGTATTTCCTGTGACCTTCTCCTTTTATGTTAGTGTTTTTCTGTGGACCTGTACACAATCACTGTATCTCAATAAACATACAAGAAAATGTGGAAATAATAACCCTCAATCTGCCATACACACACACATACGCACACACACACACACAATTACACAGGCTCTGCCTCCCAGGTCTATCATAGTGTGTATAGTTATACAACTGTGTAGTGGGCACCTTCCCTCACCCAAGGGAAGAATGTAAACTTGCTATATGTTAAAGCAAAAGAAAGGCAAAAGAACATTTATGCTTTACGTTTTTTTAATGCATAAACAATGGAGAATGTGTGTTTTAAATGTGTTCAGGACAAGTGGTCCTAGTTGTAGAAAGCAAACATTAATAAGTATATCTAAGTTTTACCAAGGACAAATTCACACATTTTTACAAGTTTATAGAAAATAGGTTCTGTAGCACATTATCCCACATCATGGTGCCATTATCTTTGCAGAAATTCAGAAAAAAAAAAACTCTGGAATTTCACTACTCTGAAAAGGTGTGTTGCGGTCTGTTCATTTTTTTTTTTCTACAGATTCCATTTTTGGACCTGTTGATACCATTAACTCTGAGCAATGCTGTATCACAAACAATTAACAAGTAACCTTAACCACCATGAATTTTATGCATGGACTGATTTTTCTTGCATAATTAGTAGTATAGGTTAGGTGATTGGCTTCACATGAGTTAAACCTCAAAAGGTACATGTGATGCAAGACTAAGATGCAGCAAACGTCTAAAACAGAAACTCCAACTCTAAATATTTTCAGTTCGGACAACCATTCCAAGTCAAATAACAAATTGCTGCTTCAGTGGATGGGACACTTGAACTGCTAGGGTCCTAGCCTGAAATCTTAACTTGAGATATTATTATTGGCTCACAATAATGTTCTACCCTAAGGCCTTGTAGCTCTTAAAGCACAGTCAGATTCTTTAAAAAATATGAGTTAACCTAATGGGATAGAGACAAAGAGGCCAACAATGTAAAATGACCTTTTAGTTTTTACATTGAGGAAGGGAACTGGTTTAGGTAACTGGTTGTAATGCCAGTTTATGATTTGTGAAGGGCTATTGGATTTATTTTAGTGAATGATGTATGAACAATACTGTAAAGAATCACAGCACAAAGGGATAGCATGACATTTTACCATTTGGGACTGTTTAACTGAATCATAGAACATGGCACCCACTGCAAGTCACTAAGCCTTTGAAAACCTATTGTATTTCCAATTCTCACTCATTATGTGTCAAGACTTGTTCCATGTCATAAAACAACAGGCCTAATAAAAAAAACTAAATCACAAATGCAGTTAATTAATTTAAACACATTACAACTACTAAATGGTGGCAGCGGTATGCTTTTAACTTACTCAACAAATTCTTCAGTTGTAGTACCATATACTATTAGGTCAATCTTGAGTTTATTATCAGTGCATTAAAGTTAATCAGCTTAATTCGCTCGCGAAAGCAACTTGATCAATACTCAACACTTCTATACCAGTTAATATACGCATAAAAATACTTCGGTTATAAATTAACAATGATTAACTTCGAGTAAGGTATAGATTTTACACAAGATAGGAATAAAATCATCCAAAGACCACTTCAGCGATGTGTCCGTGCGAAATTGTCCCCGTTGTGGGCCATACATTATCTCGCGAGAGAAATCCTTCTCGAATGTTTTTCTTTAAGCAGTGTCAGTGGTCTCGCGATATGATTTGAATTCGTCGGAAGAGAGCGTTGGGAGGGGGCAGACAGCCCAAGCGAGCTGCGGATCAGAGCTGAGGCAGCAGCGGATTTAAAGACGGGTGGGACTGGAGTGGCTCAACTAGAAACTGAAAAAAGAAGCTGCCACCTATAATCACAGAGGTTTTTCTTCATACGTTTCGGAATTTGGTATACCTTTGCCGTCTATGGATTTTTCAGATCGTCTGCTTTAGAGGACTACGGTACGTGTTGAAAGCGCTGTTTCTTTATTTTAGCCAGCAAGCTAGTTAGCTGGCTAGGATGACCATCAGTCAGTGGAGTGTCTTGCCCCTCTTGAGTGTCTCCTCGACTACTCCCTCCTCCTCGGAACTAGTCAGTCTGTTATGCGGTGCTGTGCTCAACACTGTTAGCTTCAGTTTGCTGGCAACTATTGGAGGCTTTCAGTTTAGTAGCTGCCAGATATATGTAACATGGGTAAGCTACCACTAACAAGTGTTGGCTTTCGAGATCGGCAACTACTGGGCCTGTAGCTCTCTCGTTAACTATGAGCTAACTAATGTTAGCTAGCCAGACAGACGGGTCAACGCTTTGTTTACGGCAAGGTTTCAGAAAAGACAGTGAACCCTATATTTGAGCTGTCTTGCTAGGTACATGACTACAGTGATTTATATAACGATGCTTTTAGGTGTTGCTGTCTAACGATTGTTGGCAAATGCAAATAATTGGTTAGAAACCTATGCACATAACACTAGATAATAACAACACTGCCTAGCTTATTAGCTAACCATAACAGTTTGTTGGTTGTATGTCGCTTGTATCCTGGATGTAAGTAAACATGTTGCCAACACGGCTAATTAGAATACTAAACGTTAAATACCACCATTAAAGGAGCGCTATGTAGCTAGCGAGCCGTATTCGTGATCGCAAACTGTCGGTATCTAACCGTTTCTCCTGTACAACCAGTCCGTTTATGCTAGCTAGCGTTAGCCACAGCTACGGTACGCTTCCTATACCGTTTTCTCCGTCGCTAACGTTGCTGGCTCTTTGCACCCCAAAGCTTGTGTACATACCAAACAAATATCAGTGTTTTCACAAGAGAACAATTAGTTAACCTTAGTGTCTTGACAGTTTGATGGATTTATTAGCTTGATAGCATGTGAATTTCAAATGTTGAGTAGCTGTAGTTGGCGAAGTAGCTCTCGGCTTTGGGTTTTTATTTTTTTTTCCCTAGCTCGCGAATTGTGGTGTTAACGTTTAACGATTACATTTACATTTATAGTGACCTTTACGGTTTTCTAAAAGTTTACACGAAATTGATTTGTCCAGAAATGTATGATCAACATGGCAGACATTATTTGTGAATGTGACGTTAGCTTGCTAACTAATGTTAAGTGGTCGACATTTTTATTTTCGAAAAACAGTCCGCCTAGCTGGGGCGCTAGCTTGTTGTCTGAGAGTAAGTTATAATCGGACGCTGCTGTCGGAAAATGTTTGACTGGCGAATTGGATGGGGTGTGTGAGTAGCATTACTGTGTTGATTAAACACACGACAGTGAAACCGATGAGTTGACTTCTCAAGAATAACTAGTTGCTGTCCTAGAGCTATGCAACCATCACTACTAATGTAAGCGATCTTTTTAACCCTGACTATCGATTCGACATAATAGCATTACAATATTACGTGGAGACTGTGGTAACTGGCTAAATAACGTATAGTAGCCGTCAGTATTTCACTCACTTACTAGCCATGTTTGGGCAGTAACGCTTGAAACAATTCACTTGTGATAGCGTGCAGCTGCCGCAGCTTTAAGCATTCTTTCGTTGAAGGATGATTACATACTGTTAAATACTTTGGGTGGTTTGGCGAGTTTTTGTCAAGGTGGCCTGTGAAAATCTCTACAAGATAGTTTTTGCCAGTCCCGCACGTGTTTTTTTAACTTGTTCATGATAAGGGCTGTGTAACCTATATCCTCATCTTAATTTAGGTACAATTAATAACCGACGTATTAGTTTAAACGTGAGAGGATTAGTGATGTTTGTAAAACACACAGGGAGAAAGGGTTTGTTTTGAACCTTGTCCGCGTTTTGGCAAAAACACAGCAATTAGGTAACTGGTTGTAATGCCAGTTTATGATTTGTGAAGGGCTTTTGGGTTTATTTTTTTGTACATAAGTTGATGAGTGTATGTTTCACTCCTAATATGCAGGGAGGTGGGAGTTTCCACACAGTCAAGGTAGTCCAGGAAATAATAACCTGACCTCTCTTGTTTTTCTGTAATTTGTCTTGGTGATGGTGGTCATGGATTTAGCATTCCGCTTGTGTGCATGCGCCTTCGTGTTGGCACGCTTGTGTGTTTATGTGTTAAAAAACCGTCAACTTGTGTGTAGTTGTCCCACTTTCTGCTGTATGATTTTGTGTGGACAATGAAAATATTTTTCCCAAGTTTGTATACAGGTAATTTGCAGTGATTTATTTGTGTGCTGCACTTGCTGCATTTTGTTGATGATGCAGACCCTGATATCCATTCCTTTTCTTATTCATTTCGTGTTTGTTTCCTGTTCTGTAGTTAGAGAACACTTGCAGTCCCATACAAGTGTTGTGCAACCTTCCTTTTTTGTTCTGTAATTATTGGAATTTGTCACAACGAGCCTAGGCAAAGATCCGTTTTCTTGTTAATGTCATCTTTTTTAACCATAATGTAGTAATCCTTCTGCTTTACAAACAGGAAATAATTGAGAAAAGTTGATTGATGCAATCGATGAAAATCAGTAGAGGTCCCTGTATCGTTTTGTCTGAGCTCTTGTCCGCAAGGAATGTGAAAATTTGTGAAATAATTTGAACGTATCCTAAAATGTGCCCTGAATATTTGCTGATGTGCTCTGACCACCGTGGTTTGGTGTCCACTTTGGCCGTAATTACAATCTGTCATAGCTTGGAGCCTATGCACAACTGGCCCACATCAAACCAAAGCTCTTAATTGTTTGCTGTAGCCCTGGAAACATAAGCAGGGTTATGATAATAGTATTCAGGGATGATTAGAGTGCTTCTCCTCAATTATCTTGCTTTCGTTTCTTCAGTGTGAATGCAGCCTGCCACAGTACGTGTTGAGGGTCCTTCTGTCGTCTTTCTAGAAGGCATTGTTTGAAAGCAGCCCCCTTCCTGCCAGCGTCCTTTATTATACAAAGTTATTCATAAATTTCCGGTTAGGAATTGATTGAGAAGTATCACTTTCAAGTTATTTTGGTCTTTGCTGGGTTTGCAATACTTGGGCAATTGTTGCAGAATGACTTTACACATAGTACACATGCCTTAGCCTAATTACTTGAAAGTTCTTGTCCTCAAATCAAGCTCTATTTGCAGTTGATACTCTCAAACAGGAAATTACCATGGTCTGCCATGACCTTAAAAGAACATGAGGAAAGATCATCAGCAGTGAACCTGTGGGTACTTACTTAATGTGTAGTTACATTTTAACTTGCTAATATCTGTGTCTTATTTTCCTTTTCTGTGTTGCACCTCAGTCTTTACTGTTGTATTACCAAGATGACTGCCTAACTGCTAGAATGTGGAGCCAAATGTTGCAAGGTTGTCTTGTCTAAAAGTTGGTTTTGTTGAGGGAAATCTAAGGCCTGGTTGTTTGGACATGTTTACTTTCTGTATGTTCCCACAAGTCTTAAGACCTGATATGTAAAATTCATAAAATTATTTCTTTTTTGACAACTGAAAAAGTGGCTTTTGCGCTGAAACATGGCTTGGACATTGACAATGTATGCAAATATGGCAACAAAGATCTGGTCATTGACAATTTATAAGTTAAAACATTTCTGATACATTATTGTGTCAAATGTGTACATGTATCGTGTCAACTGTATTATGTAGTGTAAGGATGTGTTTCTATAAATCTTTGTAATGCTACTGTAGCATTTGTTGTGAGTGACAATATTTCCTGTAGGATCAGTTCATTTAACATTGCCTTATTGTAACTTCTGAAGGTTCTTTTGGCGGAATCCAGCATGACTGAATTGGAGGTACCATATACCAAGGATGATATCAGGACTTTCTAAGTTGGCCCATCATGTCCTAAAATCCAGTACTGGATTTCCAATACAGTGCCTGCATTACTGAAGCCTGTTGCACTACATGCATTGTGCTTAAAAAGCAACCAAATCAACCAAAATGTTTAACAACCCTTTTGTTTATGTTTGTTTTCACTTTCCAATCTTCAAATTCCTTCATTTCTATATAAGTTGATATGACTGATTTCACATTGTGGCTCTGTTAAGAAAACAATGTCACTCAGTGCCACTGTATAACGTTAAGAACCCTGGATTTATTTCCTTTCGTTTTGCAACACAGTACTCGCTTTAAATTGAGCATTCTTAATTTAGCCGTACACTTGTTAACAAGGATCTCATTAAGCATGGATATCTATTTCATGGTGCACTGTACAAGTTTCTTTGATCCTTGCTTGCAAAATGACAATAATCCTCCAATTATTTTGGCCCTCTCAAACAAGCACAACATTTATTGGGCCCACTGAGATGCATTAGATCTGGAAGGAAATCGAACTCCCCATACTGACATCCACGCTTCTTCATGAATACTCAACCTTTGATCTTATGAGCTAAAGTAGATCTCAAGTGGATAGAGCAAACCCTCTCAACACTTGTTCAATTAGGTGACCTACCAGTGCATGTATGGACTTGCCCTCTCCTCTTCAGAATTTGTATGGAATGGTATTATGTTTCTGTGTTCCACAGGCCTTTGTTCTGGGCATGGGTGTCTTCAAAAAGCAGTTCTAAATTATGTTTAGCTCCTACAGTCTGATTTACAGTAATTTGTTTGGAGTTCATGTGTGCTTTTTTCAAATCATAATTGTAATCATTTTAAACTAGTAGTACTTACGTAAGCACAGAATTTGCGCTTGTTCTGAAATGGATGCTGCTAAAATTCTGTAATACCAGCAGTGGGCCGAATGGCAGCTCAGCAGGGAACAGGCTCTGTGGTGTTGCTGGTGGTGTTTACATTCGAGACTGGGACAGCTTGTATGGCGGGGAATGGAGGCCACTTGGTATCATTTTCAGCGAGATCATCAGTGGTGTTGTTTGCAAGCTGAGGGGGGAAAACATTTCTCAACAATATTAGTGCAGATATGTATGTGTGCATACTGTACCACTGCAGTTACTTTTTTTTTTTTTTTTTAATGCTTTGTGTGCTGCCGGCAGCTGTAATCTGCACAGGAGGGAAAGCCCAAAGGAGGCTATTACTCTATTGGGTCTCAGTAGACTGGTACTTTGGGATTAAAATAATCTGCATATAAGAATGGAGAAACAAGGCTAAATTACACGAGGTTTTTGTGATGTTTGCCAGATGGAGTAATTGCTTTTCTCAAGTTCTGCCAACAATTTAAAAGAAAACCAGGAATTAGGTGAAGCTGTAGAGTGAATGTCAAATGCTTATTTTAGTTTGTATGAGGATCACATAATGCACTATTTGACTTTCTTAGATTTAACTTTGGCTAACTAAGTTTTGCTTAAACCCGTCACAATACTTTGAGGACAGATTAAGGAAGGCTCTTTATGTGGTGCTGAGAGAAGCCACAGGTTTAGCTACCATTAAGTAGCTCTAAATCTGGGTGCTGGCTGGGCAAGGGAGTCCAGATGAGGCATCGGAAATGCCTAGGTCAGCTGTGCTCAATGAGGCCCAAATCCCTGCAGCCTCAAATCCCTCATTACAGCACAGCCAATCGAATCACTCATTACAGCACAGCCAATCAAATCCCTCATTATGCACTGGCTGGTGATTCTTCATACAGCTCGGTGGCTCTGCAGGAATCCTGAGCGCCAGAGGAACTGGGCGAGCTTTGAATGAACCGGGGACACCTACTCCCCGGAGGTGCAGCCTACAGCGAGGCAGGATGGCACGTTCTGTTTCTCTGCCCCCTTTCTTTTCTTTTCCGACCGCTTCCCCTTGGCCGGAGCTGAAAACCTCGGCCATGCCTGGGAAATAATGGGCCCCTTCTCATGGCTGTGTGTGGTGTGTGAGTCTCGGCCCATGCGGGAGGCGGATTCCCCGAGCAACGCTTAGCCCCTGCGGTCAGGTGGGTCTGACCACAGAGCAAACGCATTAAAGCAGCGCCTCGGGACACGCCAGGAGGGCCGCTGTTCAAACACATTTCAGATGAGAAGTCTGGAGGAATGAACAGTTTATACAAGCAATCAGGATTTGTTTTGGTAATGTTCCTTAGAGCAAGCGAGGATACATGGCTGTGATGTGGCGGTGGTTGTGGGGGCAGCAGGGCTGAGTCTGATGGGAGTTGTGATCTGTTTCCACCCTGTAGAAAATTAGGCTTTTTTATTTATCTTTGCAGATATTCTCTTGAAGGAATTGGCACTGTTCTGTTTTGAATTAGTAAATATTGGAAGACATCATCATGGTGAAAATGGATATATTCACCAGTTTCACCAACATTTTCTTTCATGCTGGACAGGATTGGAAGAAATCTGTCATGTACTTGTCTAGTAATTTTTATGTAAAATTTTGTAAAGTGGTTTAGCTTTGATGGTTAGCTACTGAGGATGTGTGTTCATTATTTCAGTTCTGTGTTCAAGTTAAGAGAAGATAACAAAGCTACAGTAGTGTAGCGGGTATCATATCAGTGTGTGCTGAAAGGACTTGTCAGTGCACAGGTCAGCCATAGAGCTGCTGTGCTCATTTGAGTTTCCTGTCTCTGTGGCTTATGCCTACTCATAACCTTAAAGTGACAGTTTTTTGATAATAATATCTTAAAAGGCCTTAAACATTGGAATTCACATTATATGATAAACACATTTTATATTATGTGACCTGTTAATAGAGTGTTTTGTCTTTTTTTAAACATGAGCTCATGTTTCTCATTTGTCTCATGTTTAAAAAAAGACAAAACACTGTATGAATATGTCACATAATATAAAATGCGTCTATCATATAATGTGAATTCCAATGTTTAAGGTCTTTTAAGTGAAAGTGTGGACAATAAGAGATGATCCAGAGTAATTGTTTTTGCCAAGAATAGAAGCACCATAATGACATTTTAATGTAGAAGATCAATGTGATAGAAATACAAGGAGAACTTAAAATGTATTTTTTAAGAAAATTGTTTTTGTGATTGTGCAGCAGAACTGGCCCATAATTAGGTAGCAAGCTACCCAATTTAGCTGATATGGACAAATTTACAAATTCCCTTTTAACTTGTCCACTTGTTTAGATTCTATTCAAAAGGCCTCTCTGCCATTTCACCTGACACTTTCTCTGCCTACCTGATTATGTCTACTAACAATTTATTTGAAAGTATCTAAAATTATTGTATAGTATTCTCTTTATACTCCACTTCAAAGTGGAAGGAGATCATGGGCCCTTAACATATCATTGATGAAGAGGATTTTAGAAGCTTTGTCATGGTTTTTAAGTTAGGTTTTTACCTGAGAATTCAAACGTATTTTTCCACCATTGCTGATGTTGGACCCAGCCAGATTTTGCATTCTCATCACTTGGTGGAGACAAGAAGTAGATGGTGTTCTATCAGTCTTTTAAATAAATCAATTACATGCTCGACTTATCATGGAGGTGTTGCCTGCTTGACTCTGGGCCACACTCATCTGAGTCATTGTAATGCTCAGAGCTGCATGAGGGGCAGAAGGTTTTCACTCTAAAGCACTTTATTTAGTTAACCTGAGGTGAATTATGTAAGGAAAAGCCTACTTTAGTATGTGAATTGAAGTAAATCTTGGTCAAATAAGGATTGCTGCCCTTCAGCTTCTGGAAAATTTTAGCCTCTTTCCGTAGCTACCAAAACAAATACTCATTACTGGTATTTACAGTTTCCGATGACTTTCAGAGTAGTCCTCTGGAGAGGAGATATGAATGGTAGGGTGTGTCTTACTTGAAGGGGTTTTGACAATGAGGACCAGGAAGGGAAGCAGGCATGGACCTTCCCAAAGGGGGGTTAGGGTATGAGAGAGGGGGGAGGAATGCGTCACTATGCCTGTACATGCAGGCACATTCTTACCAAGGAGGAGTACAGTTTTCATGTTGACTCGGTTCCCTAAACGAAAGGAGACTGTCACTTTCCACCTCCAGGTGACCCAGTGTGTGTTTTTTCGGACCCTTATGTGAACCCCACCACCCTTCCCCTCCGGTGGAAACACAGCTGCAGGGTGGGATTCCAGGCCTTAACATGGTGCTGTTGAGCAAACAAGGCCCAACCCCCATCCCCCCTCCCATCGGCTCCTCAAGGGAATCTGGCTTCTTCCTCATTGGTGATGGTGGGGGGAAGGGGACTGGCTTGAGTTTGTAGCAGAGGGAACTCTGTTTGTTTTTATTTGTGTGATTTACAGCAGTTCGGGGCAGCTTTCTTTTCTGTAGTTCTGTGGTCAAGGCAAACACAGATCTGTTAAGGTCAGATTTCAGCTGAATGGGTCTTACTTCACAAGTGAACTCTAAGGTTTGCATCCAGGAGGAGGAAAACATTAGAAACTACTTTAACTTGTTCACAATATTCCCTTTATATTTATTTTTTGGAGTGTGTCCAGTTCCTTTTTTGTTAGCCGTGTGTTCAAAGATACCAGAATTTAAACATGTGTTTGCTACATTGTTCAGATGTTCTTGATGTTTTGTCGAGTTGTCCAGTGAAAAATCAACAGGTTTTGTAAACTCCTAAGGTAAAATGAGTGGGAAATCCCATTTAGGAGTCCTCTCATGTAACCTATTCACCTCTCCACAGCACAACCCACAATGTTTGGTAATGCATGTGAAGAGTGTTACATCCTGTTGATAACAATCCTTGATGTCAACAGTGTCTGTGATACCGATTTGATGAGGACCCAGTCTTCTGTTGTGGTTATTATTATGGCTTGAACTGTCTATCAGCAAATGCACTGGTGGAATTACCTGTTGTGCAACTTAATACTTAAAATTCTTTGAATCTCTAGGTGTTGAAGTAACTGGTTGACTTTGCTCCACAAGTGCTCGGCTATTTACTGAGTGACAGTCCCTGACTTACGATGGGGTTATGTTCCGATAAACCCATTGTAAGTGGAAAATATTTTAAGTCGAAAATGTCTTTAATACACCTAACCTATCAAACATCATAGCCTCGCCTAGCCTACCTTAAACGTGCTGAGAACACTTACATTAGTCTACAGTTGGGCAAAATAATTTATACATAGCCTGTTTTATTAAAAAGTGTTGAATATCTCATTTAATTTATTATTTTTTACGTTGCTGTACTGAAAGTGACGCTATCACACCATTGAAAAGTCGAAAAATTGTCTTTTTTTTAAAAAAAAAAAAAAGGTCGGACCATGGTAAACTGGGAACCATCTGTATAGACTATTGGCTGCTACTTACTGGAGTGAGAGGTCTCTGGCATGCTGTTGTAGTGATTCAGGTTTGTAGTTTTCACCATACTTTATTTTCCAGAGTAAAAACATATTTTACTTTCCAAAGATTATTAAGCAGAAAGTTCTGTACACAGTTAAAGTACTTGGGGTTGTTGTGGCCTGGCTGAAATTGACACAATTATATTCTTTAGGCTTCCTTTTTATTGCTTTTTACTAGCTGTTTTTATAGTAAGGAGATGATTGTTCCCAAATCCAGACGAGGCCAATAAACGAAATGGCTCAGCAGTTTGTTCCTCCATAGATGGGCTAATGACAAACCTGTTTGTGTTTGAGTAAGGCCAGATTTATTTAAGGGCTCTGCTGTCTGGGATCAGAGCTATCCTCAACCCTTCTTCTGATTGAGATCCTTGCTTTTTTGTGTTGTTGATGAAGAGCAAGCTGTCGCTATGTTTGTCTTTTCCCCTAATGAGCTCTTTTTCCTCTTGGCATATTCAGCATTGCACAGAATTTCCTTTCGAAGGCCTAAGTAAGGATAGGCTAGGTAAACATACATGCTTAGAGCAGGGAACGTTTTACCACGTTCATGAGTGCAACAGGTTAAACTGTTTGTATTTATATGTTTAGTGTGAGTCACACCTGTGAGAATGTGTCTTTAAGCTGCAGACCTCACAAATTGGTGCTACCAGCCTTCCACAGTGTTAACCCAGGATTTGCGTCATTGCACAAGCAAATGTAGAGTGCAAGTCTGTCTGTTCCATAAACTCTAGTCTGAGGCCAGGATGTCTGGCCAATTCTCCAAGTGCCAGTACTGGATGAGTTTGTTGTCTGTGGACAAAGTGTCTGATGGAGACTCGACACAGTTTACGTTCCTCGCTAAAACCACCTTGAATGTGGCACCAGTTCAGCACAGAAGTACTCCACCTGGGTGAGATCAGACAGAGGAGGACACGCCTCAGTAGCAAAGTCCTCAGAAGAGGCACAATAATGACAGGTTTTTAAACTGCCGTTACATCAGCCTGGCAATACCCTGTTTGTGAGACAGGCCTTGTAGGGCTAGCTTCCGCTCTGAGGTGGAAAGAAAGGAGCAGTAGCTTATGCTGCTTCTTCCTGACATATTGTGAGTTTTCCGGTCTATTTAGGTTTACAATAACAAGTCATGTAAAAGTGTGAAACAAGTCATATTGCTCGACCTGCATGACACCTTAATGACCGGTGGCTCAGTAGTGACTTGAGTCATTATTGGCTGGACAGTCATCATGGTGTTTTGTTTTTTTTTTCCTTCCTTTTTCATTTTCAGTGTATCGCATTGGCATACAACTCAGTTTTGCTGGCAGTAAACCAATATGTCCTTCCAGTGTGTTCTTGGAGTAGGTCTGTTTGGTTTTGGGTGAGTTCTGAGTCGTATTGCTAAGCTCCTTCACATGATGGAGGTGTTGCCATTTCCCATTAATATTTTTTGTCACTGCAGAAGCTTGGTGCAGTGTCGTATACTGATTCTCTTCACAACTCTAATTGTAATTTAAAAAATACCAAAACATTACAATGTGTTAATGGCGATATTTCCATCTGAAATAGTCTTGTGGCCAGTGTGTGGATTATTTGCACCTTTTATTTCGATTCCTCTCAGCTCCAGGAGGTCCACAGGCTCCACGTCCCTCCGTGGGCTTGAGTTCTAAATGTCTCCTGTAGGAAAAATGAACCAGAGCTGGCAAGGCTAAAGCAGTCTGTTAAACACAGTTTTTGCAGCAAATCAGTAACAAGGAAGAAGTTGAAAGGGAAGCTGTTCTCTGATAGAATAGCTGATAGAACAGCAGTTCAATTACAGAGGTATTTTATCTGTAATTGAACTGCTGTTCTATCAGCTATTCTTCCACATATCGTATTTCACCTTGGCATTCAAATTGAGCTGCAATCGAAAAAGGCAATAAATATTAAGCATTTTTTCCTGTGCGTTCCTGATTCGGAAATAGCTTGGCGCTTTTCTTTTACAGAAACCTGAGGTCAGTTGTAGTTTTGCAGAAAGAAAGTTCTTCTATCTTGCTTTTTGGCTCGAGAGCTTGAGGTGCGTTTCTAGTCAAAACACGTCCATCAGTAAAGTCAAGCCTCTGAAATGTGGAAGGACCAGTTTTTTCCTTTAGCACATACTGCAGTCGACACAACCTCAAAGAAGGCGCCTCTTACAAAGCCGTGCTCTCAAGGTGCTGTCCTTGGAGGTTTGACATTTTTTAGCTTCCCTCAGCTGATCTGAGCTTGTCTCTTGATGGTTATAGTGTGTGTGTTATGTGAACAGCTTTTATGCTCTGCTCGGTCATAGGCATGAATTTATTGCAGACGCTCAACAAATCCACTAATCTTGGTATTGTATGAATATGCTGGTCCAGTCATCAATGCTAGCTACCACCCTGATCATGTGAGCTAAAGATCCGTGGGTGTTGTGCAGCACCGGCCCAGAATAAAGGACTGTGAATGAGCCAGACAGAACAGCTCAATGTCTGTGTCAAGCAGTTAATGGAGTTGGCTTTGGGGTCCTGTTGATGTGTGTCTCTTAACACCTCATACTGTGTCAGAGGACTAAGAATATGGTAGATATTTACTTTATATTTTGCAGAGGCTTGGTTGGGAATCATACTTGTAATTACTATAATTACATGCCATTTTCAATTTTTTCTAAAACATAGTCATAATTAGTTTGGCCTTATTACAGTTGAACATAAATAGCCTTATTCCAGTTGAATCTGTTAAATAGGTTCCTGTTTGTATTGGTGATCACTCAAAATAAAGCCAAGTTTATGCAGATGCACTAAACAAATGTGTGTAAAAAGCTTATTTGTGCTGTCCCGATATTACAAGCAGAACGTTTTTTTTTTTTTTAAATCTCATAGCACCGCCCCTGACACACTCTGTAGCCTGTGTGTAATATTGCCTTTTGCCAGTAAGTGGAATGGTCAACGCTGATGCTTTGTAAGAGGGTGTTCATGGAGATTGTGGCATTGTAAAATACTACACTAGCCATTGGAATTGCATGTATGATCTGATGCTTGTACCTGGGGTCTGCTCAGCCATCGACCTCAGTATAAAATGAGGGCACCCAGTTGTGGTCAGTGCTAATTGCTCGCAGACTTTCCCCAAAATGTTGTTGGGTAAGTGATGTGGCAGCTGGCTCCCGACGTGTGAGCTTGTGAGAACGGGAGATGTGCTAAAAGTCAATAGTGATGCCACTGTTTCCTATGTGGCGGTTGTGCTGTGTTCACGCTAAAAGGATGGCTTGTTCACCCACGCAAGGGCAGCAGGGGAAGTGGTTCATTAGATTGATCAAAGCACAATACCGAAAGATCTACCACCCCATCTTTCCCAACACACAACGCACACACACACACACACAAGGTTCCGGTCGCCTTTCGAACACTGACTGCATCCACTCCCTGGAAGTAGTTTAATTTGCCTCAAACCGCACAAAATGGGAGGTGGGATGTAACTGATTTCTCCAATGTCCTATTCAAAATCAAAAGAAATACACCAAATCCTTGGGAGTTGGATATGCCCATTAAAACCTGCCTTGGTCAAGATTAGTATCACTTCGTCATTGTCATTAAAATAGTATTAGTGTGGTGTGGAGCATCAGCATATGTGACATCAAAGTGACATTGTCCATTTTGTAGACACAACCAAGTGAAACAGTGGTCTAGGAGATTATGGAATTCATATATGATGGGTATAATTTAAATAAATGATCTTGAAGTCCATATCAAGAACTTCATATGTTTGTCAATGTTTTATTTATTTTTACTGCTGACAACGTTTAGTATATAATTTTGAAGGCTGGTTTAAACAATGTCATACAACCATTGACTGAAATCATAGAAGGTCCATGAACTTTGTAATGTCTCTAACTTTGGTTGCTTTTGCATAAAGAAATGAACTTCATTGATTTTCCTGTAATCTTTGACACTGTCTCCTCAATAATGGTGGTTGTTTTAATTCGTCATGCTGCCCATGTCCAAGAAGTAAGTGAACATGGAGGAATGTTCTGGAAACTATTTCTTGAAGCCTATTTGTGGCTCTTTTCGTAAAATAACATTAAGCAAAATGTAAAATGTGAACAGTATATTCAATAACAACATTCAAACTATTTTTAAAATGCTTAGCTGTTGTTGGTTCACTCTACAAGTTATTGAATTCAGTTTCATTACAGATAGGATGTGTGTGTCAAGTCTTTCACAAGTCAACAGAATGATGAAGCGCAGTGTCATCATGACAGCACAATGAAAAGCAAACAACATGACAACGTGTAAAGCAGAAGTCTAAATATCAACTGGTTAGGTGGCGGGTAGGCTGAGTTTGGAAATAAGAATCAAACTACCTCTAACATCATTTGACAAATGTTCTGGGAATATAATGTTAGCTGCTGTGAATGTTGTCAGCCAGCACTGACAGCAAATCCTTATACAACATGGGTATGTGTCAGATGCTGCGAGGTTTTACAAATGGTAGTTAACTTAGCCTGAGTAGTTTACAAAGACGGTTTTATCAGATGTGCAACCTGGCTTGCTTACTCACTATCTAGCAAGCTAAGAATAGTCTGTCTGGTCAGACTATTCCCATGTTCCCAACAACTGCATGAAACTGCTTCTCAGCAAATAGCTGATCCATTGTAAGTTTAGTTGGCTGATTTGGTGGTCAGTGCTAGCACTTTTAGCCACAGGGGTTGATAAGGGTTAGTGATTGTGATGGTAATTCAAGACAAACATTACCATAACAACGGAGCCATCGATCAAGTCAGGGTTCAACATATTTTATCTCCGAGCTAGATGAAGTGTTAACCAGCCTTCAAGCACTTAGTAAGT
Organism: Albula glossodonta; assembly: GCA_019788955.1. Classification (NCBI taxonomy): domain Eukaryota; kingdom Metazoa; phylum Chordata; class Actinopteri; order Albuliformes; family Albulidae; genus Albula; species Albula glossodonta. The sequence continues at coordinate 1,822,079 of JAFBMS010000070.1, forward strand.
GCTTTGAAATTAAGTCTGCTTTTAGTAAACAAATGCATGTTTGACATCAAGGTTTTATTTTGTATGTGGTTATGATCTTAAATAGAATAATGTGTAAGCTTTGTTGCAATATACTGCATGTTGTCATTCCACCTAAAAATATCATGATATCATTTTAATGTCATTTAGTTCAACCCTACTGAAAGGTTTGAGGATTTTGTACTTTCACTTTTACTTCAGTGTAGAGGGGGATCTTTGAGTGGCTCAAAGAGTAGAAGCACTTGTTTATGGTGCAGCTATGAGTCCCAGCGCTGGGTATTGAAGTCCCAGCCGGGCTGTTACCAGCTATGGCTAGAGGCCTACCTGGGCGAGGCAGCAAATTGCTCAGCCTTTGCAGGGAAGAATGGAATGGATAGCATAGCTAATAAAACAACAGTTAAGTTCAATTTGGTTGGGGGGGTATTGCAGCTTCGCCAGCCCCCAAGCCCACTCAAACCAACTTCAGTCACTTTGTGCTCCAGTCGTTTTCCAGGTTAACATTACAAGCGTCAGGGCACGGCTTTTAACACACAGAAGAGCCTTTTGCTGAAAGAGCCTGTGAACTGTGACTAACTACCATGAGGTATTGCTAATGCACTGTAGAGTGACCCAGTTTGTGTGTGGGGTTAACCCAGTTAAACAACACACTTCTTTCTGCAACATTAGGTACCTGCACCTAGTCCTCTGTTCATTTTCTGTTCAAAATGCTCTATCCAATATCTTGTTTTCCACCCCTTACTCAGATTTTACTTGTTTTCTTGTTGCTCGACACGGACCCAGGATCAGTGTCTTTGTTGTGGAAGCTCAGAAATAATCTGAATACCAGAGAAGTATTCTGAATATTATAGCTTCTCTTTGCATATGGCAGCATCTAATCTTGCCATGCAGAGGTCTCCACCCAGTGACAGGCAGCCTAGTTCTGGCATCCTGGCTTTGCTGTGACTGACCCTGTGCTCCCGATAGGTATTAATGCCAGTCTAGGTAAAAATTAAACCCATTTAGCTTGGTTTTATGGGCCACTCATTTTTAAGATTTCTCCATCCAACGTTATACTTTCATTTGGCTTCATACACTCATGTGGTTTGCAGAGAAGTCTGAATCTGAAGAAAAAAGTAAAGTAGCAGTCTTTAGTGTTGTAGATTATTCTACAAAATAACATTTTATGTCTAGAATTTTTAAACATTGTCCAGACTTGTTATCCCATCTTAACATCACTTACTTTACTATTATCACACTGTAGCTGTATTAGAATGAATTAAGCTCTCTGAGGCAAATTTAAGTTTAATTCTGGTTTGGAAAATTATTGTAACCATTTTTTGGGGGAGGAAAGCAGACCCTCCTAGAACCTAATCTCTTATTTTGATAGTATTCTGACTTAACGTGAAGGGCTCCAAAAGCACTGAGCTTTTCAGTAGCAGGGTTGGGGCAACAGGGTGCAGCCCTGTGTGTCCCTGTCACGGAGCAGGGTGCAGCCCTGTGTGTCCCTGTCACGGAGCAGGGTGGAGCTCTGTGTGTCCCTGTCACAGAGCAGGGTGGAGCTCTGTGTGTCCCTGTCACAGAGCAGGGTGGAGCTCTGTGTGTCCCTGTCACAGAGCAGGGTGGAGCTCTGTGTGTCCCTGTCACAGAGCAGGGTGGAGCTCTGTGTGTCCCTGTCACAGAGCAGGGTGGAGCTCTGTGTGTCCCTGTCACAGAGCAGGGTGGAGCTCTGTGTGTCCCTGTCACAGAGCAGGGTGGAGCTCTGTGTGTCCCTGTCACAGAGCAGGGTGGAGCGCTGTGTGTCCCTGTCACAGAGCAGGGTGGAGCCCTGTGTGTCCTTGCCACAGTGAGATGTGAGGCTGGCCTGCTCATAAGCAGGAGCACAGTGAAGCGGGTGCATGCCTGGCGGGGAGTCTCAGGGACAGCCTTCTGCACACACAGATTTATGGGAGCATTGGGCTCTCACTCCTGCCGTCACTGAGAACAGCTGGCCAGAGGCAGCGGTGGAAGCTTCCTTGGGCTAGTTCTGCGGGAATGGAGGTTCAATGCACATGCGCACACACACACACTCACTCTCACACACACACACACACACGCACACACACAAACACACACACACACTCAACTGAGCTGGAATGCCTGGGTGCTGACATCATTTCCTCTCCTCTGCAGCTGAGTGAGCAAATGAGGGAGGGGTCTGTCAGATGCTGGAAGGCTTCAGTCGGCCAGGGAATGTAGCTGGCATCAGATTTTTTTTGCGGGCTGTTTGAGCTCGGTGTCCTGCCGTTTGGCTTGTTTCTCATTGGGCGTCCTGGGACAGTATGTGTTTTCTAGCATGTTTGGCATTGCTGTGAGGGCGGGAAGGTTCTGTAAGTAAGGGCTGTTTGGGGCTGTGTTCAGGAACAGGCCTCTCCAGTTTGGGCTGTGGTCTCCCCATGGGCTGTGCCTCAGCCCCACTCTGCTTTGGTGCTGTTTGCACAGCAATGCTCACTGTGCCTTCAGCTCTAGGGCATTAAACATTAAGCTCTGTGTAATTTATTATTTTCTTTTTTTTGTTGTTGCGTTAATGACAAAGAGATACGTGTCCTGAAAATAATGAGACCAGATGTGTGTTGGAGCTTTTCATCCTGATTTGATTTTGGGTGTGTGCTTGAATTTATGGAAAGGGAGGATCCTCTTTGCAAATGAGCATGAACCTAAATCATCAAACCAGTTCATTTGTCAAGTTTGAATTCCAGTTAAGGGTAAGTCAACAATTTCATCATGACCATCTCAGATTCTGTAGGTTTCCAATAAATTTATTTGATTGTGCTTGCAAGGAGGGAAAGACCCGTAGCCTTGATTGAGAGCCTTCATGTAGCACAGTCTGTAGCGAAGTGGTTCAGTTCCTGGTTGAGGCATCTTTCTCTGCCTTGATCCACCTTTCTGAAACCCTCTTTGCTTTACCACCATCTAAATAAAGCAAAAAGAATGTACAAAACAGGGATTGACAGTAATGCTCCCCTTATTTGTCTGGGGCAAGAAAGAAAAGATGGTCAGGCAATTCGTCTGGGTTTCTGATCAGGAAGGTAAAATGTTGTATTGTTCAAAAGATAATCTACTCAATAAATGTTTATTGACTTAAAATGTTACATCCATCACTGATACCATGGTAACCATTAGAGCGCTCCTCCCATCTGTTTGAATTGTAAGGTTCCGCTTGGAACGTTCAGTGCTGCTGTATGACAGTCCTTTTTTTAATCCGTACCGCCTTCAAATACAATATTCAGGTCATAAAACGATAGAGGTTGTATTGTGTTGCCAATAAAATATGAATAGATTCACAGTAGTGATGTGGAATGAGAGTTGTTGGTGTTATAGTGCTGTGCTTGAAGGGAGGCCTCAGACAGGATGCCCCATGTCAGCCTTATGGCATCCTTTAGTGTCCCGTGGATATGACAATGAGCTGTACCATGGCCATGTGAAAGCGCTGTGCTGTAGGGTCTGATGTACCGCCCATCAGTCCCATCTGCCCTGACAATGGCTGGGGAATGTGCAGAGGAGGCAGAATTATGGGATGCTGGCTCAGACACCAGGAGTCCTCTGTAGCACCTGCAGCTCCAGGCCTGTCAGGGTATGCCTGTGTCCAGACCAGCACAGTAGAGGTATCTGGCTTTCTCCAGCCATTCGGTACCCACCATCTGCTTGCTGTGATTGTAACCGCTCACATTGCACTGTCTGTGCTGAGTGCATGTACATCTTAGTGAGTTAGAGAGAGAGAGAGAGAGAGAGAGAGAGAGAGAATGAGGCCATTAAACACTGGCCCTGAGTTGGTTATGCCAGGCTGAGCTCCCTGCCCTTGCTGTGGTACAGAGGACTGCTCAGCGTCGGATTGCTCTTACTGAAGCTGCGTATGGTTGTGGGCTTAAATAAAGCCCTCTGACATGGTGCTAAATTTAGCTGAACCAGCACCAGTCTGGTAATTATCATCAAATAACTGCAGCAACTTATAGCCAGTCGCTGACCTCACTCTGTCTGATCCAGTCAGTCTGTATGGGCTGTGCTGTGCCTTGACAAAGAATATTGACAAAGAATATTTGTGTTTTAAGGTTGCATCTGCAAGATACATAAATACAAACACATGCACTGGAAGTGTATTTAATGTCCATACATGTGTGTTTTCCTTAAGCTATTCTTCTGGCCTGGTCTCAACCAATTTGTGAATTTGCGCCTGTTTGACTGCTCAGCACCGATGGGGAATTTCATTTGTTTAACAGTCTAATGATTTCATGTCCCATAGATAGAGTGACTCTGCAGGGGTAATGACTAGGCATTCTCTATGACTGTGCATATAATTACAGCTGGCTTAGTCAGGAACATTGTGATCTGACCATTGCAGTCGCACAGAACTGTCATCCCCCACCCCAGCTGAATATGAAATGTCACTGTACGAGATGTCACAATGCAGACAGGCAGTTTACAGGGTGAGAGGTCAGCATGGACTATTACCACATCGCTTCACTGGTGGAAACCAGAATCTGTTAGATAGAGCTGAGGGTAGTGGGACGTTTTGGCCTAGCTTTATCTCCTGTCCCATTATTAAACTGGAAACCTTTAAAGAATTAATCTGTGGTTCCCTCTGAATCTTTGTTTGCTATAGCTGAAATGAAATGTTTTTGCATTTGGCTTGGTTCAGAAGCGTAAAATATCACTTTTTGTACGGCTGATACATACTTGCCGTGGTTCACATTCTCTCATTGAAAAGTGTCTGTTCTGACAGTGATGTGAGACATTTTTCCAAGAAAGTCTCATCACATGGATGCTAGTGTGAGTGCTGTGCACTGTAGGTGTGCTGTCTGGTGGGCTGTTCGAGACTGTGGTGGTGAAGGCCTGTGGAGGGACACAGTTTGCTCAGCTGTTACCCCCTGCTGTTGCTTCCAGTGCCCAGAGATGCCTGTTCCCTGGGCCTCACTGAGAAGCCCCTCCCTTTCCTCTCTTGGGGTACATTCAATACATTTCAAAGGGTGCAATGTGAGGTGAACTCCCTTTTTTCGGCTGGTTAGTGACAGGGCAAACTTCTCCTGTTGAGTGTACCAATGGGTGGTACCCATTTGTAGTGATTGATGTGAGTCAGTGCTCTTCACCCAATGTTGCATGTTTATGTCTTAAAATAGTTGCAATCTAACTGTATATCATATGTGAAAAGCTGTATGTAAACACCAGCCACTTTTGTTGTTATTAACAAAAATAACTGCTGCTGTTTCAGCTCCTTGACAGCGGTTGAAACCCTCCACAGACACCTTGATCTGAATGACTGGTCCTCAGTCCGTTCTGGGGAGTCACTATTCTGCTTCCCCCTTATTGGTCAGAATCTGCCTTATTTCCCATAAACCCCATCTATGGTTGTAAAGGGAGGGGATATTTTGAGTAATTTTCCCAAATATCCACAGTAATTTACCATGCACAGAAATTACCAGAATTTTGGGAATTTTCAACATCATACCTGCACAAAACAAGAAAAAGCATAGCAAAGTAAAGTCTAAGAAAAAATAAAAATACGTAAATGTGGGAATGATGAGTTTAAGGTGAGATTAATAGGTTTTGGGGAAAAGCTAATAATTAAAGCATTTGCTGTCCAACTTTTTCTGAGAAAGGTCCATTAACATTCCTTTGACTGGAAACCCCCCAGTGTTTGGGTTTTTTTTTAATGCAAACCTGACTTGACTTTGTTCCGTCCCCGTGCTAAATGGGCATGCGTACATCTTATGTCACTGTGGCCCAGCAGAGGATTGCACCGCAAGTTTAGAATATTTAATTGGCTCAACGGGAGATTTGTTTTAAGAGGTGTGTATGTGGCAGGAGTGAGCCCAGGTCAGGCACATAAGAATGCCTTGGTCTGGAGTGAACACACCTTTCTTTCACAGTTCACACAAATGGATTTGGGAGCCATGGGTTTTATTAGAAGGAAGAAAATGATTGTAATTCTGGCAGAACCACACTCACTAATACTTATGTTCATACAGGCACCCAGTACATAAACATGCACTACACAAATAAATCCACATGCACTCTCACACTCATACCTGCACTTGCAACCTTATTCTTGTAAAAACCCATGTGGTGTTCGTGCTCTTCTGTAGAAAGTTTGCTTGGTGCTGGGTTTGTTATGACTGGTCACAGTTCTGCATGGCTTCAGTGGAAGTCCTGGGTAGTTCGCTGCAGGGTCCTTCGTGTGAAACTGAAGTGTTGAATATTTTTGTGTTTTTGCAGCTCTGCTCTGTCATCAGAGCGATGCACTCACATCATCTTTCTTTTTAATGTGGTCACCAAATCTTCACCCCAGGGCTGCTTGGGTGAATCTGCCTCAAGTGAATTCTGTAAAGCACCAGCTGACGCAATATTCTTTCACTAACTTGTGGTACCAGCTGGGTGAACAGTTGCAGTGTGTGACTAATTTTCCGCTTGCTTCCTTTTAGTATGTTGTATCTATATCTGTCTATATCTGTGTGTGTGTGTGTGTGTGTGTGTGTGTGTGTGTGTGTGTGTGTGTGTGTGGTTGTGTGTGGTTGTGTGTGTGAGCTTGCATGCATGATTGCAAGTTTCAAGGTACAATAAGGTTGTGCACATATTAGCAAAGGGTAACTGAAAGAAAATAAATGTTCAGAAACTAGTTATAGATAACGTTGTCATGCTGTACCTGCTGTTTTATTTTTGATTAATGTATCATCAGTCAACTCATTTTGTACAGTTAGTCCAAATGCAGCCACATCAAGTTGAATTCTTCTTTGAAAGTGTTCCTTCTCAAAGTGTAGTGTTTTTATTACGTGTGCAAAACTCATTGGTGTAACAAATTCAGACTTCAAACAATTTCAATTGCAAACATACATTCCACCTGTGAGCTTTTATGAAAGCCAGAAAGCAGCCATTTTGTTCTTTTTATTTGTTCAATCTCAACAATTTGTCAGTGGCCTCTGTTTGTTTTCTTATCCATCAAAATGGCTGATAATTTTTTTTTTTATGTGTGTTTTTTTTGTGTATTTTGGATGTTTTGGTGCTCTTTGTGGTTGTGTGTGCTGATTTTGCCTGTTTGTGTGTTTAAACACAGCCTCAGATAAAGAGAAGTAGATTGCAAACAGCTGTGGGAGGTGCAAGTCCAGCTGTAGAAAGCAGACTTCCCTTCTCTCTATTCACACAGCACTGTGTTAAAACTTTGTCCCTTTGTTAAGGAGAGAAACAATGCTTGTTTCCATGAGCTAGCCATTACTTCAATGAGTACAAGGTGCCAGTAATGGTCCCTCTGAACTCTCAGCAAGTCTCCTGCAAAAATGCAGAGACATGCCTGTTAGCTGGAGCAGTTTCTCTTCTAATACAATTATAAACACAAAAACACTATATTTTTCAGTCCATGTTGAAATTGCAGTGTAGCTGAGGTTGGGACCTGAACATTCGTATTACAGTACTGTATATGCTTCATTTCTTGAGCTCATATAACTGCCCCCAGCTAGTGGACTAAATGTGTGAGCAGAGCTTACATTTTCATGGTCCTTTTCCTGTTTCACTCCCGAAAGTCCTGCAGTTCTGAATTTCTTCCATTAGGGTGGCCAGTCCTGGCCCAATGAGACTGGTCTGAATTTTGATCTCACAGCCCTCTTCTCAGCAGGTTCTGTTTCTGTGTAACAGAGGAGTGGGAGGCTGTCTGATCTGAGTAACACAGAGCAGTGGGAGGGGCGGTCTGAGAAACAGCCAGTGTGTAATGGAAGAGTAGGAGGAGGATTAACGAGTGTCTGGGAGGGTTGGGGTTTTGGTCTGTCTTGCAGCTTGAGCGGCAGCAGTTGTTCTGTTTCTCTGGTTCTCTGTTTTCTTGGGAACCCTCCATCTTTCTCAAAGTGGAAAAAGAGCAAGGAGGGAATTGTGCAATGTTGTCATCGAGCCATCTAATCTACTCCCATGTGTGGAAAGGTGTGAGCTCATCCCATTCTGTGCTCCATGCCCCCGCTCCCCGCTACACAATGGGACCCCAACCGAGATCTGATCTCCACACCTCTCCTCTTAAACACAGGAAAAACTGACGCAGTCCTGTAGTCCCACAACATGGAGTGCTTGTGAATAGTATGGTACTTTCTGGTGTGTGTGTGTGTGTGTGTGTGTGTGTGTGAGCTTGCATGCATGATTGCTAGTTTAAGTGGGGGCATGTGTGTGGAAAGCGTGTGTATGTCACAGACAGGACATAAGCCTGCTGACAGGTTCCACTCAGCGGGCTCCATCTCAATTGCATGACATACTTCTCTGTACTTACGGTATCTCCCCATGTGGATCAGTGCCAGCATAACCATGGTGACGTGAGGTCCGGATTGTGGTTATTCCATGTGGAAAGAGGTCTGCTGTATTCAGTGGCCTGCCCCTAATCTAAATTGAACACATTAATATGTTTGTCTGGGACAGCATGAGTTTGCTGCGTTATTTTGCATTTAATCTGCGTGTATCAGTCTAATGATGGGCAAGATGGCTCTTGGTTGTCAATGAACTATGACATTCACTATATCACATCTTACTGGCTGTTTTGTTCAAGCCTCATAGAGGTAAGTGTAAGAGTCTGGCTGTTAGTAGTTGAAAACAATGGGTAAATGCTGTCTGTGTCATTACTCACACCTGCCGGCAATTTTAGTGTGGAATTCCCTGGATTGTCCTTTTGCATTTTTCTAAACGGTTTCTTATCTTCAGCATTATTTTGTATTCTCCACCTGTTTTCTTTTGAACGAGTGTTAGATTTTTCGATTGTGTTTCAGGGAGTGATATTTATAGGGTGATTTTCTGAAAATATTGTCTTGAACTTTTTTGTGAAATTGTCAGGCAGATACAGAGGTGGATTTTTGTGTAAATTGGTGCTCTGAAGGTGTTTTTGAGTCTGGGGTTAGCATTGACATTACCATTCAGGAATATGTACATTTTTATCTAGCTTATTCCACACTCCGTAGGGTTCATTGCCGAACTCAGAAACAGGTGTTTGTTTGTGGACATGCCATTATTTGTGAGGTCAGGTTGTAAGGCACATGTGGAGAATGACCCTTCACAGGCAGATTCGTTCCATGATTGCTCCCAGCTGGAATAGACTTTGTGCCCAGTGGAATGACCTGTTCCCTGGGCCCCCGGGGTGTTGATACAGTGGCCTGCATGGCTCTTCACCCAAGGAGGTCATCAACCTTGTGTGTCATTCCTTCCCTCCAGATAAGCTGTACAAACTTACCTTTTTTCCCAGCACACAATGTTCTGCTCTCTAGATATACCCTGTGTGTGTTTGTGTGTTTGTGTGTGTGTGTGTGTGTGTGTTGTGTGTTTGTGTGTAGCCTTGAATTGGCCAGTCTGCTCTCTTGAACATGCTTTGCAGTGTGTAAGGTTATCAAATAAAACCTCCCTCCCCCGTTCGTAATTAATGTGTTGGCTCACCGTATTTTGTTTTCCCCGGTGGTCCTGTGAGTACACTTAACTCGTAAGAGGTCTGAGTCAGTGGGCAGTGCTGAGTTGTAAGGTGAAAGGTTTCTATGGTGAGTGTTCCTCCTGAGTCGACCGGATTAGGTCAAGTAAAATGTGTCGGGGGCTGGGAAGGTCAATGGTGTGGAGTGGGACAGGGAGTACCTCATAAATCACCCCATTGTGTTCTTCATAAAGGCTTTTTCCATATGTACTTTGCCCCGTTCGACACAATATTTGGTTGCCCTTACCTGCATTAAGCAGAACGCAACATTCTGTACATGGTAGATAGCGTGTATCTTCAGGTAGGGGCTTGGCCAAACCCCAGGGTCAAATTCAGGTTGAATTCCTGGGTCAAATTCTAGGTGTAGCACCCGTGCAATGACGATATGGAACTTGCGCGGGAGTTTTTTCTGTTTAGGCGGCTTGCACCACCATATGTTTGTGTGGACATGTGCCATGATTTTCATAGTGCTGGATTTATCCTTTCCTGTGTACGCTCACATGCAGATTGAGGAAGAGACTTTGCTTCTGCGCTTCCTTTCTGCTATATTTTCTTTGTTCCTCTCACACTCCTCACTTTTCTCCAGTTCAGATGTGAGCCTTCTTTCTAGAAGTTTGACATCTTAAGCTCTAATCTTAGCAGGTTTGATGGGTCCCAGAAGGGAATGGCCAGGCATCTGGACAAAGGGCCCTGACACCAGGCCATAAACTGCTTTTAAAAACTAATTTGCAACTGGTCAGTCCTCGCACATGAAAACACTGAAAACCCGCTGGCAGATCTCGGTCATTAAACATCTGGACCAATTTCCTGGGCCAGAAGGACCACGCACAGACGAGCAGTGTAAGATGCTATCGGCTTAGGGGTGCAAGTCACAACCAGCGTTTCAAAATGACATCAGGGAAGACTTTTGTTGCTGACTGTTGGCTGTGTCTGGGTGCGGCTTTTCCCCCAAGTAACTCAATTAAATGAGAAGGTCTGTGGCTTTGGCAGGAACACTCTGCTCTCCTCCTGCTTGTTCTAGCGAATCTCTCAAATGACATCACCAGCCTTATCACTCCTTTCTCATTGAGCTTTTGGAAGCGGTTTGGTTATAAAAGCAACCATTAAAACCCTGGAGGGTTATAATGGTTTAGTGTGATAGAGATTGGAAACCCAAATATGGCCTTTGAGTCTTTGCACTGTTTTGACGAACCCTCTCTTCTCCTTTCACAGGTCCTGAGATCATCTTTCTCCTCAGCGTGTTTTCAGATCCAGAGTTTGCCTCTGAGGCCTAACCGGAGTGACTGTTTAAAGAGATCGGCCCACAAGGGAGCAGCTGCCATGTCTTAAACCCTGCGCATTCCCTCCGGAAACCCTGTCCCCCCACCCCTACCCCCCCTCCCCGTCCCCCACCCACACCCCCCCTCCTGCTCCCACCCTCCCCATACATGTAACCTGTCTGGGCGTCTCCCCTCCAGCCTTCCCTGGAGTCATGAGCCTGCAGAAGCATCAGCCCATGGGCTCGGACCGGGACCTGCAGTCCGCCGCCTCCTCCATCAGCCTGCCCTCTGTTAAGAAGGGCCCCAAGAAGCGGCGGCTATCATTGGCCTCTTTGTTCCGCCGCCGGCGGGATCCCAAGCGCAAGTCCCGTGACCTAAATGGCGGTGTGGATGGCATTGCCAGCATTGAGAGCATCCACTCTGAGATGTGTAACGACAAGAACTCGGCCTTCTCTGTGGCAGGCGTGGCCTCCACCTCCTCGGGTGCCTCCTCTGCCTCGGGCTCCTCGTCCTCCTCCTCATCCTCCTCCGCGTCCTCCTCAAAGGCGGGGACGGAGCTGCTGGAGTGCCCCCTGTGCCTTCTGCGCCACTCGCGGGAGCGCTTCCCCGACATTATGACCTGCCACCACCGCTCCTGCGCCGACTGCTTGCGGCAGTACCTGCGCATTGAGATCTCGGAGAGCCGTGTCAACATCAGCTGTCCTGAGTGCGCCGAGCGCTTCAACCCGCACGACATCCGCATGATCCTGGCCGACCGCGCTCTCATGGAGAAATACGAGGAGTTCATGCTGCGCCGCTGGCTGGTGGCCGACCCCGACTGCCGCTGGTGCCCCGCCCCGGACTGTGGGTAAGACTACCACATGACGTTTACATCGTCACTGTGAATATTTGAAGGCTTCACCAATGGTTTTTCATTCTTGAGATTTTTACACATGCAAACAGAATTTTCTCTGAAATGTATGCTATCAAAGGTAAGACAAATATGCAGTCAGCTGGTGATCCTGAACAAACCAGGTTGGTAATGATGCCAGCCTTAAAAGATTTAAGATTAGGGACATTATTTGTGTCATCCCGTGGATTAGCTTGATGCATTTGTAAACACAGATGGCTTACAGGCAGATGGTGAAATCGTATAATGGTGACCAGACCAGAACTACAACTGCTCTTATTACTTTGTAACTTTGTAAGAATGAAAATCCAGGCTACAAAACATGAGGGTGACTGAATGTAGTATAAACAGTGTTTGCCCCTTTGAACCCCTGTGCAAGATCCAAGGCCACCTGTCAAACTGAAGGTAAGTAGAAGGTCATTTTTCTGTGCAGCTGATGGTATCCCCCTGCCACAGGCCAGGATTCCTCAGGGTAGCACTACATTTGGTCTTCCCAGCAACATGCCAAATGTCCACAGGCTGCAACTTTCTGTCAGTGACAGACTGCACTCCAGCCCATGCTAGCTCTCGCATGTAATCCTCTGCCTGTTGTGTGTAAAATAATTACTTCGCTTCAGTGCTGTTTATGGTGACTGAGCATGGCACGACAGAAGAAAAAATGTCCTAATTTTGCGTGGTGATGGCATTTCCTCATGTGCCCTGCCAACACTGTGCCTGAAGGCCCCCCTGTCCCTGCTCACCCTGGGGAATAGTGCCATGGCTTCTGCTGGCATCAAGGGGTTTGCTAGCTCCATTGGCTTAGCCCCTCTGTGCATTTAAAAATAGGACTCCCACTGCCCACCCCTGAGTTGGGTGCTTTGACTGTAATTTAAGATGTCTGTTAAAGCATACTGCCAGGAAGTGAAGGAATTTGGCTAAGTTTGCTCATTTTGGCCAACACTATTATAGGTATGGACTCAAGAACTTGTGTTTCTGTATTTATGTATACTTGAAAGAAATGTGATATTAGATAGGGCCAGCTTCCGACAAATGGTAAATAAATTAGTTTTAAGAAGTTTAAATCACTTCAACAGTTACTGCATTTTGGAAGGGCAAAGGAAACATATTATTTAAAATGAATAAAAAACCCTGACTCTTGTTTAGCCGTGTGTCAGGTCACTGACTTCAGGGATATGTGCTTTTGTGCAGTCCAGACCACAGTATTGCACAGGGACTGCTCTAGGCATACAGTCTGAACCGCAAACCCAACATGCTTTCCAGTGCTAACCAACAATATTCCAGCTCTGTTTCTCATAGACTGTGTTGTGACTGCTTAGTCCGTGCTACCTTGCGTCCAGTCCCCTTAGCTTGTGACTAAGAAATTGCTAGTCTGGAGAACCTTGAATGAATGATGGGCAAATTTTTAACTTGAGGTAGTATAATGCGGACTTCAAGGTCTGCTCAAACCATGGAATGAGGAGGCTTTGGAATCCAATATCGTGGCCTCCCTCCAACATACGAAGATGTCTTTATTAAGAAATGCCACAAGAAGACTGTTTTACTTGGGTTTCCTGCTTGCTTATAAAGGCTTTGAGTTAACTGTTGCTATAAAGGAAGCTTGTGTTCAAAGTCTGTTTAAATAAAGATCAATTTGTAGATATTTGGGGGATGTCAGAAAGGACCCACTCCAGCTGGAATGTTTGAAACCCTGGGATTGTCTACCACAGTGCTGTGGGCTGTAGCAAGAGAGGGCGGTCCCTGAGACTTGAGCCAATCCCTGAATGTTTCGGACAGAGAGGCCGCTAAATGTCATTTACTGGACCTCTTTCTGGAGCGGTATGAGACGACGGCTTTCCGGGCTTGGACATTCTTATGAGCCTTTATTTATTTGTTCACGATTTCTCCAAAACCACAGCTGTGCACTGGTGTGCAGGCCAGCCTCTGGTTCCCTTGTATGTATGCTCCAGCATGGAGCAGGGCTGAACAACGGTGGGCTTTATGACAGTGTATAGTTTTTTTTTTAAGAATCGCATAAGAAATGTTAAGTAAGTGACAGAACAATACTCAGCTATTGAAATTTGCGGTGTGTTGTGTGCCAGACTTACACCCAACTGCAGAAGATTGGTCTGGAACTAGTGCTGAATGAGCTGTAAGGTCTTTTTGCAGCAAAAACCTTTTTAAGTCACATTCTTGCTGCTCTGTTACTTCAAATGGGTAGATATGGTTCAATACACTTGACATTTTTTAAAGGTAAGTTTTTGCTTTCCACCCATAAAGCATTGAAGTGTGAGATCTTTATTTTTATGTTGAAGTGAACCACAGAAAATGACTTTTTTTTTTTTTTTTTGCACTGAACTAATCTCCCTCAGTCAGTGTGTTTCACCTAACGGGCCCCATAGGGCCAGCCCAATGCAGGAGGAGGGAAGAGCCCATGGGACACTTGAGGCGAACTTTAAATCAGGTGACCATTCTGAATGATTCAGGAGCATGGACTCCTCTGCCAATTCTGTTAGCAGTGGAGGCCAGCCAAATGGCCAGCCCGTGGCAGTCATGAGAATGAAGAACAGAGGCGGGGCAGATGACGAGGCAGTCGGTGCTTAGCCCTCAGGTGCATTGTCCACTGCAGGTAGGGCTGTGCTATTTTTCCACAGCTCTGGCCCACTGCAAGCAACCTCTCTCAAAGCTGCATGGTTCAGGTTATTGCCTGCTTATTCATTCTCTTCCTGCCCTAGGCTCTAGGCCCCCTGGTGCAGGGGGTCAGGCAGCAGCGGCAAATTAAATCAGTTGCTCATTTTTATTCTTGGCATGATGCTGTTGTCGCAGTTTGTAAGCACGCCAAGTAAGAAGGCTGAGCTGAATCTGGCTGCAGGCCTGGTGATATGACTGGGGCAGGACTGGTCTTTCGGTGGATCTCTGGCCAGCTAAGTCTCCCCCCCACTCCTCCGGGTCGTCATTGGGGTAATGGCCCCTGAGGTGACTGGGAAACAACGTCACACTCCAAAATGGTTCTTTTGTCCTTCTGAAATGGATCAGAAGGTTGATGAAGCAGTAGCTGGCATGCTGCTGTCTTTGTCATTGGCTGTAACGGAGCACAGGTTTTAAATATTTAGTAATGCTGAAAGCTGTTATACCTGTCAGCACTGAGGCCATGTTCAGCTCTATGGTACTGGTGTTTACCAGGTGCCATCTGTCGAATGGATACGCTATAAATTTCCAAAGACAATATAAAATAAATATGTTTCATGTGTTAATGTCAGCTGTGGTGTTCTTAGAGGAAGGGTGGGACTTGGAAGTGCCAGGATGAATGGTCCGGTTTGAGTGCTCACAGATGGATACTCTGGCTCTGGAACTGTGGGAGACTGACACGAGGCCCCAGCCACACATCCCATCAAGGCCTCTCTGTGGTGAAGTGACTTTTAGTAAAGCCAAGACCATTGACCTGTACTGCCTGTATGCTGAAATCGAGTCAAGTCCAAGTTGCCATGTATTTTGAAACAGGGCTTTATTTTTAAACAGAAATACTTACTTATTAGAAACCATCTTGTACTCACAGAGTAACATCAGCACCAACACCAAAAGAGACTACACAAATCGTACATGGGCCAAGGTGAGAGAGTGTTCAAGGGTTTTGCGAGCTGAAGGAGCTTCGGGAGAGCCGACTAAGAAGTTGGGCTTAGACGAAAGGGTGGAAATGTTTTCTTATGCAACAGACCCGCTACTCTTACCAGCAAGAAAAATGAAAGCGGAAATTACAACTACACCCCGAGATTGGGATTACATACCATTAGGGGCTGTGTCCGCCAAAGCTGATTTCTCTTCGACCGACGTGTTTTTCTCATTGTTTTTAATAGGAGCTGAGCGTATTTTCAGCGCTGAGCGTTTTTTTCCGGTCGCCGAGAGTTGAAAACTGTTTGGAAATACACTACGCTCATCACCGTCACTTTGTACTCGGCTGTCCAATCACGTCGAAGAAGGGGTGGGACATACAGTGAACTGCACAGGCTGGTCCTTCTGTGTTTTCGTGTATTGGTAGCGATAGTCATACATAGTTAACCAGTTTGCAATACATTTCGTAGTGTAAGGTGATATAGTAAATGCATCGGTTGACTTTTTTCGCTAGTAAAATGCTTCTGGCTAGGTATTGATTAGCTGATTAATGTTAGATAGCAGCATAGGCTAGCTATTGCTACGTCTAACGCTAAGATCATATTGATGGGTATATCCGAACATGGTGATATATGGCTTCCTCGTTAAGGTACTCAACTATTTTAATATATCTGGCAGACAAGATAATTATCTGTGTGACTAGTTAGCTGGTCAGATCGCGTGTACACTAGCTGGCTATGTATAATTATCACTAGTATGGTCTAAAATGTAACCCATGGTATCATAGCGATACTTATTATGCTGAAGTATTTATCATGTCCACCCACTTCACTATCGATAGGGTTGCTAGAAAATATTCAGTGTCATGATGGTTATCTGTATTGTTTTGGAGCGAATTTCTTATAGCCCCTAATTAATAATCTCAATTTACCTTACAGTAAGAATATAACCTAGCATGGCTAATTATATATAGACAGCTATCTTATGAGCGTTCTGACTGACCGTACCACAGCAACCAGCCGAAAAGACATCCGCTGAGCTTACAAACGCTCAGCTTTTTCAGCTGGGAGCCTACAGGGTTTTCAGCTTTGGTGGACACACGGTCTGATTCCCTAATTGCGAAACATGTAGCATGTTAGCCATGACTCCACCAATTCCATAGAAACACTTGCAGAGTGTTTGCTTAGTGTTTCCAAAAACTGGAGTTAGTGTGCAGGACTCTAGGGCAGTCATCAGATCAAATCCAGGAGGCTGAATAGCTCCTCTTATTCAACATGCAGATGTTTGTAAACAACATTAAAATTCAGAATTTGGGCTTTCTTTGCGCAATATCTGGTTCTGTCATAAGCTATTTGCCCTTCAGATGGCTTTCCCCTATTGCTCCCTGGGATTCTGCTCATTTTGGGTCTTCTCACTTGGGCAGTTTGCAGTATTTTTGCCTGACTCTGGCTGCTGGCCATTTTTAAGTCAAGTATTGATTTGATTTGGCATGGATCTCCCTGATGCCAGATACTGAGGCCCTTTTTCCACTGTCCGGGCATGAGTTTCTCCTTGTTTGTAATGTGCTCCTGGGAGCTGTGGACTCTGCAGTGAATAAGCTGAGGATGAGGGCTGTTAAGAGCGACAGCAGAGATGAGAGCGGCTCCCTTGCTCTTTCCCAAGGCAAAGGGACAGCACGTATAAACAGATTTGAGCTCTGTCCTCACAGAAACCGGCCAGGGGTGGACAGCCTAACCTCCCTGCAGACCCCGTGCTCTCTTCCAGCCCAAAAGGAAATGAAAGAGCTTCACCCCAATTGTTATTCCAACCCCTGTTTCCTCTATTGGCACCCTGCCCCTGGGCCCCAGTCCAGAGTGCCGTACCTGTTAATGGAAACTTTCCCTTTAGATTGCGCGTGGGAGGACAGTTCACATCTGCGGCAAATTTTCCCCTGGAAATGGCTGCTGGGCTCTGGCTCTGGCGTTGGTGAACATACTAAAGCCTTGTGATGTGTTGAGCACCTTGGATACGATGGGAACGAGAGAGTCTGGGTCATCTGGCTGCTCGGGATTACTGTGAATGGAGATGGAAACTGAGAATTTACTTCAGTCCTGGAGAAGG
Organism: Albula glossodonta; assembly: GCA_019788955.1. Lineage (NCBI taxonomy): Eukaryota > Metazoa > Chordata > Actinopteri > Albuliformes > Albulidae > Albula > Albula glossodonta. The sequence continues at coordinate 1,839,357 of JAFBMS010000070.1, forward strand.
GAGGCTGCATGAGGACATTTCAGTGTGATTTTAATTCTGATAATAAGTTTGCAGTGATAAAATTAATGGTAAAATCATACATTAGCCTAGTGTTCATAGTGTGTAAGGTGTTTTTGAACTATGGCAACTATGCTTGTCAGCGTTATGGCCTGCAGTTAATTTTCTTCCAAGTTTGGAAATTTCAGCTTCAGCCTTGTTCAGTGTCAGGTTTCACTGTGCCAATTTTAGGAGGAGGAAGACCAAACGACTATGGAAAAAATGTTGCTCCCACCAAAAAAATAAATAAAATAAACCAAAAACACAGATCCTTATGACTGCATTAGGTACAATGGGGGAAGAGACAGTCTGGCATAAATAAGCTTGTTACTGAGGATTACTACTGAGGGATCTGGAAGAGGAAGACTTACTGGGGTGATGGAGGAGGAGTTGCTCAAGGCCCGGAATCAGCACACAGCCGTGGGGCCACGTTCAGTGATTGGGGAAACCGCACAGAGAGCGCCAACGCCACGTGTGGCAATATTGAGCTCAGGGAGGGGCAGATTGTGCTCATGGTCTGTGCAGTGGGACCGGGACAGGGATGGAAGTACGGGGGCTTTGTTTTCCCCCCCTACGCAATGCAGCTGCTGCCTGTGTAACATGATCTCTGACGCAGGCGCAGGCCTTGCTGTGGTTCTTAAGGACAGACAGACCAACAGAGTGATCCCATGTGCACTCTATAGGGCTGTGCTTTTTATAAACCAGACTTTAGAAAGCATTAACAAGTACATGGCTTGAGAGTCTGAGGACATGAGTTAAAAGCAACCAGGCTTAGTGTCTGTCATACTTATGTCTTGAGTGTTGCCTTGTTTTCTGTTGACATAATTATTGACTCTGTTTTCCTCTGTTGCAAGGTGACTGTTTAAATAACTGTTTTTGACTTTTTGCCAAATTGCTTGCTTAATGCATTATGTTGTGTGTGTGCCTTAGAGTATGTCAGGGTTTGTGTCATGGAGATAGAATGGAGTACTCTGTATTCAGATCTAAAGTCAGGCCCACATTCAGTTACATGTTGTTTTCAACTTCAATTAAGCTTGTACATGCAGGTGAAGGAGTGCAGCGATTTGGAGTGCCATATTCAAACTGTCTCAAGCAGCTCCGGATTCATTTCATCTGCAGTATCATTGCAGGCAGCATTTCATCCTGGTGTGTGTCAGACGTGCTGAGGAGGGTGATGTCACTGTCCGTCATATCAGAGGCTGCTGTAGCATCACTGCTGGAGCTGTAGTGTCCCAGTGGGAGGAGTTATTATAGGAAGGGGCACTTAGACTTAGGGGCAGCTTGAGATCACAGACCACACCTGGAATAGGGGTGTGCCCGAAGCCGAATATCATATTCAGAAACATGTGAATAATGAACCATAAACGGACAATAATTCCTTTCGAAAATCATCCCTTGTATTCGTATTCTAATTTTTTTTTTTAATAAACATCAGTTGGGTACTGATTACTTGAGAATGCTTATTTGAAGAAGACTCAAAGTAGACTAATGCTTATTTGAACATGCTCATATAGATCAAAAATATATAATTATTTCAAAAATTATTTTCAACTTATTTTGACATGAGAACTATCTGCTGAGCATACAGGCCCAAAGTGAGGCGAGAGCAGTAAGTTCTGTTCAGTCTAATCTGTCCTCCATGATCATCCGGTACAGTAGCAGGGTTCAGCACTCGCCAGTCACAGGTGAGCAATGCAGCTAGTAGCTATGAACCCAGCCTACTCTTGAGACATATTGTGTAATTAAACAGTTAATAGAGCGCAAAACACTTGTGTTCTGCATGAGCCATGGAGAAAACAATAGTAATGTTAGTGCGGAAACGAACTTAGCACCAGAAATAATAGTAGCTATTCAGTCTGCCATGATGTCAGTAAATTGAATTTTACAAGGTCAATCAATTGAAAACAGATCTTTAGTACAATTTACGACATATTAAGGCAGTAAAAGACAGACAGTTGCCACCAGAAAGAGAAATTAAGATGAAAAACCTGTACAGTTAGATATAATTAACAGTAACGTCCTGTTAAGACAACACCCACTTCCAGTTAAATACAGATAATTTGGTGGTTAAACGAATACAGATACAGATAATGACTTTGCTGCAGACCCATAACCTGGAGATTGTGAGTGTGTATGTGCATGTGCCTATACTCAAGCATTCCAACTGTCAGTCATTGAAATGTCCTGTAAATCTGATGATGAAAAGTGGACAATCCTGGATCAGGCACATTCTTAGTCTTCACAGCTGTCCCTTGTCACAGTGTAAGATCAGTCTCTCTCTTTCAATGCACAGGTATGCAGTCATTGCCTTCGGCTGCGCCAGCTGCCCTAAGATCACCTGTGGCCGTGAAGGGTGTGGCACAGAGTTCTGCTACCACTGCAAGCAGCTTTGGCACCCCAACCAGACCTGCGATGCTGCCCGGCAACAGAGAGCACAGAGTCTGCGTCTCAGGACCATACGCTCGTCCTCACTGAGTTACAGCCAGGAGAGCGGAGCTACAGGTAAGTACATGTACAGATACACACTTATGCGCGCACACACACACAATCCTCTCATCCTCACTCAGCTTCAGCCAGGGGAGCGGAGCTACAGGCACACACACACACACACACACGATCCACTCATCCTCACTCACACACAGCGACACACACACACACACGCATACATATGCACAATCACACAAACAGTGTGCTTCTGTACACTGAGCTGAAGGAGCCCAAACTCCAGTTAAAGCTGATCAGCACTGCCTCCTTCTGCAGCCGATGACATCAAGCCCTGTCCTCGCTGTGCTGCCTACATCATCAAGATGAACGACGGGAGCTGTAACCACATGACCTGCGCCGTGTGTGGCTGTGAGTTCTGCTGGCTGTGTATGAAGGAGATCTCCGACCTGCACTACCTGAGGTCAGTCACATCAGGCTCTGCCAACTGTACTTAAAAATAAATATAAATAAAATAATTCACTACTGTCACTGCAGTAAATTTTGGAGATGGGAGATGGCATTTAAGGGACTTATTGCATGGATCTACGCTCTCTTAGTTGAACAAATCTAAATACTTTGCACTCATGCAGAACACTATGACTGGTTCAAAAGGCACTATGTGGCATACGGTAACTCTGCCAAATAAATGTAGGTAGCAGGTACACTTCCTCGCAGTGCCTATGGGCTGGGTGGCTCTGCCATAAAAAAATAAACAGTGTTTAAAGAAAGAAAACAAAAGTCCAAAGCCATGGGAATGGCACACCAAATTTTAAATAAAAAATGAGACTTTCCATTTCATTGACTTCTTATTTTGTGTCAATGGCTGATGTGCTTGGGAGTCATGCTCCGACTGCATGCTGAAAAACATAAAGCCGTGGTTACAAAATAAGAGCTACCCACTGTGAAGCTAATGAAAGTAACTCTATAGCTAGCGAGCACCATATGTGATCCTGCCCAACCCCCACCCCTCTCCTTCCCAACAGCCCGTCTGGATGCACCTTCTGGGGGAAGAAGCCCTGGAGCCGTAAGAAGAAGATCCTGTGGCAGCTGGGCACGCTGGTGGGCGCGCCTGTGGGCATTGCGCTGATTGCTGGCATCGCCATCCCAGCCATGATAATTGGGATCCCTGTGTACGTGGGGAGGAAGGTGGGTCACATGACTCTAAGTTCCCTTCAGGTTCCTCTGTTGCATCATGTCGTTAGCAGTGCAGTGCTTTGGCTAATCTTCCTCAGCTTTACCTGGCTTACATTTCACACTCTGTCTGCCAGGTTATATCACATACTACTCAGTATGTGCTGGAGGAGTTCAGCTCAAACTCCACTCCCAGGGAATACAGACCTGAAACGGGCTTTACCCTTAACACTCTCCCAGCCAGCCAGAGACCGGCTGAAGTTGTGGGAATGGGATTTCTGGCCCAAATAATCCTCTCTCCTCCCTTTAAAACCCCGCGGGGCCTGAGGAAGTGAGGCAGGCCACGTCTGCTCATGATCCTCTGTGCAGCAGAAAGAGCAGTCACAATCCCATCTGCACAGACACACTGCAGACTGCGCAGTTATGATCCCATCTGCACAGACACACACTGCAGACTGTGCCCATGGAAAGAGCAGTCACGATCCCATCTGCGCAGACACACACTGCAGACTGTGCCCATGGAAAGAGCAGTCACGATCCCATCTGTGAGACACATTGCAGACTGCGCCCATGGAAAGAGCAGTCACGATCCCATCTGCGCAGACACACACTGCAGACTGTGCCCATGGAAAGAGCAGTTACGAGCCCATCTGCGCAGACACACACGGCAGACTGCGTCTATGGAAAGAGCAGTCACAATCCCATCTGCGCAGACACACACTGCAGACTGCGTCTATGGAAAGAGCAGTCACGATCCCATCTGCGCAGACACACACTGCAGACTGCGTCTATGGAAAGAGCAGTCACAATCCCATCTGCGCAGACACACACTGCAGACTGCGTCTATGGAAAGAGCAGTCACGATCCCATCTGCACAGACACACACTGCAGACTGCGTCTGTGGAAAGAGCAGTTACGATCCTATCTGCACAGACACACACTGCAGACTGCACCCATGGAAAGAGCAGTCACGATCCTATCTGCGCAGACACACTGCAGACTGCGCCCATGGAAAGAGCAGTCATGATCCCATCTGCACAGACACACACTGCAGACTGCACCCATGGAAAGAGCAGTTACGATCCCATCTGCACAGACACACACTGCAGACTGCACCCATGGAAAGAGCAGTCATGATCCCATCTGCACAGACACACACTGCAGACTGCACCCATGGAAAGAGCAGTCACGATCCCATCTGCGCAGACACACTGCAGACTGTGCCTGTGGAAAGGCTCAGAGGATACGGCTGCACTGTGTCAGCTGCTGACTGGCAGCTACTCTGCTGGACTGCTTTCATGAATAGATCATAGAAGAGCACATTTATGTAGGTCATGTAGCTTTGCGTACAGTCTGGTTTTTGTCTGGGTCATTGTGGACTAAAGTAAAGGATTTGATTTCTGCTGAATTTCTGAATCTTCTGTTTATGTTATTTTATTACTTTCTGAATGGTCTTGTTACTTTCCACTTGTAACCATGTATGAGGAAGGAGGTCACAGATAGCTTGTTTTTCTTTACTCTATTGCACTTTGAGCTTGCCATGATTATCTGAGACAGCCATCAGATAAACCTTTTTTTCTCAGGACAGTAGGAGAGTTTTGCCAGAGGACTTTGAAGGGGGCACTTGGGCCAGTGGAATATTCTAATGACAGTGCAATATGTGAATTTTCAGGGTTTAGTCATAAGAAGTGGGATTTGTGGGTGGAAATCAGGTAAAAGGAGTATTCTGCACTGATAATCTTTTTTTTGTCAAAGTCTTGGCTTATGACAGTGTAGGTTACATTGATAAATGCAGATTTCTAATGTCATACACCAGATGAGCTGAATGATCTGTTCTCATCAGTATGGACATGGTTGTATGCTCATAGTTGAAATTGATGAACATCAGGCCAGCATTGCATCATCGTCAGGATTGATCATGTGACGGTAAAAGGGCACCACGTAGCACCTTCTGTCTCGTTTTAATCTTCCCCTCCCTCCTGGCAGATCCACAATCGTTATGAAGGAAAGGACATCTCCAAGCACAAGAGGAACCTGGTGATCGCGGGCGGCGTGACGCTCTCTGTCATCGTGTCTCCTGTGGTGGCCGCTGTGACCGTCGGTAAGCGCTTTCCTAACTCCTCTCTGGCCCTCTGCACTTCCTCTTTGGCAGAGGTTGTGCAAGACCTGGCAGACCAATCCAAGCTATTCTGCCTGAAAAGTTTGACTGAAAAGACTTGTTTTTCCAGCTGATTGCATCATTCAATGTGCAGTTTTCCATAACCTTGTATTTCCCCTAAAAGAAATGTTACTGCAGACCTCATATTAATTTCCTTGATTTACAATGACTTCTAAATACAGTTCCATATGTTGACTGCGGTTTCCTGGAGAAACAGTGGCCCCTATTGATCCTAAAGTGTAACAGCAGACACTTGTACCTTCGCAGGGAATTGCTCACAGTTACACATAATAGCAGTTTATTACATTTTATTCATTAGCAGATGCCTCTATCTCGAGGATCTTGCACAGATTATGTTTGCACTGGCTATCCATTTTGACAGCTGGATATTTGTTGAAGAAAAGTTAGTTGTACTTTTCTTAAGGATACAATGGCAGTTTCTTACATTGGTCAAACCTGTAAATTTTGGATTAACAAGCCAAGCTTCCTAACCAAGCCCTGACAGTGTAGTGTAATATATGTGTAATATATATACACACTCACACACGCACACAGAGTATCTGACCATTTTGCATTATGCATTTTTGCTAATTTAATTCAGTTCATGCAGGCTTCTACTTTGCCCTGCATTTTCTGGATAAATAAAGTATTAATGAAAAAATGCCCATATAAGCTGGGCCTGCAGTGTGTATCAGTGTTGCTGTGTCAGCGGATGTGTAAGTGTATGCCCACTGCGTCACCAGGTATTGGGGTGCCCATCATGTTGGCGTACGTGTACGGTGTGGTGCCCATCTCTCTGTGCCGCAGTGGGGGCTGTGGTGTGTCGGCTGGCAATGGCAAAGGAGTGCGCATCGAGTTCGACGAGGAAAATGACATGAATGCGGGGAGTGGAGCGGCAGCAACCGGTAAGGACACACTCCAGTCTGCTTGCTCAATTCACACACTCACTCTCTCCTTTCAGTGAAGGGTGGAGGTGGTGTGATTGACTATGTGCCATGAACTGCAGTGGCAGTGCAGAGCGAGGGCAGTGCACTGTGTCCCTGGCTCTGGGGATTGCACTGTTACCCTCTACCTGCCAGCGGGGTAGAAACGTTTTCTCATTACTGAAGGAGCTCATGAATTGTATCTGCGTCCAGTGTTACGCTGCTTTTAAAAGGTGTGTTGGTGACGGTAGGGGTGGGTGGTCTAAGAGGATTGAGTGTCCTTTTGCACACTATGAGAGTTTATTTCAGGAAGCATGCTGTTAGGGGGTGTGGTTTCTGAACTAGCTACATTCATATTGGCCTCACCACTCTGCCCCACCCCACAGACACCACCTCGGTAGCAGAGACACGCCACAACCCCAGCATCGGCGAGGGCAGCGTGGGGGGCCTGACGGGCAGCCTGAGTGCCAGCGGCAGTCACATGGACCGCATTGGCACCATCCGTGACAACCTGAGCGAGACTGCCAGCACCACGGCGCTCGCGGGAGCCAGCATCACCGGCAGCCTGTCCGGCATGGTCAACTGCTACAACAGGTACTGCCAACATCCCTGGCACAGGGTCACAGTGCAGTGTGGGAAATGGTGTACTGGACACAGGGCCACAGTGCAGTGTGGGAAATGGTGTCCCTGACACAGGGCCACAGTGCAGGCTGGGAAATGGTGTCCCTGACACAGGGCCACAGTGCAGTGTGGGAAATGGTTTCCCCGACACAGGGCCACAGTGCAGTGTGGGAAATGTTGTCCCTGACACAGGGCTACAGTGCAGGATGGGAAATGGTGTCCCTGACACAGGGCCACAGTGCAGTGTGGAAAATGGTGTCTGCTCTATGATCCAGTGCAGGCCATCAAATGAATGCAGCTTTGATGCTTTTTCCCTTTAACTTCATAGAACTTAACGGAACAAAACCTCTTGCTGCATTTGGTAAAGCTGTGTAGCGCACTTGACTGAGTGACGTGTCTCCTTCCACAGGCTGGAGGTTCAGGCCGATGTGCAGAAAGAGCGCTACAGTCTGAGTGGGGAGTCGGGCACCGTCAGTCTGGGGACAATCAGCGACAACGCAAGTACCAAAGCAATGGCTGGATCCATTCTCAATTCCTACATGCCTCTGGACCGGTGAGAGCTACATCCACCCTCTGACATGCAAAAAAACTTTACACCGCTAACTGCAGCTAAACAAGCGTGCGTGTATGTATGAGAGCACGTGCGTATGTGTATGAGAGTGAGTGTGTGAGCATTTATGTGAGCGTGAAAGTGTGTGTGAGCATGTGTGTTTTGAGTGTGTGCGTGTAAGAGCATGTGTGTGTGGTGTGTCCTTTTCATACTGCTGCATGTCAATGTGGTCTTAGGCTTGTGGATGTACAGTAGCAGCACAAAGAGATGAAAATACAGGTCAGTGGAGAGGGGATAAGCCTGGATTTAGGATTTCATTCATGCATTATTGATTTCAAGCTGTGATGCTAAATCACACTTTAAACCAAAATGCTGTCAGGCTTCCTATTGATAATAACATGGATATCAACTACTAGTATGTTTGTACTATCAACTACCATAGTTAACAGAACATCCTTCCGTAGGATTACTTGACGGCAGCTACAAAATGAGAGACCTGAGTAAAAATACGTTGACAGATGCCTAATGATTTTGATCAATAAAGGATTGAAAATGCATAGATAAAACTACTTTTAAAACAAGAGTTGTGGAACTTTCAGTTTTGAACCACCTCAATGCCTGAGGTGATATTTTATGCCCTAAGGTATAGATCATGTAAACCGTAACAATAATAATGTAAAAAGGCACCATTCCCATGTATAGACAATATTCAGTGTATCCATATAGGATATACAGGATATATTGCTCACCCAGTTACGTATGGTCAGAGATGAGGACTGATGTCTGCATTTGTCACTGGAGCAAGCGCAGTGGCCTGGTTAATAAAGAGTGGCCTCCTGTCTCTTCTGTTTGTGTGTGTTTGTGTTCAGAGATGGGAACAGTGTGGAGGTGCAGGTGGACATTGAGTCGAAGCCTGGGAAGCTGCGGCACCACAGCGGCGGCAGCAGCGTGGACGACGGCAGCCACACAGGGCGAGGCGGGGGCGCAGTCTGCCCTTCCGGCTGCCCCAAGTGGGCCAAAGACCCTGCCCCCGCCTCCTCGTCTTCGGGGAAGAAGAGTAAGGGCAAGTTGAGGAAGAAGGGCGGAGCCAGGCTGAAGGAGACACGTGAGGACATGGACGTCCAGCTGCTGGAGCAGCGCAGCACCAACTCCAGTGAGCCGGACTCCCCCTCGCTGAGCGACAGCGTGCCCTCTGTGGCCGACTCGGAGCTCAGCGGCTCCGACCCCGAGTGCGCCAAGACCTCCTGCAGCCATGGCTCCGGTGCCGCCGTCAGCCCCCTGCCCGAGGTGGAGAACGACCGCCTGGAGACCTGTCCCGCCCAGGGGGCCCCGCTCACCGTCTCCCCCATCCCTGCCCCCTGCCCTGAAGCCTTCCCCCTTTGCTACATCGCCGAGGAGAATGTCAACCTGGTCTGCCCTGCCGAGGAGCCTCTGAAGGAGACCAACAACAACCAACCAGAGCCGCCCAGCGCTGTGAAGAACACCTGCATTCAGACTGAAATCTAATACCTTAAGTGCTGCAGTTAAAGACTTTGCAAGTCACACTCATCGCTAACCACCCCAGCTTACAGACTGTCCACAGGGCGTTCCCTTGTGAAGGGAGCTGGTATTTGATTTTATAATTTTTTCCCCCTAAAGCCAGCTTTAAAAAATATGTTGTTGTGTTGGTTAAGATTGTCAACATTGAATCAGATAAGTGTGCTGTATGATGTTTAGAAAGATCTGTGTAGAAAGGCTGAACTGAAAGTGGGAATAGTTTGATTCTGACTTGTAGGGTGAACACTGGCGATTCTGATGCAGCTTACCCTCCCCCAATGATAATTGTTTGAGTCCTTGGACCACATTTCCCAATGTGCACCTCTTTGATACAATGAAAACATGGGGGAGGAGTAAAGCTGTCTGCCTTGCATCTTTGTGTACCTGAATCGCCCCGCTGCCATCACAAGAGTGCAGGCCAGGATGTCGCTGTGCCACGTTTACCGGCCTGGTCGAGCCCCAGGGGCAAAAGGGCCAGGACAGAGGGGCCCGTATGAGGCATGGAGGTTATATTTTTTAGGGACCAGGAGTTGCAGTTTCTTTTTCCTTCACGTTTCTGTAAATGATAAGGCTATTTTTGTGAAGTTGATGATTCTTATTTATTGTTTTCTTGGGTTTTTTTTTTTTTTTTTTTTTAAAGAGTTGGTAAACAGAAGCCAGTCTTCATGTTGTGTTGGTGGGGGGAGCTGATGGAGGAGAGGTTAATTGGAAAGGAGCAGCACTGGTGCGGCTCACAGGAAGAGCTGGTGGGCTCCCTTCAGCCACTTCCTGTATTGTGGGAAGCCACCCATCATGCCAACTTGCTCTCCAATTGGTCAGAACAGCAGACGTCCTTGGTGAGGACCAGGGACGCATGTAAAGGAACGAGGACAAGGAAGGCATTGTAACGTCAGAGTCTGAGCTCAAAGGTTGTTCCCTGACGGCTGATATATTCACCTCACAGAATGATAGATTTTTTTATATCTTCATTGATTCATGGTGCCTTTGAAAATAGCTGTTTTTTGTATGTTATTCCATTCTGTGTCTTCAAGATTTAAAAGTAAAAAAACAAGTAAACCTTCAGCTGAATGTCTGTCTGAATGCCGTCAGGAGAAATGCTAATACTTCACATACTGTGGTAGACATAATGAATATGTGACTCTTGAATTGCCTACCAAAGACAGCCCTCAGGCTTATTCCTGTAACCCTTGACGTCAGCCAGGCCGACGTGTTCTCCAGAAGGGGAACACTCAATGAACGGAGATGCCGCTTTGGGGTATCATCTTTAAAAAAAATAAATAAAAACAAAAAAAAAGATTCAGGAATACAGACTGCTGTTTTACTGTACGCACGTCACAAAAAAATGCTACGCAAACTTCTGAAGCCAGAGAAAGGCTTAAGGCACCTGCACTGTTACTCCTAGTTCCCCACATAAATGTATTGCAATGCACAAAGAGTAAGGGGACACAGAAGAGTGGATGACTTTTGTTTTATATTTTTGGGTCCTGTGATGTCCTGTTAATTGTTCCCATTCAGGTGCTGCTGAATGATAGCGCTGGACTGACACAAATGCCACACGCTGCAGTTTTTTTTTTTTTCGTCCATTTGACACCCCCAAATTTTTATTTGTTTTGTCATTTTCCCCCTTGTTTCTTTACTATAATTTGAAACACTAGTGCCAGATATAATTTCTAATTTGTGCAGAACAGCTTAAGGTATTTGTATATTTGTTTGCTAATTTGCTTTACAATATGCGTGTAAATGCATATCTAAAAAATAAAAAAAAAAAATTAAGAAGCCTTTCTTTTTCTTGGTTTTTCCTTTGTATGTGTATGCAGTTTTTGTCTGGTTTCTGTTATCAGCTCAAACTTACCCGACCAAGTAACAGCAGATCCTCATAACATCAGGCTTTACAGCAAGGAGAATGCAGTACAGACGGTCCATGAGGTACAATGGTGCAATAGCGTCCCTTTCAGTACAGTATTCAGTAAATTACATGAGATATTTGACACTTTATTATAAAATAGGCTTTGTGTTCATAATTTTGCCCAAATGTAGGTTAATGTAAGTGTTCTAAGCACATTCAAGGTAGGTTAGGCTATGATGTTCGGTATGTTAGATGTATTAAATGGGTTTTCGACATTTTGCAATGTTCTCCACTTACTATGGGTTTATCGGAACATAACCCCATGGCAAGTCAGGGACCATCTGTATTAGTAAAATAAATATTGAAGTAAGATCATGTCTTTTACAGGTTGTGATAACCAGTTCATGAATGTATCTGGAATTCCCAATTGACATGTGGTATCAACAATGGGTGTAGAAATGACAAGCCTAAAAACCAGTGTACCCATTTTATTGGTAAATAATCACTTAAATGAGAATTTTCTCAAAATGACCCTTACTTCTTGTAGCTCCTACATGATGTTATAGCTGGGATGGATACAAGCAGTGGAAGACCTTGGACACATGCACTTTATTGCTTCAGATAATTGCCTCTGTAAGCACTTCTCCCTGAAGTCAGCAAAAGTACATTCATTTAGATTTAGTAAGCTGAAAAAGACCGGTAAATTTAAATATATATTCTCTCTAGCGTGACATCAAAACCCTGTACTTACTTTTCTGACGGATCACATTCTATACACCAAAGGAACCCTGAGTGGAAGACCCGTAGTCGACTCTAACTTAACTTTAAAGGCACACATCTCACAAAGATGTTGCTTCTCTTTGACATGCGTTCAAAGCTGCACACAAGCCCTGACATATAGATATGGTAAAGGTGCTCTCCGCCTCAAGAGCAGTGTCCTCAACTCTGTGTGTGTGGTAGTCAAATGAGGAGCTCCCATTTCAAAAGCAGCTGGTCATTCCATTTATGATGGGTAAAAATTCCAAGATCTTTGTTATGAAGAACAAGTTAAGGAATCCTGTACAAATAAAATGCTGATGTTTCCTATGCAACTGACTTTTCTAGAACATTTTCACCTGTATGGATAAGAAATACCAAATTCAATGTTACAACAGTGCAAGTGGGCTTTTCAGTAGAACCTCAAACCAAAACAATGAGGTTTTGATGCACAATGCAATTCATCCTTAGATCACACTTCCTGAACAGGCTACACTAACTGCTCAGAGCTTATGATCTGCTCTTTGTGTGTAACAGAAGATGGCATGGCATTGTACTCTCTGATCACCTCAACATTTACAATATTTACACTCACCACCATGGATGCAGGCTGGCGTCAGTGCAGTTGAAGGGAAGTAGTTCAGGAAAATAGCTGCATGCTTACACTGAGGAATCTCAAGCGGGGCGTGTGAAAAGGGGCCTGAATGAAATGTGGTGAGGCTAACTGCTTTAACGGTGTGATGCAAAAAGATTTCAATCAGAAATTAGCCCCATTACATCAGTACTCGAGCGGATGGTCCCAAGCACAGTGCTATTGCTTATTTAATCTCATAGCCTGCCTTACTCCTGCAGCGATTACCAAACGATGGACCTGCAATTACTATCCCAACACTTTTCAAAACATTAAACCTCAGCGGAGATGTTAACACACTGCCAGATTTCAACATGAATACAGTGGAAAATAAAATCTAGTGAAGCAACTAACATGGACATGAGAGGATCCCAAAGTCATATGTACTTCTGTGCGGTCCCTAAATTATGTGATCTCCTTTTCCCTGTAAAGACATTATAATTTTTTTTTTGCTTCTTGAGATGTAGAAGTACATTCCGTTATAGGCGCGATGCAGCTGTAGACTGGACCATTTGCATAGACCCTTCTGTTTATAAATGCATGCAGGAGTGTGGCTGATGTGCTCTCATATGTATTTATTTGCCAGGTTCTGCACGTCATTCGCTGTGAACTCCTCAGTCTCCACAGCTGACAGGTGCTCGAACAGCTGAGTCATCTGCCGTCGTTCGTTTTTGTCCAAAAGCATCAGGACCACCTGAGAACACAGTTCACACAACACATTAGTCGGCTGACTAAAACACTCTGTGCCCAAATCAGCTAGTCTTGCCTGGTGTTTACACTCCAAGGTAGATTCAATGCAACACTCAATGTAGTGAATGTCCAAAACTGAGAGAACATACCGAGAACCTTTCAGTTGTGTGTAGGTGGTCCAGATGCTTGTACACGAGGCAGGGGTCCTTTTCAATGAGGTGTTCGTCCAACGCCTGCATCAGGAAATGGATGGTGTGCCCATCCAGCTTGTTGCTCATGTACTGGGGCAGAGTCTCAGGCGTGATGGACTGGAGCAGTTCTGCACAGGTGGCCGTGTCGCTGCGGGAACGCGCCGCGTTCAGGGCCTGTCCAAACTCGTAGGCATTGGTGGGCTGGGTGGGAGTGCTGAGCTCCTCGCTGACGCAGTGGTTCCCCACAGCGCGAGGGCCTTCTTCTCCGTCCTCCCCTCCTGTCCTCACCGCTACGTCCGTCTCCTCATCGCCTTCCACCTGCAGCAGACAGTGCATCACAACCCCAGAACAACCATCTGATACTCTACCATCCTGTGGACTGTGACCACAGCCACCATCACAGCTGAAATTCAATGAGTACATTTAAAACATAAAACAACCAACAGAATTTTTTTTTCACTAGTGATCGTTTAAACTACGATCCACAGGGTTGTGTGGCATTATTGTGACAGAGTTGGTTACAGAATATTATTATAAACATTATTTTCATCAAAGAACACAGTGGGTGTGTAAGCTGTGTTGGGATATATAATACAGGTTTTTAAAGTGAGATACAAGAGAGTTCTGTTAGCTGAACTGATAATATCAGCCATATTCTGTGGTGCTTATTAGTAATTCTCTTCAATTTGTGTTTTGTAGTTTTTTCATGTTTTGGGATTTTTGACAGATTTTTTATTTTCCCAGTCTAAAAATGTTTTAGCTCCATTGATTGTAGGGCTATGCGGATCAGCTGTTCCTCAGTGTTGTGGAGACTGGCTCTCAGATGCCTTAATCAGCTGTTCCTCAGTGTTGTGGAGACTGGCTCTCTACTGCCTTAATCAGCTGTTCCTCAGTGTTGTGGAGACTGGCTCTCAGATGCCTTAATCAGCTGTTCCTCAGTGTTGTGGAGACTGGCTCTCTACTGCCTTAATCAGCTGTTCCTCAGTGTTGTGGAGACTGGCTCTCTGTTCCCTTAATCAGCTGTTCCTCAGTGTTGTAGAGACTGGCTCTCTACTGCCTTAATCAGCTGTTCCTCAGTGTTGTGGAGACTGGCTCTCTGTTCCCTTAATCAGCTGTTCCTCAGTGTTGTGGAGACTGCCTCTCTACTGCCTTAATCAGCTGTTCCTCAGTGTTGTGGAGACTGGCTCTCTGTTCCCTTAATCAGCTGTTCCTCAGTGTTGTTGACTATGTTGCTAGCTAGTTAGTTTACCATGATATGTTAACCCTGGCGTTCCAATGCAAACATCAGTTTTGGTACATTACAAAAATGTAATTACCAACCGGAGAAGACATGTATTCATTTGGAACACTATTAGCCCTAATTGCAAGCTGATGATCGTTAGGTAAACCACAAAGCTGGTTTCAGTTTTTAATTTGTTAGCAGAGAACAGTTCAGGTAACAGCTCCAAGGCAACAGGGACACATAGCCAGAATTATAATGTCATTCAGGATTTTAAAACTGCAGTTCTAAAGAGAACACATTTTTAAAAATTTCTGGAACAAAAAAATATTTTTCTGCCCTAACTGTCCGTCACAGAGCCACAAACATGGAGGCCTAGTGTTAACTCTTTTCTTAAGACTTTGAGTTTCCATTCTGTTTGTAACATTGGTTGGGGACAGGGACATAACATTTTGAACAACTACTTAAAATAAGAGCACACCAGAGGTAGAAAAACCGTGATTTCTGAAAGATAAAGTACTAGCATGCATTTATTAGCACACTACAGGCTAACTGGTGCAAATTAGTGCATGGGCAAATTGGTGAAATCACCCGTTTTAGTACAAAGGTAGTACAAATATATGGTAGGACTTTTATTTTACAAAGCCAGAGTTTTCCACCTCTGGCTAATAGGATGGTAAACTGAATGACTACTGATGGTGCTTGGCAGCACAGTGAAGTTGATGGCTGTCTAATTATTAGGCAGCATGACCCACAAAGTGGTAGAGCTGCTTCTATAAGCGTCTCATTGGATCCAAACTGCACAATTACATCTTTAGGCATTTCTCGTGAGCCTGAGCACTCCTCTTTGTGTAAGAGGTTGTGACATTATGTTAATATGTCAAATATTTGTATATTTTTGGAAATCACTGTGCTCTGTTTCAAATACATTAAAAAGGGCTCCTGAATATGCATTTCTGCTCTCTTTCACTGGTAGTTTTAATTCTACTTAAGTAAGATTTTGTTGATGTGATGGTTTTTCATACACCTCTGAAAGCATGCAGTTTGCAAACCTCTGGAAACAGTGCTTAAATTGGACCTGTATCTGTATAGGAGTTTGTGGTTTTCATGATCACCTCTGTTATAGGAATATTCTTCCTGTCCTTTCCTGGAGAGGCGGCAGCCGCCAAGCTTTCCCTCAGCAGCACTGTCACCTCCTCCAGCTCCCGCTCCGCCTCCTGCACGTTGGGGTCCAGCTGCAGCACCTCCTGCAGGTCTGTGCTGCAGGCCAGGTAGTCCTGCGCACACACACACACACACACACACACCAGAGCACATTGTTAGCAATGCAATGACAGCACAACCTGGGATTACAGAGAGGTCAAGTACAAATAACACACATCGTTCATCCAATGCAGTCAGACGCAAAAATAACTTGCTTTCACAGCCTGGGTATACAGTACAGCCAGGTGCAAATAATATGCTTTGTTCACATAAGGTGGAAAGGCATAATTACCACGCCTATGCTATAGCATGTGATCAGCCAAAAATAACTGCTAGGCATGGGTGTGGTTAAACAATGAACTAATTTAGATCACATACAATACAACTCTAGAAATGAATACAAAAACATACATATATTTTATGTATTTTTTCATATATTAAGTTTAGTCTGGGTGAGAAAAAATTAGAAAAGAAAAAGAACGCTAGGTTTATATCAGCTGACTGGTGCTATCGTATCGCTGAGTTCTGTATCTCTGAGGTCATCCTGTCTATCACCAGCAAAGGTGCACTTATAACTCTTGTGACAGTGAGAGCAGTTCGGTCACAGTACTCAAAGGCAAAAGGCTACCAGACATGATCTAATCACAGCGACTATAAACACTGTCCACTATCAAACCCCACCAAACTGACTGACTGACCATGTTGTTCATTATAAACCATTGTCACCCTAAGCTTGCTTTTGTTTGGGTTAAGGCCAGGCTATTGTGGCGAATGTTTGTGAAATCTGCTGTACAAATGCATTTCATTTGATTTTGACCTGGGTTTGGGGGCCTTGTTTGCCAGAGAGCAGGTGAGGAAAAAAAAAAACAGGAGGGTTCCCCTCCTCAACAACTACTAACCTTTAGACCTTTCAAGGCCAGTGCTCGCCGGTAGAAAGCCTTTTTATTGGAGGGCTCCAGCTGGAGGGCGGAGTCACAGTCCTGCTTGGCCTCTTGAAAGAGATCCAGTTTCAGGTAGCACAGGGCCCTGGGTGGCAACAAGGTAAAGAAATACTACACTTCACTCTCTCTCTCTTATCGCTGTGTGAAACCTTGCACTTAAACTGATAATGACTGGAATATTCATCTCACTCATCTCAATAAGACTCCGCTCTCCCATCACACACACATTATTATGGCTTTTAAAAAGGTAATGAGTATATGATATGAATTTCCCTAAAATACAAAGACAGGGCCCAAGGATAAAATTATTTTGAATAAAGTCTCTAATTAGTGATAAAGCAGCAAAACGAAGCCTAAAAGACAGGCATAATTGTACATTATTAGATGTGCATTATTTGCCTTCATCAATGGTGGCTTATGCATTCCAAATGACCACGGGGTTCTCTGGAGTTCAAGTAACTGCAGGCGTTGAATAATTAATTAGAGATGGTGATTGAATGTTTCTATCAATATTAATAATAGGTTATTCCAGCATGTTTGTGGGCAGTTTCTCTTGTGCAGGAACAGCAAAAGATATACCGGGCCAAAAGCAGCAAGATTTTTGTACAATACAACCCAGAGCAGTTTAACAGCTGAGACATAAACTTGAGTAGTGTGCACAAAACATATCACTGGAGTAATAATTTACTATGCCATTCAGAAATAAATGGGCAAAAGATTATCCATTAAAGATGAATAAAGCCTGCAGCAATGATGGCGTGATGTGTTTTGAGGTCAATATGTTTTTTACATTCATGTCAGAGCACAGTTTTCAAAACAAAAAAAGTTTACTTATTTTCCCAATGTTAAAGTTACTTAGTTCACTGTCTGGCAAAAATTAATCTTAATTCAAACTAACTTTAAATTCACCCCTAAAGTCGAAACAAAGTTGCCAAGTGTGAAAGATCCAAGATGCAAAAATAAAAAAATAAATAATGCAGGTTGATCAACAGAAACAGACATCACATTTTCTAATAAAATATATATAATCCACATTAAATGTCTACATTTTGAGAAAAAAAATGTTAATTTACATTTGAGTAAATCATTTAAAAATAGTCAGTGTGGAGTATGAAGTCAGCATGTCATGTACATATACATATGGTATAATCTATTCCATATCACCCTCCCTCTGCCTCCACCTGCCTGCACACCAACTGCACAGTAATGAATAATACATCTATCAGAAGGGGCAGAGCTGAATAATCCTTTTTCAGAGCTCCATAGTAAAGTTTTGCGCCGCAATAGCTTTTGTGCCTCAATTTTTGGAATTTATCTATGCTAACTGACTGTGATGTGGATCCCATTGTTTGTGTGCAGATTTTTGTCTGACATATCCTTTGTACTCACAGACTGGCTCTGAAATCTGATGTTTTTGAATGGCTTTTCAAATCACGGTTCTAGAATATACATGCATAGTACAAGACACTTCTTCCTTTCAAAAGCTCACCCAGGATTGGCTAGCCTGATCTTAGTTCCTGGTCCCATTTAGCATAAAAGATAACTGCTGATCCAGGAACAGCTTATGAGTCAGAAGTTACAGCTGAACATTAGCCTGTGTCTCACAGAAGCTATCCAAACACTACTGCAGTGTTAACCACATTTTCTAAATTTGTTCACCATGTGAACAAATTTAACCACATTTGTGTTATCCACGTTTTCTAAGTTTGTTCACATAAATGTCAACAAAAACATAGAAATGATTTTGTGTTGGCCATTAGATCATGCATTCAAGAACAAAAACATCAATGTTTTTGTTGCTCTTAGAAAGAATACTACTTCCTACATAAAGGTAAAATGATGTTCAGTAGGTTTTTTGAACATGTTCCATTGGCTCAAACAGTAACATATCTGCTCCTTTTTATGTGTAAAAAAGGTATATTTTATATTCCCTTTGTGTCCTGCAATTGGCTACTATGAATTGATGTTAGTACTCAGGACTCCCTGCCACTCTTGTGACTGATACTGGTGAATATTTGTGATACAAATACAATAGACAGTGTGGGAAAAATGACAACAAAAGCATATGGTATTATTATAGGGACATCTTTTTTCAGTATGATTTCAAAGCATATTTTGAGTGTTTATGAACATATTTGGTGTATTTTCCATGGTTGTTTTTGGAATGTGGTTTCTACATTTGTTTTTCCAAAGGTAGGTCTACAATTATTCACCCTTGATAAATAAAACTGAAGTACTGTTGAACTCCTAACTTCTATCAGTCAGATTACTGATCATCAAAACTAGCAATTCCCTATTAAGACAAACTAGGGCTATTTCAATCTCCAGCATAGAACAGTGTGAACCAGCAGCGTGTGATTTTGATGATTATGTTTTTTAATCTTTAAGCCACAATAACACTGACAACTGACATGTTAGAGCCCACTTGCCTGGCTGTCAAGTTATAGTCTCTAGGACTTTATTAATGATACAAAGATTCATGAAGGTCGACCTGCTGAAAAAGCTGTCAGTGCTTGCGATGGCCACACAGAACTGTCAGACCGCAGCTACTTTATTTAAAAAAATGACGCTGTTATTTTATACAAACAATGTGCATTTGTGGTTACACCATGCACAGTGTAATGAACACAGCACTCCTCCCCAGTTTGACGGGGGTCTTGGTTTTTCAGGTCATTAGGCGGGGTCTGGGTGTCTCCCTCACACCCTCTTAATGCCAGCCCTAAAGGCAGGGCAAGGATCCCTGAAAACAGCCTTATTAACTCAGCCTATCAATCATCTGGCCACAAATAAAACCTTAATATGCGCCATCTGACTCTCCCTCACCCTCCCTCTCCCTCTCCCTCTCTCTCCTGCCTCTTTTCACAGCAGCAAAGTACTGCACTCCATGTCCTCTGCTCTTCAATACAAAACAGCTCTCATATACAACAACCACGGCAGCTATGACTCACTGCCCTCCCTTTCCTCACACTACATGCTCTGATGTCCATTGTGAGCACAAAGTCTCCCAGGAGAGTCCAGCACTGTGTGTCTTTCTGGGACAAAAGGCAGGGGCTATAATTAGGCCCTAACAAAGGCATAAAATGTGTGTGTATGTGAGTGTGTGCGTGCAGGGTGGGGTGGGGTGGGGGGAATATATGAACAGCTGCTTCCTGAGCCAGATCTCTGTTTTGCCTACGCGCCAACAATAATGGAAATTTGTTTCATTCAGAGGAGGGGCTTCGGCAGTAGTACACTTGCCGCAGTCTCATTCGCTCTGGTGCGTGTGCCTGTTGTGACGTGTCAGAGCGGAGTTGACGCGTATGGTCTTACGGCGCGTGTTCTTACCTGTTTGTGTAGATGGCGCACTCGTCTGGCTTTAGCTTAAGGCATTCACTGTATTTTTCCAGAGCCTCCTGGAAGCGCCCATTTTTCACACAGTCGTTTCCCTCTTGTTTCAGGGATGTGAAACGGGCTTCTGCTCTTCTTGCTACAGGGAAAAGTAAGAGGGACAAGAAAGTGTGAAAGTTTAACAAAAAGAACAGGCCATTCAGCCAGTCTAGGCTTATCATTTTACAAAAAAATAGAGTGCATCATTTGTTTCAGTACAAGCCTTGATTTGAATCATTACGAGGATCTCTGCTCACACTCTGTGTCCTGGTAGGCTGCTCTGAGAACAGCGTCAGAATCAAACCAGGATCAACGCTTGGGAGGAAAATTGTGAATTACAGATCTTGGACAAAGGTGTATGGATATTTCACTTCATATGAGAGCACTGAGCACTTGGCACAGGTTTTCCTGGGAGTGGATGATCAGCTCTGAACAGATCAGCAGCGGGCTGACTCCTGCGCTGCCACACTGCCACACTCCAGATACACTGCAGTGGCAATGCAGCAGATTTCTAAACCTACTGGTGGAGCTCTGGATTCAGTCTGTACACGACTGCTAACAGCATACTTCGGGGCAGTGTGCGTTCCACCATGTAGTTCAACACAGGTAGTTACCCCCCTTCACTGCACGTTTTTATTTTTACAATTAAAAAACACGCAAACAAATATGCACTGTAGCTAAGGGCCATTTTTCCCAATTCTGATTTGGAATTTCAGTGGGGATAGAGAGGAATGAAAACGTGCTAGGACGCAGGATGTGGTCCAGTCAGGTGTCACTCACTCTTGTATAGGTAATCACTAGACCGACTGGTCTGTACTGGGAGAGACCTTTCAGTGCTGTTCTTGCGCTAATGAGCCAGATTAAAAATAGCTGCTGGTGAGCCATGCAGCCAGGAGAAAGTGCTGGGTCTGGAGAAGGTGCTCTTTCTTCTTTCTGCATTTAAATGAGCCGACCACAGTCAGACCTCCCCACTCTGATCCAGTCTGATTTCCAGTCACCTCAGGTTTTACACAGCTGAATCCACACTGTATGCATCTGTGGTGTAACTACAAGTATGGACCAGCCTCCGATGAAAATGTATACTTTCAGTCATTTCACTGTTCATTACGCTAAATTATTTATCTGCTTAGTTTTTCTGAAAGACAATACAGCTGGATACAATTTCTACAGTAATACTTTCCAGGGGAATAAAATGGCACTGTTCCATGCTGGAAGAGGACCTCCACTCATCTGGGTTACATGCCCAGCTCCTGAACCACTCCATCACACTAGCACCTAATCCACTCTGGTTTTGAATATCATGTTCTGTGTGTGTGTCTGTGTGCTTTTGTTAGGAACGGCATGAAATAACTTGTCCAGGGTTAAATGCATTTTAGGATAGCTCCACCTTGTCAGAGACCTGACTGAGATGTGTCTCAGAGCTGGTGTCTGAAGGCGTGACGCAGGCAGGTGACAGGTAAGCGGTGACTCTGACCTGACTCCTGTGCAGCTCTGGCTGCGCGAGCCTGAGCGAGCTCTGCGCTGGGTGGCTCCTCTTTCCGGTGCTGCTGTGCAGAGAGGGGAACTAGAGGGATTTCCGGAAGCTTCTCCCTCCATTCAGGTCCATCCTGTTCGATCAGCAGCTTGGTGATCCTTACATAACAAGGTAAAACACACACACACAAAAACACACACACATGCACGCCATGTTATCCTCTCAAATCAATTCTGCCAAACACCTTGTACTCCTTATGTAACTGTCAAAGCATGGTGCTAAGTTGGGCGTCCTTCAAACAGACCCTTAAACTCCCGCTTAAGTAGACAGCAGGAATAATTCCGTCCCCTGCTAATCAGCCTTTCTTTTGCTGTTTGGAGATTGATCTTCTGAGATTGGCCAGGGGGTGGTAGCTGGGGGTGGAGTTTCCCTGCAGGCAGACTGAGGTGACCACTGAATGAACATAGGCTGAGAATAAGCTGCCAAGCGGTGCAGTCGTTTCCCTGCAGGCGGAGCCGGCTCTTACCTGTTGACACTGTCATGGGCGGACTGCACCCCGATATCAATCTGCAGCACAGTCTTGTAGTCCACGTAGGCCTTGCGGTAGCGCTCCAGGGACTCGTAAGCCATGGCCCTGCGGAGGAGGGGCTTGAGCGAGAAGGGCCGCAGCTCCAGGGCTCTGGTATAAATAGAATAAGAGGAGAGGATAAAGGAGATCCGCCGCTTGTCTGAGGCAGCTGGAACCTGCAGTACCATGCCCTGAGCTAAGCTCCTGACCATTCATGTGTTTGCATGCGCATGTGTGTATGGGCGCGCATGTCTGTGTGTACGCAATACATAATACCAGCCTCCTGGCCCGTGTTGTCCCTAACACAGCCTTAAAGGATAGGAGGTAACCCCTTCTTCACCGAATGAGATTGGACTGATACAACTGATCTTACTATGGATGACAGCTTTGAACACTTACAATTACTTACAACAAGTTCATTTAATCAATACCTGATTTAACATTTGCGAAATATCTGCCACACCTCTCGAGCCCTACATGCCCTATGATCCCTGCTCTTTCCCTCGGATTGTGGTTGGATGTGAGGACACAAGCTCTATTGTTCACCTTCTTTTGTCATCCTAATATGTGCCATATACAAACATCAAGTGAGCAAAATATCTGCTGGTACTTGGATAAAATTATTTATTTCACTCAGAAGGCATTTAACAAAACAGCAACTGTTTTAAAAGAAGAGCAACACTAACAGAGACCAAAACAACACAAATACCACATCAAATGCTATGTGAAAAGGGAACTCATCGGACAGCTCACATTTCTAAATGTTTATGATGTAATGTTAGATTTCTCCAGCCCATGTACATATGCCAGTATGGAGATCCTCTACAATGATGTTAGTCTAACTGAGAGCCCAGCCAGGAACTCTCCTCTCCACAGGCCCACTAGATCCTGATTCCTGAATGACCAGCACAAGACCTCTACACAATTCTTATCTGCTATGAAGAAAACTGTTATCTTATGAAATATATTCCCTATATGAGAGGGGCAGGACTGCATACTAAGATAATGTGTGACCTATGCTCCTGACGCAAGCCCGATTCCTTCAGATAGAAGCTGTAATGAACTGTGATACAGGGCTATTAAATTCCAGGCCCCAAAGACTAAACCACAACTACACACTACATCTCTTGATTTCACAAATTCGCTTACTTCCCAGGACAAGGAAATCGGTTAACCAGTGATATTACGAGATGTAGAGTTTAGTTAAAGCAAAAACCTGCTGCCATTGCAGCCCATAGAATCTGCTGTTCTGCTGTAATGGAGTGAGTCTGTACAGAAGGAAGATGTGGTGAGTACCAGTTGGTATAGAGGAATGTTTTAATGTTTCTGAACTGGTACAGACTATGTCTTTGTGGGTGTGATTTGGTAGAGATAAGTTCTGTGTAAGGGTGATTTGGCAGGAGGATTGTATGTTAGAGTAATTTGGTACAAAGATGCTAGGTGGGTGTGATTCGGTAAGGAGGAGGTCTGTGAAGGTGTGATTTGGTAGAGAGGGAGTCTGTGTGAATGTGTGTGTGTGAGTCTGTGTATGCCTGTGTGAGTGACACCTAAACCAGGTGGCCAAAATCCCAACAGATGCTGTGTCACCTCGCTAGTCTTCCTGCCCAGAATCTCACTCATTGGCCCTTTCTACTCTGCACTCCCAGGTTCCAGATACTTCCATACCACCATGTGCTTCAGAAAATTATCTTGCAGCATTGATCCAAAGACTACTTGCTTCTGATTGTCACTTTCCTCTGAGGCCATTGCTTACCCAAAATATGTATCCCATTATCCTGTGAGTCTGCTGTTTTTCCACCACATTCAGTAAATTGGTAAATTCCTAGCCGCACTTCTTTTTAAACACAAATCAAGTAATGAGGGTTTACTTTCACAGAGGATACCTGAGACAGTAAACCAAATACGATCTCACCTGGTGCAATCCTGGATGCAGTCTGCACTGTTTCCATCTTTCAGAAAGCAGGCTGCTCGGTTTGAGTACAAAATACTGAGGTCCTCTGGGCTGTCGATGCCTACAAAACAAAGGCCCACATTCAAAGTGAGATAATGCCCCTAAAAACAGAGGAGAGCCTTTGGGTGTTATGAATCACAAAATGCTTGCCTTTATAGAATTATGACTGGTATGTGCTGCCAACTGAAGACACCACAAAGCAAAACCAAAACCAATGTTATGATAAAAAAGGTCAACAGCAAAGTGACAGTGGAAAATGAAATTACATGTGTCAGTGAAGACCTTAAAGTTTTAGGATACCCACACCAGTACAGCATGTTTTGCTGCTGTACTGGTGTGACTATCAAAAGACTATAAAAGACTATCACATAATTATATTTTAAAATCTGTATATTTATAAATGAATTAAATGTTGCATTGTATAGTATCAGGATTACCTAGTCCTCCTGTCCATCTCTCTACCCAGCATTGCACACACAGGGACTCTGCACTCGAGTCGGGGTAAACTGATCGATCCAGGGAGGCCGTTTGGTCTCTGCTGTCGGCTCGAATAGCATGTGTGCACTCACACGCAGCCAGGGCGTAACACAGGAAACAAGCTAGCCTCACTGACGGCCCTTCCCCCATAAAACATTTACCGCTGCCGCTGAGGCACACCTGACTCTTCTGCTGCCAAGCACAACTGTGGCTGTAGAAATATGTGCCTCCCAAAGTAATCCAAGGTTCAAGCTGGGATAGTCTATTTTATTCTCACTGTAGTCAGACTCAGTTATCGCAGCTGGGAGGTTTAGAAAGAGCCTGTTTATAAGAAAGTAGAAAAGCCCTCCCCTGACTGTAATCAGAGTCCACTCTTGATGAATTCGGATGCATTGTGTATGTGCCTGAGGTACACCTCTTCTGCGGGGAGAACCTTTGAAATATTAGACAGCAGTTGCTTGCTCAGTCACTTTCATGGGCCAGACTGTGGAGGCCAGCTCGGCAGAATCCACCACCGACATCAATGGGAGGAAGGATTTGAAGTCAGCGAGATTTACAACCGCAATAGCAGCAAGCTGAGTGGAGCTCCCAGCTCTAATTTCACAGTGAGTGGTCAGATGTCACGTGACCACACATAGAGCTGACCTGAAAAGCATGACTTTAGCCCCAGACTCATGGCAGCAGAGGTTGAGGAAGACAAATTGCATTTATTATAATCCATTCCTGCAGAGATCTCTGCAATTAGCATATAAATGAGTACAATCAGAGCATACACTGCCTTAAGAATGTATCAGATTAATGCTGTAGCAGAGGTTGTGCTCAGTGAGGGAACCTCACGGAATATCTACCAACCGATTGCCTATTTTCTGACTCAGCACAGATGAATGAGGTTTGACCTCAGATGAGCCAGCGATTTCATCACTATTTACCTACGCCATTCATTCATTCAATTTCCGGCATTTAATAGCCATGTTTGATGTTGTACTCACAAGCTGTCCTTGGGACAGAGTTTAAAAAAATAGTCCTAAAATGGCTGAAATCAGTCTTGTGATATTCAAATAATTGTGCTTTTGTTACAACACTGCTTATTGGGTAACTTCAGACCTCTACTGAGAGACTTCAGTTCTCAAGGCCACCACAATGCTTCTGCCCACCAAATAAGGAAGTGATCCTATTCATTATTTAAAAGTACTGCAAAACATTTATATTTACAAAAAATATCCCTTGTCAACAGAAAAAGAATTGAGGGCGACAACATTGCTCTGACCTTATGAGAGATTTAAAATGACACCCCACACCAGCTCAGCATGTAAAATTATTAGAATCCTAACAAGACATTAAAGTCAAAGGTTTGTCTTTTAAGTTGCTTGCAGTCAGACAGCACATTCAAACAAAAACAAAACCCATTCAAACAGGGGGAAAAAGCAGGTCAAACGGGACCATACCTGCGTCTGTGAAGCCGGTGATGGCCTCGGAGTACTTTTGCAGCGCATCGCCAAACTGTCCGTTCTTGAAGAGCTGGTTGCCTTGGTTCTTGAGCCGGGCCAAGTGGGGAGGCAAAGCTCCGCAGGGGGCGTCTAACCTGCCATCGTCCCCGCCGTCCCCAGCGTTCCTCTCGCTGCTCTGATCGCCGGCCGTGCCGCTCCCGGCCGCCTGGCTTCCGTTTGCTACCTCCTTCTTGGCAGGCTCCTGCACTTTGTACTTCTCTGAGCTCCCTCTCTTGCTCCACCGGTGTCCCTGGGGGTTGGGCTCGGCTTGGGGGCCCCCATCCCCTTTGCTGGGGGGCTTTTTATGTGTGTTCCCCATATCTCCCGTCTCAGCAGGAGCAGCGACGCTCTCCCCTCCCACACTCTGGCTGGGTTCAGCTGGAGCAGCTGAGGGGAAAGACACGCCCACAGGTTCAGTCAGCGGTTACATCACAGTGGGGGGAGGGTCTGTTGCAGTGCTGCTGGAATTCCAGGAAAGCACTCTTACTGACAGCCACAGGGGGAGGGGGGAGAGAAGAGGCCCAGTTCTTCCTGTCCTGTTGTGGATAGTAGACTACAGCATGCGTTTGTTAGGATATGGTGCATATGTTGTACATGAGGATGAAATCCCAGAGCACCAGCAAGGGTACTGAAATTATCTGCATCATTAGCCTGAGTGATTCTCTCAGAGGATTAGCAGGCGGGCAAATCCTGTACCAAGAGCTTACTGCAGCACGAGGGTTGAGTAACCCATTCACAGCCAAACAGTTTGCATTAGAAAGCTCACATTGCTCCCTGCAAAAGTGATCAATAACACTTATGTTTTTCAGGCTATATTTCCAGATGTGATTGTTTATGTGGTAACATATCCACTGAGCCTTTGAGAGGTTCAGTAAATGAAAAGACCAGACCTAGTGAAGCACACTGCAGGACGATTGAATACTGGAGGCCAGACCTCAAAGGCTGAATCATTTCAAGGCTCAGCAGGTTTTTTTCAGCAATGGTAAAAATAACCTGCTTTACTTTTTCCTCAGTCCTCAGTTCTCTTTTTTGGAGCCTCTCTTTGCAACGTCTGCTCACTGCTAAACATTTTCCCTTAGAACATATTAATGCGATCGATCTAATATGTATCCAGTGAACAAAGTCTAACAAAGTCCTGCCTTTGGATGTAAATACAGTTAAATAAAACAACAGATACAAAAATCAACAAGAGCAGCATGAGCTAAATACAGATTATTAAATTCTCTGTGTTGCATTTTATGGACAAACCAACTTCAAGTTTTCAGAATAATGTTAAAATTCGCATTTGTCCTGAATTACAATATTGTAGAAAAATTGAGAGCTTTTACAAATGAGTAATATCAGTTGAGTGAGTTTCTATGCTGAGCCTTGAAAGAGATCACACCTACCAAAGAAAAAAAGATTAAAGTTCAAAGTTCAACATAAAACCTGTTTCCCATAGAAAAAAACTGAAGAGATCACACTGTGTTCATTTGAGCTCCACAGCAACAAAGAATAAATCTTTCAGCCACAGAAGAAAGTAAAGAGCAGAGGGCAAGTAGTTGTGATTTTCCCACCTATCTCCTCATCATCCTCCACTTCTTGTATGAGGATTGTTCTGCCTTTGCTCTGTCCTACAGGTAGAACGTCAGTCATTGTCTTCTCCACTTCCTGTAAAAGTTTCTGAAGCCATACAACACAGAAGAATAATACAATTTTCTTGATTAGTTAAAATGAAATGTTACATTTCATTTATAATGAATCTACTTATGTATACATTTTGTTGGTTTGAAGCAAAGCTTTAACAACAGTTAAAATTACCAATTTCATTACAATTAAAAAGAAATACTGGTATTCTACAACATTGGAGAAATGAATATGAAAATGGAATATTTCCTCCATTTCACTGTACTAGAGAGCCATCTACTGAAAAAACAGAAGAACTACAGTTCTCTCTCCTACAATAAAACACAAAAATGTTGTAGTACTGTAACTGGACTATGGGGTGGCTTGTCTTGATAACACTCATCGAGTACAAGATTCTGCATAACGTACTAGCTTTGGCTAGCACTGCTCAGGGTCTAAGGGTTGATGCAAGGCAAGGCTTTAAGCTCCTGTTTCTGCCGGAGTGACTTCTCTATTTGACTGGGCTTCTGCGGTGTAGTGCTCCAACACAATGAGAAGCTCAACTGACAATAAGCACTGGCTAACAACAGCAAGTACTTCAGAGAGGAGCACTTTGCCTGTCTGCAATGATGTAAGAGGCCATCATTCCAAAGAGAGCAGAAAATTCGGGAAACAAAAATTTGGGAAAAATGTGTTATTATTTAAAGCTGTGATGATATACAGTGATCCAACATTTTACCAGTTCAAATGCAGTAACATGAATACCTGTGCAGCTCCATTTTTTGGTTCGGCTTGCAGAACACTCTTCAGGTCCTCACTCGCCATCTGCAGATTTCCCAGCTGTTTCTGCACTGTAGCACGGCGCAGGAGGGCTGTAAAAACAGACCAAGTCACAATCGGCCCATTAAAAGATAACAGCATGGCAAAGAGTCTTGATTAAGCTGACTTTGATCTGTACTTTGATGAGTGCCATTCCAGAGGAAAATTCTTGCCAGGTTCTTCGCCTTCACCTGAATTTAACTTTTATGTAAAACCATGCAGCTCTGGTTTGAATGATCAGCCCTTCCTCAGGACTGAAAACTGTCCTCAAGTTAACTTCATATGGGGAAAATAGGGTGAGGGGAACCTTAGCCAAAGCTACAAATACATACTATTATTTAAGCCTTCATTACACACTGCACTGCTATTACACTACAGTGAATACAAAATCAAGCAAATACTGCAATTAACAAAAAGCATAAACTGATCTACCTTAAAATTCACATATTAATCACATTCCTAGCCCTTTTCACTGGCTTGTCACCACAGGCTGAACATTTTGGACCCCTGATGACAAAGGGGAAAGTGGAATATGGGAAGCTGCCTTAGCTGTGTTGTTGCTGGGTGATGACTGAGAAGTCATGCTGTAATCTCTCCTTTTATCTCAGTTTTCCACTTTCCCCTTCGTTGTCATGGGTACAAAACGTTCAGTAAAATGCTTCATTTTGTATGCATTTGTAAGAGTGTAGTGTGTAATGAAAACCTAAAGTGTATTAAGTATTAGTAGCTTTGGCTAAGGTTCCCACAAACAGCGTATACATGAGTCACAGACCTGGTTGGTGAAATGATGTACATTTATATAACCATGTATAAGTAAATTCTGCTGTTGGAGAACCCATGGTTGGCTAGGGATTACTGTACTTTCACGTTCATGCTGGAGACCATAATATGGAACCATATCTGATGGTTTTGGGATGAGGAGCAAACATCCAAAATTCTGAATCGATCCATGAGTTGCAGGACATCTGGTTACCCACTGGGTGGTGGCCTTACCTTTCAGATTGGCTGGCTCCAAATTCAGCACTTTCTCACAGTCACCGAGTGCGCTGTGCCAGTGCTCCAGTTTGATCTCAGCTTGGGCTCTGTTGTTATACACTGCTGCTGATGGCATTATTGACAAACTCCTACAGGAACCAGAGAACAGCTGAAATTGCTTACAGAAACCTCTATATACTCATCTACTTCATGATCTCTCTAAGTTAGCTTCATTTATGAGTAACTTATTATTCCTTGTCTTTACTTCTTTCCCAAATTGGCATGTTCACATGCTCTTGTTGGCCCACTCCATTACTGTTATGTCCTCTGTAGTGAACTTGGTGGTACAAAAACTGGCATGTTCTACACTTATAACTCGGTTCTGTCAGCTGCCTCCTCCTTTTACCCCTCACACAATCAGTTGATCAACCTGGTTACTGTAGCAGGTGACCTGTGTCTGGCACCCGTGTCTATAATGAGCTATAAGGGGGGGCTGTCTGAACCCCACCCTCCCTGAACACTTATGATCCCAAATTTAACACAATAAAAACCATTACTGCCACCTAGCTAGCTAGTAGTAATGGTAAAGTTTTGAGGATTTCATGAATATATTCACCAGCTGCAATGTTATACAGACATTATGGGGGAGAAAATGCTTGATCAGAGCATAAAAGCATTTTTTCACCTTGTGTAGTATGCCACAGCCTCCTCAAAGTCTTTAGCTTTAAAAGCTTCATTGCCTTTCTCTTTTTCACGGTTTGCAAGGATGGCTCTCTCTTTGTCAGTCAAACCTGAAGGTGTAAGAGAATGTAAAAACAATCCATAGACTCAAAATTCCTATAAAAAATTGTAATTAATTTTGGTTGACCACATTTGTTTTTAAACAATGTGGATGATTGCTTGAGTTAATACAGAATAAAAAAGTGAATAACAGTGAAAAATACAAATTGTATGAGACTTTCAAACATTCTTCTATTAACATGAATGGGATTTTCATCAAGTCAAATGGCTATAAATCAAGAGATGATGGTACATTTATATGAAATACTGTGGTTTTAGCATGAAGCTCAATATATTTTCAAAGAAAATGAACATTACATGCTATGAAGTTATATCAATGCACAGAAAATGACAGACAGCACAAATGCTCTACCTTTTGTGTCCACTGTCTGTTTGATTTTGGGCAGAGGGTGATTTACAATTGTTGGATAGCTTCCTTCTTTGTTTTCCATTTTAGAACATTCTTTTTCAACATCAAACCTGTAACAAAGA
Organism: Albula glossodonta; assembly: GCA_019788955.1. Classification (NCBI taxonomy): domain Eukaryota; kingdom Metazoa; phylum Chordata; class Actinopteri; order Albuliformes; family Albulidae; genus Albula; species Albula glossodonta. The sequence goes on from JAFBMS010000070.1 coordinate 1,870,267, forward strand.
ATCATAAGATAATGTACCCGCAGAGAATGTGTAATATTTGTAATACTTTGGTATTTCAAACATCATAGTTACAAATCATTACAATCTTTTAAAATCAAATTTTGTAAGAAATCTGAAACAAAAAAGAAGATGCGCTTACTTGTCCCATTCTCTGTAATCCCTAGGAAGAGGAGTCCTCTTGCTTGTGTAATCCGCTTTGTCAAATATCTTCTGTTAATATCCAGTTACATACAAATAGTCAATAGACACATGCATTATGTCATTCATCAACATATACTTTCTCCTCTTTATTGTAATTACCATGTATGTATTTTAGTTAATGTAGGTCACACTTACATTTAACTTGAATGACTAAATTTGCAAGGCCCCTACAGAGTCAAAAAGCTAATGAACTTCAATTAATTTCATTTCATGGCTCATCTCTGTTAAGACCGCAGACTGCTCTTTACAGTTTTTAGTCTTACCTGTGTAAGAGGGACAGATACATTTGAAGTGCGGACCGGGGGCACGATTTCCACATCTACCAAAGCAGGCATCTGTTTCAGTTCCACTTCACTTGTTTTGATATCTCTCTCCCACATCTGCCAATGATGCAACAACAAAACCACATTGACGGCAGGTGCATTGTCTCCTTCAGCATGGCACTTACATGTGAAAAGATGTCTACTATAGTACTACTTCATACAATGTCACTGTTCTGAATACACTTCTGTGCCTTTACAGGTATTTAGCCAGCCCATTATATTACTTCTGCATGTTACTCTGTAAGAGAGTGTCAGCTGAAAGACAGCTACATTTGAATGTCTGACGCTCTCCTCCTTACCTTTAACTCTTCTGTGATGTGGCTCCATTCCTCTGCTGAGAAATTGGCTGCCGTGGCAGGGAGGTTATCCTTACGAAGAGCACGGCTCTTTGGGTCCAGCGTTTCTATGCGCTTCTCACAGAACTCTGTCAGATGGGGATACAAGCCCTCCTCCCCAGATCTGCCATTAAAAAACACACATTTACCACATCAGTGATTAAAATTGATTCAGGTTCAGCATAGCAATCTTCATTTTTTATTTTACTTTTTTGTTTGAATCACAGGGGTCTGAAAAATGAATTTTGCAGTAACTAAACTGCAATTAAGAAGGAGTCATACTGATGTAAATACAATACTAAAGTAAATGCTATAAAAGACATTTTAATATGAACACTTAAACATGCAAGTTTCAAAAGCAGCATGAGAGATTAAACAGATTAGGTCTAGAATGAAGAATGAGGTCAGTGGTCTCCAGTCAAAGCTCACTGCCAGGAAGACAGACACTAAAAAGGATAGCCAAAAAGCAACAGCTAAAAAAATGACCATATCACTAAAATCTACACCTCCATTACCCAGTTTCAACAGAAGCTCCACTATATCAAAAGTAGGGCTATGAATACGAGATTGAACCTACCTGAAACCAATGTGCCAACCACACATACCCTAAAATAATGTGCACAAAGCCTGTACCTGTGAGCAATGAAGGAGGGTACCAGCAGACTTTTTTCTACATCTGGATGGGTTTACATTTGGAGAGACTTAAGGGAAAAGTTAACCCGTTTTGCCTGTACCCAATTATTAAACATGGTGGTGAACATGTTATAGTATGTACAGCCATGGGAGATACTGGATCTGATTGTAACTCTTCATGTTAGAATTAAAGCCAAGGAATACAAAGCCACTTCAGTAAATCATTCTGAACACAAAGGGTAGCTAAATTCCTTATTTGTGAATACCCATGCATTGCATGGAGTTCCCCTTATATTTTCTACCCCTTGATAGTCCTTTTTTCTGCAATAACGCTAGATTGACAGTCCTTTAAGGCCAAGTTGCCAACCAAGGAAGTGTTAGCAATCAAGGATGGTTTCAGGACAACTAAATGTTTTTCAATGATTTAGATATGGCATAATAGTCACACCTGCTTGGAGAAAAAATGCTGCTTTTTCTAAAATGGAACTAAATTGTGAGACATGTTGCTTCCAGAATATTATTTTGTGTGTATAATGGTATGGACTTCACTTTCTGGTTGCCGATGACATTTGGTATTGGAATTAAAGTGAAACATAAATGAGCTGTCCAAGTAGTTAAATAGGATATTTTCTGTAGTCTGGTATTTTAATAGAAGATTCCGTTTTGATAGTTTTGCATGTATACCTTAACACCCTCACAATCTGTTCCAGATACTTCAGGTCACTGCATTTCCGGATGAAGTCATAATCCAAATGCTCCACAGGAATCTTTCCATGTCCTCTCACTTCCTCATTCAGTAAGGAGGAAACCATTTCGGCACTCATCTTTGCTCTGCAGAAATGAAACATGTTTCCTTGCCCTTTAAAATCGGTTATGCTGAAGCAGATCGTATATTGATAGGAATTTTGGACACATTTTAGGTATAACATAAGACTAGATCATGTCTCTGATATAGTTTAGGATAATTATGTGGACATAATTTCATTTCATTCGAATCGTGATACTTAATTTCCCATGTGTCACACTCAAAACAACGTTGTCCAAAAACATGGAAGTTAAATCAACAAAAATAATGGCATATAACGATGAAGAACAGATACAACTAAAAGTCTTGTAACACGCTAAATAGCTTGTTAACTGACCAAAAACAGGATATGCAGCAAGAGATCTAACGTTGGATAGGGATAGCTAATTTATCTGGCACGATTTGTGTTCTATGGATGACAGTTCAATGATCGGCCTCGTGAGTAATGGAGATACAACGTTATCAGAGGCTAATTTCAAGGTATGATACATTAAATTGCTAATATGAGCAGAAACTGGTATACTGTCTTTATGGATAACGTTAGCAAGAAACTCGAAACTTAAGTTGCCATAGTGATATAACGTTAACTAGCTGGCTCAAATTATTAGCAGCGAGCCATCTCTTCAGTTCACTATGCTACACCATACGTGAAGTAACATGAGCTCGTAAGCCAACTACCAAAACAGTACTGCTAGTGCATAGTACTTACCAAAACAGAAAATTTACCACGTGGCAATAATAGCCTGCACTTTGCTATGGTAGATAATGTTTTTCTCGGATGTTAAACCTCCTCGGTAATCGTCGAGGTAAACATTAGTGTTGTGGGCACTTTCGTCTGCTTTGAGGTAAGCAGTTGTTTAGCGTTCGGTTGCTAAGGTAACCAATACTCGCAGAGCTCCCCAAAGACCGCATGTGGAATACTCAGGTTCTGCGTCCATTTCACGACATTTAACAATGAGAGGCAATTTGAGTGAAAGTTGGCGAACCGACTGGGTTTGTGTTGTACTTTATATTCATGTTTGAAAGTTCTAGACGACCGTCACAAAGCCAGAAATACACTGTTCATAGAAGTATCTAATTATTTTATGTTTCCAGATAAAAACACCGGTACGTGCTACCGACATTATTTTGTTCTATTCTGATTATGAAATTGCTCATTGATATAACTTTCACCCAGTGATAACAGAGCGAATGTCGTGGCACTATATATGTTCAATGTTACTGTAGGCCTACTGTAAGCATGCTTTGAATACCTCCCACAGGCCCAGTTCTAGACCACACTGATCAGGCAGCTGTGGCATATCGGAGGGGTAGGGGGCTTGGGGTGCCTTACCCTGAAGGGGAAAAAAGCTTGCACTTTTCATAGATCTCATGAGACCTCTTATTTAACTCCATTGATCCTCAGTGCTACAGCCTTGGAGTGTGTACTTAATACTACATTACTGTTGACAGTCATAATACTCCAATGAAACCGGAAAATGTTCTTATTCGTTTGCCTACTTCAGCCGTGGACTGAATAAAAACAAATGAGGATATAAAATGCCCTTGGTTAGGTCCAGCACAGACCTGGGTGTGGGCTAGTATAAAGGCACATTAAGCAGTTTCTTGAAGGATTCTGACATAGAGCACAGTGATTTGTGAGACTGGACAATCCAGGGGTAGATATTTAAGGCATAATTGGTCCTTTGTGTCAGAATAGTTACACCCAGTGGCTATGCATGAATTGTTAATGTGAAATTATGTAAAGAGCTGGTTCAAAACATGTCTCATGCCTATTTATGTGTGTGTATATTGGGTTTCCACTGGTCTTCACATGAATGAAACTTCACTCCAATGCGAACTCTGTAGGGTGGGCTACCAAACCATCTGCGTGGGTTTAAGATACCCTAGTCCTCTTCTTCCTCCAGTTGTTGTTTTTCTGTTGGATTTGGAAGAATGCGTAGTTTAAGCCTTCCATCTTCAAAATAAATACACACTTTTAATGGCACATGACATTGGTTGATGTTAATGTAAAAGTGTCTTTAATGCCAGGTTAATGTAAAACTGTATTTACTCAGTCTTTAAATTGATAAATTGTACACAGGAAACTGTTGTGACATCAGTCTTATTTTTTTATAACTCTGTGCACCACAATTGCAATCACTGGATATCTCCTTCAATACCTAAGCTTCAAATGAGAGACAATAATAAATCCTTTCATTTGACAACTCATACTACAATTATGTCAGTAATTGTACATTTGTATCAGAGCATCTTAACGTTGGTCAGTAATAACCAGAATTATACCATTATATCTAGTCCAACGGCCAACCGAACTCATTATTTACACGCCGTCTCGAATTATGCAGAAGCTTATTTATCCGTAAAACTTGTATTTCAATTTTCTAAAAATCCTGCTAATGTTTCTGATGTTACTCTGACGTCTTTCGGTAGAATAACACTTGTTTTGAGCACTCGCTTCCACTGTGCTGGATCGTCCTGGTCGAAAAGGCATGATAAAAAGTAACAGAGAAAAAGAACTCCCTTTAAGATGTCGCCCAATAACGTTATCTGTATGCACATATACTCTGACGTATCCTTGACGCATTTCATAGCAAGCACCCAATGAAATAGTAAATAACTAAATTGTGAAGTCTCATTGGTGTACACTTCCAGGGTATGTCACTAAATTAAGGTGGAGACTTGTTTTAGACTCACCAATAACCTGTAACATGCAAATCTGGTTTGAAAACTTCCCGGGAAATCTGAGTTTCGCGGGAGGGCCTTTCGCGCGTAAACTGTATCCCTTCATTCATTGTCAGCTTCCTGGAGCCATTTTTCAGCTGGCAGGACAGGGGCTTGCGTCAATTTTAAATCCATCGCATCTGCCCGACTGTACAATAAATATAAGGTTTATTCTCGGATCATCGATACATTAAGTCCTCTGGCAACAGTTAATGATAATATTACAAGTTATACATCGGTGGATTTGATGAAAATTGGCTTCAAAGTAAAGGAGGGACAAAGGGCAATCGAGTCTTTAAAGATGAGAAAAGGGATCTCCTCTGCCCCGGAGAAAGTCATAATAACAGGGGTTGGGAGCTCTTCGCTGGACAAAAATACGATTTTAACCGCATTGTCAGATAGATTAACGTCTAATCTTTCAGGCACCACATATATACAAATTATTACCCCGCCGTCCTGTATCACACAGGCTTCAAATGTTTGTGTGTCCGACCCTCCAGCTGGCAGTATATACTCAACTCCTCACGGAACTACAAACGGAACCGGACAGCGACCTGCATTAGGACGTCCTCCGGTAACTAATGTTGTTTTGTGTAATAAAGTAATTATGAATGCAGGTGTGGTTGTTTTGTAAACGCATTCTCATAAGAGGAGTCGCCAGAAAACCAGTATGAGCCAGCTCTAAGGCTAGCTTTTTGCTAGCAGTTTAGCCAGCTAGCTAAGTTGTTACGTTTCTCGGTAGCCAAACATTTCGCCGTACAGTAAGGTTCGCTGCAATTGTTATCCTAACTCGTTAACTGAAGACTAGTAATTGATGTCGACCGTCAGTGCAAAAGAAGTTCAGCTGAAGGATACTTTTCCAAACCTCCTTGTGATAGCTGTTAAGGGGTCACACCCGGGTGGAAAAGGTCAGTAGCTTATCGAAACTGTTAAACCCGAACTGCATAGTATTCCCCTTGTTTTCCAATAAATCGCTATTGTATGACAGTAGTGAATTAACTAGGTAGTTATCTAGACAACTATGTTACTAGTCAAGTGCGAATAGTAAAGTGTTTTCAATGCGTTCGGGACATGCAAGTTAGGCGTAATAAACCAAAACACTAGGCCCTGTCCATGTTTTTGGTAAGGGGGAAGGGAATCGTCTGGGTCTTTTTCGCGACATCTTTGAGATGGAGGCAAGCCAGCTAGCACAGTCACCCTTAAGAAAGTAGAATTAATAGTTTTAAGATAGCTAATTTTAGTTAGGAGCATGGGGTAACAGTTTGTTACTACCAAACCATGTCGGAAGACAACGGATTGGTAGATAACCTGTGTCAAACTTCTAGTAAATATTGCTTCGCTGGGTACGTAGGTAGCTAGTTAGCTAGCTAACCGTAGCTACACAAATGCAGGGATTACCGATATAAATCCTGTCCCAGTTATCACTGTTTACAGTAAGTGGGGTTAATCAACTGCCTAACGAGCGCTCCATCTTAATATTAGTACCTCTCATTTGCTGAGCTTGTTGCCTTGAGAGTGCATTTCGTACCTCACTTCCCCGTAAAAATGTGCGTTCAGCATGTAAAATACTTGGAAGGACATTATTTCTAGGTAGGTGTAAAAACGAGATGCTGCGAGCTGCACGGTCACCGTGGTATAATTTAACGAAATCTTTGTGCAACATCAAAGTGAGGACCTATAGAGCAGTCAGGAAAACCTTGGTAACATCCTCCATGCAGCACGGTGTCTTACATTTATGTGACTGTGTTTCGCAAAATCCATATATTCTTGCTGGTAATGGAAGCACATGAAGCAGAAACATGTCGTTACATAAAATGCAGGGTCGTCTTGCACGCTAGTTCAGAGACCGAGCAATTATTTTCCCAATTCAGTATAATTATGCAGGCTGTTGGCCTACACTTTATGTCGTCAGAAGCACATGTATTGGTTTTGTTGTTTGGTCTGGAACTTTTCTGTAAAGTAATGTATAATGTAAACAAGCACTCAAGACCCACAGTTTTTTTTTTGTAACAGAGAGAAAATACGACAGAAGAAGGTGCAATCGTGTATAAACCCGGCATTTCATCTTGTGGTAATGGTTGGACTTCTGTTCAGTCTGGCAGTTAGGCCATGTAGTGTACCATACAAGAGGGAATTGATGGCACACACTGGAAAAAGTTGTTGTATTTTCATTCTTACCCAGCAAGAGCATACTGTTCATAGTAAATTCATATAGTTAAATACAAAAACAAAGATTTCAGTTTGTAAACACTAGGACATTATAATGAGCATTCACACAGTACATAGCCGGGTTGGTAACCCGCTAGCTAATGTGAGGAAATCAAGATGGGTAGTTAACCTAAATGTAACATCTGAAAGTAATTGTATATGGTAGATGGCCTCTTTTCTCTTATCACTTGGCAAACTTGTGTGTCATGCTCCTCCTTTTGGGGCTTGGGTTTTAAACTCAGATTCTACATATTTAGGTAAGTGAAAGTATTGAAATGGCAACCATGCTCAATGAATATGAAGCAGCAAAGTGGTCTTGATGTGATACAATTTTTATAAAATACTTTACTGCAGGGTTGGGGTGGGGGGAAAAAAGCAAAACAAATTTTGTCATGAACATGAGATAATCATAGTTAAATAATAAAAATAAAGAAGGTCTGAAATAAAGGCTGTATGCAGACAGTTGGCAATGGTTTGATTTGGTTTTTCTCAGATGTTTTTCAGATTTACTGTGCCATAGATAACGATAGGAAATGTGCCTTATAAGAGCAGTGAGCCTATATGAATCACTTACTGAAATCTTAGCTTAACTGTGGTGTTGGGTCTCTGTTCAGGGCTGCAGCAATGGAGTAGACCTAAAATGGCTGCCAGGCAGTGCATGTTCTAGTGCTTGGAGTGTTCCCTAGGCAGTGTCCTGCTCAGGGACTATGCTTTTTTGTGACTTGTCACCAATGTTGTGCTGATTTTAAATTATGGTTGAGGTCTTGTAATGTCACTGGTATTAACCCTTCTTATACCAGTTTCCTGTTTGTTTGGACCATATGGACAAATGAGCTGTAAGTGTGAAATTGTTCACTTTCAAGCACTTGCCTCCCTTGGAATGAGCATGTTTATGTAGAATTTGAAAGATGTGTTGGCGAGTATGTTGTCAGCAGTCAGTTCATATGGAAGTCCAGATTTTTCTGTTTATATGATTGGCCTGGCCATCATGTGGCATTTGACCTTGGGCTTAAGGGGACCATTGTAAAGGCACACAAAAGGATCTGGTTTGTGCCATTACACAGTCAGGTCTCCTACCTTGCTTTTCTATGCTTGTCTGTTATTTTTATTTCTCTCCTTCTTTGTATAACATGTCCATTGTCTGATTTCATTGAAGTCAAAGGACACATTTGCCAGTGCTGTTAAATAAACCCTCATTGTGATCTGCTGATGTCAGGGCTTTTCATTGTCAACAACAGGTGTAACGTGGCTAATTAGATCATTGACAGATTTGTAGCAACTTCCTGTTCTGTCTCCAAATTACCTTTGATGTCACAGACAGACACTCTGCTGTTCTGTCGCACAGCTGTGTACATATCTCTGGTCTTGTTTCCAAATTTGCTAATCCACAAAGCAAAACACTTGCTTGAGTGTTCTTCAGGATGCACCAGCCAAGGGAATACATTTTTATCATATCATTTTATTTGAAATGTTTGAATTACAAATAAGCAGGGAACAGTATTTGTGATTCCATGGCTGTGCTGGAGTATGGTGGCCATGTTCTGTAAGTAGAATAGGCATGGAAGTAGAATAAGGACCAGGGACTAAGCTTACAAAAGACAAATTCCAGATAGTTACTGTCAGAAGTTTCTCCATTTTAATAAGTGGTGAGTTGTGAATAAGTTGGTAATATGGTGAGGTTTCACATAAAGGTGTAAGAAAATAGTATTGTGATACAGTCTTGCAACATTTTGTCCACACTATCACAGTGCTCACAAAGGGCAGTGGAGGCTGCAGTAGCCTGTTGAGTTGTTTAAGCCACTTGGAGGTAGCCTGCTCTCTTGAATGGGGCTGCACAGAACCGCAGCAGCAGCACACATTGCTCGTACCATGACTGGCTGGATCTGAGATGATCAGATGGGATCCCATGGCATTGACATGGGAAATTTGGGATCATTTTGGCCTCCACAATAAAGATGGCATGGAGGTAGGGGACATGCTCTTTGCAACGTGTGCAATGCAATAATAAGGAAATAAACTCAAAGTGAGGTATATTCTCTTTGATATATCTGAAATATTGTCAATACATAGCCCTAGTTTCACACATCATGAATTCTATAAGGGTCTCTTCCCAAACCTTGATTCCCTGCTTCTCAGTTTGCTGGGAGTGCTTCTCCCAGGTGGCTCTGGATTATAACCCTGCAGTCTCATCCTCAAGGATGAGGATGATATTGATGGCAGTCACCTAAATAAGCTTGCCCCAAATTGAGCGGCTGATCTATGGTTAATGTTGTTTGATCACTGTTACAGTTTCAAAGCTATATGTATACATCTAACCCAAAAATATGGGTTAGATACATTTATAAGCACATAATTCATGGCTGAGTTTCAGTAAATGTAACTTGACTTTTGGTTTAGGCATTAAAGATGGGATTCAATAAACATTGTGAACCTGTAATTGTCTAGAATATAAAACACCCCAGATTCAATATTTAGCATGACAAAACCCAGCTAGGATGTGTACAGATGAATGGATGAAGTTTCTGAAAGTGAGATGCAGGATGTTCTGTTTGCCAGGTCTTCTCACAGACAATGGGAAGTACTTCAGAAATTCTGAAGTAGAAAGGAAGGCTAATACCCTTCAAACTCATTTTATCAGTCATTGTAGAGTGAGGTCATTGAGAGTGAGACTGATTGCCATAACTATAGTGTGGTATGAAAATCATTGTATATAGCACTATTGCATTTCACATGACCAAGGTACGTGTGGGCTGTGTTTCAAGGAAAATGCATTTAGTTTCGCCATGAATATTTATCCTTTTAGCATATTCTTTTATAATATGTAATTGTGTTTGTAGAACTAGTTTGTGCAGACTCCCTGGTTTTAGAATAAACTACAAAACTATTCAAAAGAGCAAGCAAATAGCAAGGGGTAGTACTAAAGTGAAAATCAGCTATAGTCGAGACCAGGAACTTGGTGTGTCGTAATGGGTCTTAATACAGCAATATATTGTGGCAAATTATAATATTAATTATATTTAGTGTCAGGATTTCAAAATACTTAGTAGTGAAGGAGTAACTCGGCTCAATTCCCACCGATGTGTAGGACTAACTGACATGTTGCTCAGTTTTCAAAAGAAGATTACATTGGTATTGAGCTGAAAACTGCTGCACTCAGCAACTTTCTTAGAGCAGGAGCCAATGATATCTGAGTGTTGGCAGGACTTGGTGTTTGGAGGGATGTTGTGATAGGGAAAGGTGGTTAACATCCATCTTCTGAACAACCCCCAGGCGAAGCGGCGACTGGAGCTGGACGAGACTGAACGCCAGTCCCCCAGTGAAGGAGCCAAGACCCCCAAGGCCAAGGGTGGAGCCACTACACCCAGTCTAAGGAGTCCCAGAAGTAAGAGAGGGGATAGTGAGGCAGCATGTAGCCACAGCTGCAGTCCACATGCCTTGCATTTAATGTTCATTTGACTGTTGGGGGTTATGAGATTAAAGCACTCAATTTGTCTTTGATTGTACAGAGATGTGAGATGTCAGATGTGATGTAACTGAGAATGTAGTTGCTCAACACTCTCCCTGTTGTTGATGTCATCTTTGACTTGAGTGGGCTTGCTACATGTGTGTTCTTGTTCCAGACTAATGCAGGTGTCATCAGGTTACAGGGACTGGTGATCTACATTCATGTTTTAGTTTCCAAATAGCTCAGCAATGCATTTCCAAAATACTTAATGGTTCTAATAACCCTTTACAAGGAGCAATTCATATCGTATGGTTGTTCTGTGTCTAAATAAAAGCCATGGAAATTGTAAGCGTAAATATACGGAACAATTTTGGCTAAATGAGGACCTAGACCACACCTAGGAGGCCTACATATCAAGTATGAACAAGTTCACCTTAATGAGTGTTTGGTGTGTCCAAGTCCAGCCTTTCGTTTAGGTGTCACAGTTTGATGTCTTTTACCGTAGCTCCAAAGTCTCCATCGGAAAAGACACGCTATGACACGTCCTTGGGCCTGCTCACTAAGAAGTTTTTGCAGTTGTTGGGGCAGTCCTCAGATGGTGTCGTTGACCTCAACCGCGCTGCGGAAATCTTGAAGGTCCAGAAAAGACGTTTATATGACATCACCAATGTCCTGGAGGGCGTCCACCTCATCAAGAAGAAATCCAAAAACAACATTCAGTGGATGTAAGTATCAAAGTCAGGGCCTTCATAATTTGGACTTTGAAACTATGTAGCCACTGTGTAAACTCCTAAACTTTTAACTGAATTCTGAACCAGTGATTTGTGGAAATTAATCTACAGATATCACTTGGCTTTTACTGTCATGAATAGTTTCATGTTATATCGAGAAGTGTTAAAAGTCATTCTGTGATGAATGAATGAGTCCAGTAATGGAATTTTTTAAATGATCGGTCACATTGCTACTGGATGCTGTGAAAGTTTTGGTTTGGCAGAGTCCAGTGAGGCACAAATGAACATGGATACGCATATTCATGCCATTGCTTGCCAATAGGAGGAAGTGAAGAACTTTTTTCAGGTGTTTCTCTCTGAAAGGTATCAGGCTACATTACCTACACACTGAGCGTACTGTTTACACAAAACATAATGAATGGTCAAAAGGCACAATTAATTCGCATTAGCAATTTTTGAATTTAAAAGACCTGATTCCTAGAATGGAAAAAATGAAGCAGAAAAGTATTCCTTTTCCTGCTGTTCAAAAATCAAAGGAATGACAATATGTAAACACAGATTCTTTAGACAATCCAGATGGTTCTGCATTCCTTCCGTCTTCTCGACTGCTTACTGACTGGAATTTGTGGTTTGAGGTGGGGGGTTTCTGGTTCTGTCAACAGATACAATGGAACATTTGCGCATTGCTAGGAGGTAGATTGGACTACAGTTGACCTCTGGTCAGAGATGGTTGTTTAGGCAACATCCATCATGGTAATGACCATTAACTGTGGCAGAATAAAAGTAAAACAAATGAGAATTGTGAACTTAAGCCTCTGCTGTAACATTGCTGTTACAAAATAAGGGTTCAGCTTTTTCATTTCTCAGGAGAGATGATGAGCTCAGAAAAGTCATGGTATAAAATCTACCATGATATGCAGTGCACTCTCTTGAATTGCGTTCAATTGTTGCCTTTTCTGACACTTAATGCATCAGTATCAACTGGTTTGTGTTAAGTTGTATATCTAAATGTCTCATAATTAAACATCAATAAATCATTTAGCTGTAGTGGAATTCTCATAACTGGCAAATGGCTGTCTCAGACAGTCCTCCAGTCTCTGATGGAAAATCAGCTTGGTTACTGAGAACCAGTGATGGGATTCATTTATCCTTGGGTTACTTTGGATTAAGGACAGAGAATTTTGTCACCTTCTCATTGCATACTTTAAATTTGGTGTCAGTTAATTGAACAGTTCCGAGTTCATCACTCTGCATTGTTGACCACAACAGGGTACATATGTATCTTGTTAATAACTAACTGTAAGGAATAAGTTAATATTGATTGTGGTTTCTGAGATGTTGCCGTTCTAAGTGTTGCCTGAGAAAGTGGTCTGGGGGAAAAAACTCAACATCCTCCAAAACGTATTTGGATTTTACATTGTATAATCAAAGACTGGTTTATGCTCTGTTGGATGACCAGTACTGCAACCAATGATGCTGATGGTCAAAACGACATTCCCATATGCTTTGGTAAACCACCGCCTAGTAATAGCTGGCCGTGTCACTCCAAGTTAAAATACAATAAAATCTTTGATGCAGTTGTCAGCTCTGTTATGGTAACGTTTGTTTTGGACAGCCAAGTACAAGCTTGAATAAAATATTTAAATTCAAACGATTTTAATCTCTACCAAAGGTTGGAAACCTGTTTGCCCGAGCTGTAAACAGCCCTCATAAGCCATGATGCACTGCACAGGTTACATAGAGTACCTGCTGCACATTTAACCAATGAATGGACGTTAAAATTTTGAAGTGCTTGCCAGTCTTAACTAATGTGTGCTACTGGACAACTCTCATGAGAGAATTGGCCATTTTAGTGCCTTCCTAAAATGTGGAGTGTCCCAATCGCCCTTCATTCAAGTTCATCAAACAGGATGTGTTTCTGTAATTTTTTGGTGCCAAAAACTGTATTTAGTAAGGATAAGTTTTGCTATACTATGTTTTTCAACAGCACCAAATTATTTTCCCAAACAGTGGTTCAGTCTGATGGTAGATTCCTACCATGCTCCCCCTATAATTTCATAAATCCTATACAACATTATTAACTATGTTACAGGTATTGCCTATTAGCTACATTGCCAATAAACAGTCTTGGAAGTCTTGTTAGGTGCAAGTGGGGCCCTTGTATGAGAATTAAAGGTGCAGTTGCGTGTACAGAAAGGACATTATGAACACTCTTGGAAAGGGTTCAGTCCAGAATAACAAAAGATGTTCAAAAGTCAATTGTATATATGCCTCATCCATGGAGAATGAACGGAAGTGAATGAATGTGAGCCAGCTAACAATGCAGCATTATGGGAATCCGGGGTTAAACATGGAAAAGAAAGCATGCACTGATAAATTACTGATTGTTCCTGTATAGATTTAAAAAAAATGGTCATATGGAACATAAGAGGGATGGAATTTATAATATGTGAATGAAGTTATTAATTTTCTGTGGGCGGAGAGGATGTGTGATGTTGAGAAAAGACCAAGCCAGTGAGTGGAAGCAATTTCTGCTCCCCACGAAAAGCTTTCTGTAATCACTGCACTCCTACTCCGCTCCAGGTTTTCTATTTACCGCTCCTCTCTTGCCCCCCACTCAAAGCTTTCTGTAATCACTCCGCTCCAGGTTTTTTATTTACCGCTCCTCTCTTGCTCCCTCCTCAAAGCTTTCTGTAATGACTCTGCTCCAGGTTTTTTATTTACCGCTCCTCTCTTGCTCCCTCCTTAAAGCTTTCTGTAATGACTCCGCTCCAGGTTTCCTATTTACCACTCCTCCCTCACTCCCTCCTTAAAGCTTTCTGTAATGACTCTGCTCCAGGTTTTCTATTTACTGCTCCTCTCTTGCTCCCTCCTTAAAGCTTTCTGTAATGACTCCGCTCCAGGTTTTCTATTTACCACTCCTCCCTCACTCCCTCCTTAAAGCTTTCTGTAATCACTCTGCTCCAGGTTTTTTATTTACCGCTCCTCTCTTGCCCCCCACTCAAAGCTTTCTGTAATCACTCCGCTCCAGGTTTTCTATTTACCACTCCTCCCTCACTCCCTCCTTAAAGCTTTCTGTAATCACTCCGCTCCAGGTTTTTTATTTACCGCTCCTCTCTTGCTCCCCACTCAAAGCTTTCTGTAATTACTCCGCTCCAGGTTTTCTATTTACCGCTCCTCTCTTGCCCCCCACTCAAAGCTTTCTGTAATTACTCCGCTCCAGGTTTTTTATTTACCGCTCCTCTCTTGCTCCCCACTCAAAGCTTTCTGTAATTACTCCGCTCCAGGTTTTTTATTTACCGCTCCTCTCTTGCTCCCTCCTTAAAGCTTTCTGTAATGACTCCGCTCCAGGTTTTCTATTTACCGCTCCTCTCTTGCTCCCTCCTTAAAGCTTTCTGTAATCACTCCGCTCCAGGTTTTTTATTTACTGCTCCTCTCTTGCTCCCCACTCAAAGCTTTCTGTAATTACTCCGCTCCAGGTTTTCTACTTACCGCCCCTCTCTCCCTCCCTGCTCATACGAGTGAAAACCCACTCCAGGTTTGCTCCATAGCAAACTTTGTGCTTTGTGCAAAATGAGATTATAATTCTATTGTAAGTGAACATAAAGCATGTGCTGTTAGGTTGTTTGACTAGCTTTCTCAATCTATTTAAAATGTATTTTTAAATGTATTTGCGAGGGCTGTGCATTAGGCTTATTATACTCGTCTTTGAGAAGGAAGAGGGAAACAGATTATATTATGCTATCCACCTTATCTAAATGTGCACGGAGAGCGGCACGACATAACTACTTTCGAGACACATGTCCTTTTACATTCCATTATGTATTTTGTTGTAATTATCACATCCACTTGAATTTTTATATTATTAAGATTATTTGGCTTCATATAATATTTATTTCTTAAAATCAATTAAAACAAAATTATTAGATTCCTGATCATTGTATATCGAAAGCACAACTGCAGACGGTGGCGGTGTTCATATTAAGGGCCTAGTCCAGCCAAAATACCTTCCTGATTGTACACAATGCAAGAGAAATGAAGTGGAGAGTGGAGGTATTGTCCATCACAGATTGTCAAAGTGATTTATCAAAATTACATGGAAAACAATTCCATTAAATGTAGTGTCTAATGAACACCTAATGCACAGTACTCATATATTTATCCAAACACAACACTGACTTTAATGACAAGCAAATCCTACCAGAGATCCTTTGGTAGCACAAAGCGTGCCAGTGAGGCTGTGTCAAGCTCCAGGCTGATTTTGACCTCTGACCTTTTCTCTCATCCAGGGGCTGTAGCCTTGCAGAGGACGGGACCACCCTGTCGCAGTGCCAGGGCTTGAATCGTGAGGTGGCCGAGCTCACCCGCCAGGAGAAGCGGCTCGACGAGCTGATCCACAGCTGCAGCCGCGATGTGCGGCAGATGACCGAGGAGACGCAGAATCATAAATATCCTTTTCCCCTCCTCTTTCATTTTACACCCACTCAGGAAGAGTAAAAATCTGGGCCAGGTGGCTCATGGGTGGTCCCCACAGAGCTACATTACAGTTTCGTCACTGAATTTGATGGGTCTGCTTTGTATCTTACTTTTGCGTTAATATAACTTGAGTAGTTTGCCACTCTTTGCATAAAGCAATTTCCTTTCATGTCTTACAGGAATTGATTTAATTTCTTTAGATATGTAAATGGAGGCATATACCAGACTTAAATAAATGTATTAAATCTTAATGTTAAAACAAGGATGTTCTGAAAATGGTTACCAAATCATTGCTGCTAGATTTTGATTGTCTGCCCCGGATTTTAGACTTTTCATATAATGCAAATCTGTGAGACGTTCTTCATTACGGTAAATAAGATTAACCAGCTTCAGTATTCACATGGTAATTTCGCTTGCAGGGGTATTCCTTCAGGTCAGAGGTTTGTCACTGACCGATGAGAATGTGCCAGATTGACCAAAGCACAAAGTCTCAATTCAGACTCAAGGGAAAATCAGGCACTGGTTATATTGAGTTGAAGGCTGAATTTTGCAGTACAATATACAGGTTTTTCTTTAACCTCACACACGCTTGCGTACATAACGTACCAAGACATTCGGAAAATCCGAAGCCTGCAGGATGAGACTGTGATCGTGGTCAAAGCTCCGTCTGAGACCAAGCTGGAGGTGCCTGACCCACAGGAGGTAAGGGAGCTCCAAACTACCTTAATGTCTCTTCTGTATGATGAAAAGAAAACATCTGATATGGTTTTATTCTTTTAGAGCTTACAAGTGCACCTGACCAGCACGAAAGGTCCCATAGAGGTATTTTTATGTCCAGACGAGAATACACCCGACAGTCCAGTGGCTGATAAAGTCTTCGATGTGAATGGAAACTCCGCCCCTTTTGTAAAAGTCCTAGATGGTAAGTTCCGTTATGCTACATGCCCAAGCCTTAGCGGCTGTGCGTATTTGTCTACAGCTGGCATACTGTGTTGAATGAGAACTTGGGGATTTTTGTGGCTACAGAATATGCCGGGAGCACAATGAGGAGCTGAGCTTATTTTCAGGGCTCAGCAGCTGGTGATTTTTTTTTTTTTTTTGCAGTCGCTGGAAGTTGAAAAATGTTAAGTAATTATTTGGATGAGAACTGTAGTGAAAACAATAGACCCCGGCACGAATTGGCGTTGCCATGATTTGACAGCTAAGCCTTTTATTTCCAGCGACGTGGTTGGACAAAAACCGTAAGAGCGCCAATTTCAAATGTTTTTGCGGAAGTGCATTCTTTTGCGAGTGAGTCCCTACCTAAAATTTGACCCATTGTATTTCGAGTTGTCATGTATACCCACAGAAATTAAGAGTTTTGGATGCAGGGAAGTACTTAAAATTTGCTGGTTCAGTATGCGCAGGATTGGTTGTTCTCACCATTTGTTGACACATGTGAATGTGATACACAATGCAATCGGTCCATAAAGGTGGTTGACAGAAAGAAAGGAAAAGGTTATAACAATTACTAAACGTTTATTTTAGTAGAAGAAACTAAAAGAAACTTTTTGAAGCCACAACTGAGGCACAAAAACAAGCAAGTATGTTTCTCAAAGAAAGACTAATATTCCAAGGAATAACTTACAACTGCTAAAACGTGAAATTAGTTTCACTCACAATGTTAACACGAAGATCCCCTATGGCGTCGCAGTGAGCATGGCGAAGCGCCAAACAGATTGCGATTACGTCCCCACGTATGATTCTTGTGAAATTCGGCAGAACAATTGCTCGGACAGTAAGACCGAAGATGAGAGCAAAAGATTACATAGATTCAGGTTTTTTCTGTTAAATATTAGGCAAAAGCTAGCTTTGACCAATGAGAAGCTGGCTTTTCCTACTGCGCATGCGGTGCATAGGGCACTACAGTTCTTATGAACCATTACTTAAACATTTGTTGATATGCTGTGCTCATCATTGTCACATTGTAACCAGTTGTCCAGTCACTTTTAAGGAGGGGAGGGACATACAATGCACAGCACAGTCTGCACAGCAACCAAGTAATAATCTCAATGTACCCTATGATCCAACGGTACAAATGTAAGTTAGTATAATTATACATAGCCAGCTACTTTATAACTGATCTGGTTGACTGTATCATAGCAACCAAATTGGCCAAAAAAAAATGTTCTGCTTCAAAACGCTCAGCATAGCTTTTTCAGTTTTGCTGGATACATGGCATTAGGCTATATATATATATATATTTATATATATATGCTTCATCATATTTCTTGTTATTGAGACTTTTGGGAGAATTGTATGTGTGAACCAATCAGTGTACCCTGACACATTTTTGGGCAAACAACATCAGAGCTGTGGGATAAATTTTTGCTGTGGGGAAACATAAAGTAAAAAATGTCACTTGATTGAGATAGTGTTTGCTAGCCTGCTTTTGGTATTGTGGTACACACAGCATCAGGCAAGTTGGCTGTGTTTGGAATAGGCCCTCTCGTGAGTGTGTTATATCCTCCTCTCCCTCAGAATGTGGCAGTAACCGGCCCGGAGACACCAGCTGTGCTGTGACGGTCACCAACATGTCACCCATCAACTCTCCCTTCACCTGCCTCCTGCAACAGACGGAGGACCAGACCCCGTTCGTCAGCCTGTCTCCTCCCCTCCTCAGTGAGGATTACCTAGGCCTGGGAGAGGAGGGGGGAATCAGCGACCTCTTTGACACTTATGATTTGGACAAACTTCCGCTCGATGACCTCCTCTGTAACTAACAGGGCAGTCGCCAGGAGCGTGGCCATCCAGGGGAAAGACTGGCCCAGCAGGGCAAATTTGGAACCCCTCACCTCCCTCCCCCCTCCCCAAGTAGAGGAGTCCCTTTGCACATCATTGTCCTCTTGCCCATAAAGCAGATTGCCTTAAACACACCCCCCCCCCCCAACATTCGGACACAAGAGCTGCCTTACCAAGTCGGGAACAAAACCCTCCACAAACATGTACATTAGAGGCCCTGGTGTGTGCAGTTCTTTTGGGAGTTAAAGGGTGGGGTTGGGTGGTTTATATGTAGATATTGAGTGAAAGACCTGCCATGTATTTGTTTTTGTTATTGATACTGTTTTAAATGGTGCCCTGTGATCGGTATCAGGGGTGTTTTGTAAGTGGGAGTGGTGCACTATGGGTGTCTGTAATGCCTCCTCTTGAGGTGTGCTACTCGCGGAATAAGAGGGCCATATGTACATCAGGAGTTTCACCCTTGACTCAGCCTGGAGGTAAAGCAGCACATATGTCTATGTGTTTCATTTCTCCCGCAATGTAAAAATCTGTGTGAGGAATTTCTTACTGCAGAAGCAGAGTAGTTTATAGACATGGATTCAGTATTTTTATTATCTCGTATATTCCAATCAAAGGAATATGTTGTCGTCAATTCCAGATTTCATATTCTTGCCCAGATGAATCAGTAATTTGACACCATAACCACCATCAGTGTTTTTTTTTTTTTTTTTTTCTAACCTGTTTTTTGGATAGGCCGTAAAATTTCCAAGTCAACTGTACTGGGGTTTAACTCGGCATGAACAGTGAGGCATTTGATGTCTGATGTCACTGTACCAGTTACGTCTGTTTTTACCGTTGATTTGAGCAAAATCGATCATTGTTTTTGGCTCTGCTCCATGATTCAATGGTGACACTGACTGCCAAGATGGATTTTCGTTGCCTTTTTTCCTCACATAATAGCTTAATGATATGTAATGTCCCCTTTTTGCATTAAGTTACTATTTAACTTTTATATTGAATCTTTCATGTGATTATCATGTGAGGTGAGGAATAGAATGAGCAGCTTTCTTCTTGGCCAAGCACAAATTATTTTTAAAAGACCTTGTATCATAAATTCACAGTAAATTTAGCCAGCACAGGTGAAACTAGATCAAAAACCACTTCCTTTGGATGGGTCTTGGGTTACCATGTAAAGAGGGGCTTATATTTATGAATGCCAGTGGTAAACGTGGGGAAGCACCTCCGCTTGCTATGATATATGGGTAGATAGTGTACATATTGGTGCATGTTTGGGAAAAGTGTGGGAAGTCTGAGGTCATAAGGCTCTGCCTTTTTTGAAGCCGAGACCAGTTTATGGACACTACGTTCATACTGATGTTTGAAGATTTTACTTGGTGGAATAGTTGCTACAATTTCTCTACAAGTTTTTGGAAAAACGCACCTATCCTGGATGCACTTTACTCCTTTCCACCCAATGCAAGAAATAGGCCTCACTTTAAGTCCTGAATTTGAAAAACACAGGGAGGGCGGGTTTTTTTTTTTTTTTTTTTTTAAATTTAGGAGTAATGTCAGGATATCTCTGACATTTAGACACTCCCATGTTTTGAGTGAAAATGACCAGGGCTATGAAACATTTCTTCCATGTGATGATAAAGGGATTAGCTTTTGTATCATTGAAATTGTGTTTAAGTTGCTTGTCTGCCAAAAAAAACCTCAGGACCTTGGATGTAGTGCTGCCTGTCATTTCCTGATGGAAATTATTGATCAGGAGGAAATGCATTGGGAATTTAGAGATCATTGATGGTTTCATCAGATGCTGTGGTCATGATGGTGATGGAGCCCTGCCAGGTAGGCCAACCTCGCAGGTGTCTAAATAGTTTCAGTACCAATGCTTTAAAGACAACGGTACGTTTCCTATACATAATTTTAATACTTGGTGTAGGTACTGTAGACTACCTCTGAAACAAGCTGTTCATTTTTTTCTCCTAAGATGATTGTTTTACTGTTCAGATCTCTGTGCTTGAATGAATTGATCATTTTCATTTTGATATTAATGAAGTTTTAGAACTTGATCAGTTTTAACTGTATTTCAACTGGCTTTATGGTGACTCCAATTCAGGATATTCCTCAGACTATTGTACATATATATTTTTTGCCCCTCCCTCCCCCCCATGCCAACCACACATACACAAACGTATGCATCACATTATGAGGTCTATATTATCAATTGGGGGTGGCATTGCTTAAAAGGCTTTCCAGAAGCCAATTCCCAATTTAAGCAAGGGCTGCCTCAAATGTAACTTTCTGTTCATGAGAAAGTGGTGGTTTACAAATTTAACTATGTTTTTTTTGTGTGGTTGTGTTTTTCCCCTAGCTCAGAATTTGTAGATATATAACTGAAACCACTTAATTGTATAGCTGTGTTAATCAAGGATGATGTCCATCGTAAATGTTTAAGTATGGAACCTAAAGCCTTCAGCTTTGCTAAGTTGTGTGAAGTAGGGGGTTGAGGGAGGGCTGGGTGGGTCACTAGAAGCATTTGTGATGTCTCCATGAAGACCGTAGAGTTGGGGGATCATAGTTTCGCTACTATTCATGAGTGGCAGTATGTGCAAGTTATTGTATTTTGTACTGTGTGAGGAGCCCCCTAGTGGTAGAGAGTGACACTTTTTTTTTATATAGCATCACGTTAGCCTCATATCAAGAAAATGGTGAGCTATCACTGATCTGTGTGCATGTCCATATCCTGTACTCAGATATGAAATTGTGCCTTTGTTGAACTTTCTTATGTACCAAAAATGCAGTAGGAAAACCCAAACTTCTGTCACTGTGCCCAATTTGCAACTAGAAACAAAGCAGAAAAATCCTTTTGCAGGTTCTCCAAGTATATTGGTAATATTTTGCAAGATTATTTTTGTATGCACATTATATTTATATGTATTTCAGTGTGTATTTCTATGTAATGCACACATTTCCATTTTTTTAATCTAGATGCAAATTTCACGTTGCTGGATTCTTGACTGTTTGGAGAAAAAAATCATTAGTCGTTTATGTATGCTGCAGCTTTTTCCATTTTGTCTTAAGTGGTTTATGCTACAGTAATATATTACATACTGTAACACCGAAGCCACCTACTCATATTTTTCCCAGGTGAATGGTTTATAACCTGTATATAGCTTTATTTGTCAGTGTTGCAGATGAATATTCTGCCATGTATTGCATGGCAATTCTTATCCTCTTTAAAGTCATATGTTTATTTTAATCTTGTTCATTCTCATGTGGGACTCCATTTTCTCTGCAGTATAAATAGTTTTGAGCTATGATATGCCTGCAGACCTGCAGAGAGGAAATTTCAGTCCTAGTCTGCTGTACATGGAGTTTTAGTGATGTGAAAGTCTCCATTAAATCCAGAATTGGATGAGCTTTCATATGCTCACTGAAGTTGACCATACATTGAATTCTGCTGTGAAGGAAAGTTTTGATTGGTTGAAGTCAGTGATTGACAGCTCATATATCCACTCAGTACTTTCCTATTACTACTTTTCAACATGTGTTATTTTTTAAATTTTATTTAAAGAAGCTATTACTGGAACTTGTAGGCCACATATACTAGACAGATGCAATATTTTAGGTAGGCCAGGCATTCAGTTTCACCTGGTTAATTTGCAATAGTTTAGATAGGCCAGGCATTCATTTTCACCTGGCTAATTTGCTACAATGTCAGGTCATTGTGAAGGAAGTCATGTGTTTTTTCCATCAGCCAATAAAATGTTGATAACAATGTGCAGTCTTCATAAGCAAACAGTAGTTATTTCACCATAAACAAGAACACATGATCTGTGCCTATTTTACTTCCTTACTGTGTTTTTTTTCATGATTGAGGATTTCACAAGCTCAGTCAATCCCCAGTATTTTATTCTACTGCCAAGAGGGATTGGGAGAGTGGGAGAAACAGTGGAAGATTTTACCAAATCCAAAACAAATAAGACACAGGGGTTATTTAAATTGTCTTTGTGGTGTGTGTGCATGAAAATATTTTGTGTGTTAAATGAATGTTGGGGACATAGATTGTTTTAAAGTGTGAAATATGTATAGAATTTGAATTGTTTAAAATGTAAAAGTGCTTTGTATTATGTCACTGAAGAGCGTTGGTATAAACGGTGTCAATGGAGATGTCTGAACAGCTCTTTCAGACAGCTGCCTGTGGTTGTTTTTTTTTTTTTTTTTTAATTCCGAAGGTTTGAAATTCGCCAAAACTTGAATAAAAGCAATAACTAGAAACGAATATGTTTGCACCTTTATTGCACCCTCCCACAAACCTTTAAGTATGGTAGCTGATTTGTAATGAATAATATGAACAAATATAAAGGGAAGTGACTCATTGCCAATCCCAGGTTAGGGTCACAATCCTACACCAATTTGTCAGTAAGAAAAGTTATCTGAGTAATCCCTCCCTGGCCATGAGTGACATGCCAATAGTTAAAGTTGGGTGGAAATTTAGTCCTTCAACAAGACCATGACCAAGAATGGCTTTGGAGAGAGTGTATTTGTGTTTTGGATTATCTTAGTCAAAGTCCAAACCTACGTCCAACTGAGATGCAGTTGCAGGACCTGAAATGGGCAGTCCATGCCAGACGCTCCTCAAAGCCCACTCAGTTGGCTGAGTTCTGTGCAGAGTGGGCATAAATCCCCACTCAGTTGGCTGAGTTCTGTGCAGGGTGTGCATAAATCCCCACTCCTCAAACCCCACTCAGTTGGCTGAATTCTGTGCAGAGTGGGCATAAATCCCCACTCTTCAAACCCCACTCAGTTGGCTGAGTTCTGTGTAGAGTGGGCATAAATCCCCACTCCTCAATGCCCACTCAGTTGGCTGAGTTCTGTGCAGAGTGGGCATAAATCCCCACTCAGTTGGCTGAGTTCTGTGCAGAGTGTGCATAAATCCCCACTCCTCAAACCCCACTCAGTTGGCTGAATTCTGTGCAGAGTGGGCATAAATCCCCACTCTTCAAACCCCACTCAGTTGGCTGAGTTCTGTGCAGAGTGGGCATAAATCCCCACTCAGTTGGCTGAGTTCTGTGCAGGGTGTGCATAAATCCCCACTCCTCAAACCCCACTCAGTTGGCTGAATTCTGTGCAGAGTGGGCATAAATCCCCACTCTTCAAACCCCACTCAGTTGGCTGAGTTCTGTGCAGAGTGGGCATAAATCCCCACTCAGTTGGCTGAGTTCTGTGCAGAGTGTGCATAAATCCCCACTCCTCAAACCCCACTCAGTTGGCTGGGTTCTGTGTAGAGTGGGCATAAATCCCCACTCAGTTGGCTGACTTCTGTGCAGAGTGGGCATAAATCCCCACTCCTCAAAGCACACTCAGTTGGCTGACTTCTGTTCAGAGTGGGCATAAATCCCCACTCCTCAAAGCACACTCAGTTGGCTGACTTCTGTGCAGAGTGGGCATAATTCCCCACTCCTTAATGCCCACTCAGTTGGCTGACTTCTGTGCAGAGTGGGCATAAATCCCCACTCCTCAAACCCCACTCAGTTGGCTGAGTTCTGTGCAGAGTGGGAATAAATCCCCACTCTTCAAACCCCACTCAGTTGGCTGAGTTCTGTGCAGAGTGGGCATAAATCCCCACTCAGTTGGCTGAGTTCTGTGCAGAGTGTGCATAAATCCCCACTCCTCAAACCCCACTCAGTTGGCTGAGTTCTGTGCAGAGTGGGAATAAATTCCCACTCCTCAAACCCCACTCAGTTGGCTGAGATCTGTGCAGAGTGGGCATAAATCCCCACTCCTCAATGCCCACTCAGTTAGCTGAGTTCTGTGCAGAGTGGGCATAAATTCCTCATTGCAAATGTCAGGGACTGATCAGTGGCTATAGGAGACATTTACACCCAAGTTATTGCTGCTTATGAAGCTGCCACAAACTGGTCACATTTTTGCAAACATGAAATCCGAGTTTTTGTTAAAAAAACAACTTTTGTGAAACAATTGACAAGCACAACAATAAATGAATGTTTTATTATGGATTTGTGTTTGAAAATGTAATAACTGTATCTTATACAACAATAATGACAATTTTTGTACAGTCCAACCTTAAAGCAGCACTGTATGCGTTCTTTTGTTGGGCCATTCAATCTTTCAATAGCAGTGACAAGGCCTGCATTTGTTTGTGTTTGTAATGCAAGAGAGTTAAAGAAATATTCTGACATTTGAATGAAGCCTTTTGAATAGAAAAGGGTTTGAGTTACAACAGTTTTGTCTGTTCTTTCACTTGGAGAAGTGAATATACTGAGTTGTGGTGTTAAATTAGGTGTTTCACATAATATGAGTACCCTTCACAAAGGCCGACAATTCACACTAACACAAACTCGTAGTTTGCTTGCAATTCGGAGCCACTTGTTTGTTTTCCAATTATCAGTAAGGGAGATGAACTCGCCGATGATAGTGGTGGGGCGCTCATATTTTGGTTTATCAGCAGTAGCCTGACCGAGAAAGCGAATCCTCACCATGTACCCTGGTCCCTACTACGGACTCACAGTTAAATTATCTTGAGAAAATAATGCACTAATTACTTAATATGGATGAAGTAACAATAAAATTTTGGCAGGTGAATAAAATTCAAGCTGCACCGGCTCCTCATCAACGGCTAAATAAGCCACGATAATCAAGGTGGTTTCTGCTTTCTCAAGGGCTTTCTACAGGGTCGTCGCGTTCAGGTGTGCACACTTTTCTTTGATATTTGTGTGTGTTTTCATAAGTAAAAATTAAAGTAACATTTGAAATATTAAAATAACACTTTTTGTACACACAATTGGGGAACTTTTCATACACCTACATTTTTGTTGAAATATAACCGACATGGACATTTTTCCAACATAATCTGCAGGCTACCAGAAATATGCTTGTCATGACTCCTGGAGAGAGCCATCAAAAGGGGAGTAATATTGTCACCCTTTTCGCAAAAAGCCTTAAAAGAAAGACAAATACTCACTGTATTATAAATTTCCGTGACTTGTTTAAAGAGTCCAATGATTTACCACCATGACAGAGGATAAAAAAAGAGCCAAGTATATACGAACGTAGACAAAACGTTAGCAATTGCACCACAACTCGTCCAGGCATGAACACCGAAACGCAAATCTACGTTTGTAAGGCGGAGAGTTTGGGCCCCACGGCTTTCCGTAGCACGAGGTCAAAGGCGACATTCAGCATGGCTGAAATCTTCTCAAAACAACACTAGCTAGCAAGACAAGCTACAGAAAATCAGGCGCAGAAATCTGTTCTGTCAAGAAAACATCTAGCTGCAGATATCACCGTATAGAAGGACGTACCCATCTTGTGTATATCAGGTAATAAAAGTGTTATGTACATTTAAAAACCCAAACACGTGGCTCGTTATTTCGCCGTAGGATTTGCGTTACGCTTAGCTGGCTAAGTTTTAAAGTTACACACTTCAAATGCTGTAACAGCTGTACATTTGAACTTTATAAGTATAGTCATTATTTGAGCAAAGCGTTTTATGGTTTAGATTCTGATCATTAGCTGACGGGCATAGTAGTAGTGATAGCGTCCTTGTAAACGGTTAGCAAGTAGCAGTCAAAAAGGATGGTGACCTGCTATTGGCAACACTGCCGTTGTACCCGGTCCTGGGTACCCACTGTGAATGCAGTTGCAACCACGACTGCAACCCCAGAATCTTAACAAGCTGTTATTTGTTCAATTGTTCATGCTTTTCATGATGAGAGATAATTTGCCATTATAGCTATACATGTCATGAAGAAAAAGCTCCTATTTTCACATTGTGACATACTGCAGGCAATTGCATAAGGACGATTATGCATTTGGTAGATAATGAAGACAAAGACAAAGGTAATTAAAATAAGCCAAACCTGCACTGTGTTACTAAGCATAAGGACGAAAATCAGGAGCTTAATCATGTATTCAGTGACTTTAGGAGTGTATTAATTCACCCCAGTCTATAATTTTATCAGGTATAAAAACTTGCTCTGTGTTTGTTTGCAAAATTACAAAAACACAATGTAAATATAGAAGCTTTTTCTTCATGACATGCATAGCTGTAACGGCAAATTATATCTCAAATCACGAAAAGCATGAACAATTGACAGCTTGTTAAGGTTCTGGGGTAGCAGTTGTGGTTTGAATAAATACCAGCATACACTGTGGGTCCCCAGGACCGACATTGGGAACTACTGTTCTAAAGTATTCGCATCAAACGCAGATCTAAATAACTTTATGCTGCACTGGGGGATTTTGGTCCATGACGAGGCCTACATCATTTTTTAAATCGTTTTCTTGCCTTTAGACCATGCCATCTGTGTGCGACTCACTCATCGATGACATCGAGGATATGGTTTCCACTCTGGACCCCACGCCGCAGGAGCGCCAGTTTGCCAGAAGGAGCGTCGTGCCCCGAGCACGGAAGAGGAAAGAGCAGCCCAATGAGGAGCTACTGGCGGACAGGTAGTTACTGAATGCTGCGCAGGTTACCCATTTCAGGCAGACACATACTGACTGTTGCAGAGGTACCCGCTGCACAAGGGTTTTGAGTCATGGCTTTTTCCAAGGTTCATTGTTGTTGTTTAAATTAGGACAGGGGCCAGAGGGAACGTCATCATTTTTGTAAGCATGTGAGGGGAAACTGGTAGATCAGTCCTATCCACTAGAAGGAAGTATATCTGGCCATACTTCTGTTGAGACATGATGAGAAGGAGGTGGAATATTGGACTGGTATCCTATTGTCGATAAAATCTGGTATTACAGCAAACCAAATTCTCACAATGTTTAGAAGTGTTATGTATATCTGCAGCTTGGCCATTTTGGATCTGCTCAGATGCACAAAGAATTTCAGACACTGGCCAGAACCCAGTCAAGCAGTCTTAGTTACACTTAAAGGTGAATGCAATTCAGTCCATTATGTAAAACAGTTTTTAGTATTTTTAGGGGTTATAGGCTATTCTATTTTGGAATGTAAGGTACACATTTCAAATGAAATATATGCTCTCAATTGAAATATGAAGTACTCAAACTTGCCTTGTAATGTAAACTTTGTATTGATTGAATTGCAAATGCCCTAAAAGAGATCAAGTTCATTTGGTTGAATTCTGTCCATAGTCTCTTCTCTGTCCTTGGTAGCCTGTTTTCTTACAGATCTCACATCTGTCATCCACGCATTTACACTCCCAGGCAAAAAAAAAGGGCCAAATGGCAAAACATTAAGCTTTTTATGGTCTTAACAAACCATTAGTCAAGACATTTGCAAGAATTAAACAAATAGATAAAGTAACATCATATGGGATAGCCTTTCCCTTAGGCTTCTTTAAATGCGAAAGCATTGTGGGTACAGATTTTACAGAAAGAAGAATCTATATTGTTCCAATCAGTGTCGACAGCTTCTAACAGTTGATGAGTGGCTGAAAAATGTTTCCAGGCTAGTATATGTTTAATGTGAGACCAAATGTTCTATAGGGTTCAAACTGACTCTGCCCAGGCCAAAACATGAGCCTGATGTACTTGTTCTCAAGCCACTTCTTGATGGTGTTTCCAGTGTGGGCTGGAGAATTGTATTGTTGAAAAATAACGTCTGTTCGCTCCTCTTTGGAAAATAACTTTTCAGTTGTGGGAAGCAAGCCTTCTTGCAAAATTCTCTTGTACCCCAAAGCATTAATTGACTTTTCACAGTGAAACAGCTCACTAGTACCAGCAGCTGAAAAGGCTCCCCACACCATGACACCTCTTCCTCCATGCGAAACTGTGGTAGAGATGCATTGATTAGTGTACTTCTTACCAGGTGTTTGAAGACACCCCTGGAGCATCACCATACAAGTCAAATCATGATTCATCACTCCACACAACTCTGCAAAACCACTCTGAATCAAACTTTCCGTATTCTGCTTTTTAGACCTGTACATTTCAGACGGTGGTCGTTCCTGCATGATGTGGCTTTGGGCCTTCCAGATCCTTTCTTTCTGACAACATCTATTTTTTCAAAGCATGGACCTATTATCTTAATAGCTAATAATTGGAATTACTTTGCATATATTTCACTGAATTCAGATGTAGGTCTATCAGTAAATCAGTTAAATTGTACCCTCTTTCAAAAGGCATCATTGCTCAGCATATTTTAGAAAGCATTAGTGGAATCATTAATTGTCTGCAAACTGATCTGATTAAATAAAATTCCAAAACTAGTTAATTTAAAATTAAGATCTGTTTGTTATGCAGTGTAGTTGTAAATTATCCATCAAGTGATATTTAAGCTGCTACCTAACAACAGCTTTTGACACTTAAGGAATTGCAGTTATGACTGGAACAAAACTCAGCATAGAAAGGGTTGCCTCTGCACTGTGTTTGAGAGGCACAGCTGTATGCGTTTTGAGCCCAGCTCTGCTCATTTTCTCCCTCATCCTGTGCTTCTCTATGACAGTGTGATCCCTGGCACACAGAAGATCTGGATGAGAACGTGGGGCTGCTCCCATAACAACTCTGATGGAGAGTACATGGCTGGACAGCTGGCTGCCAGTGGATACAAGATGACAGGTAGGTGTGCAAATGTGGGGTAAACACTTCTGCATGCTTCAGATCAGCCCTGTTCAAAATGTTGCATTGCGTTGGAAACCTCCCAGCCGAGGTTTGGACCAGGGAGGTCTCCATCTGAATGTTTGTTTATCTTTCCTAAACTGGCATTCCAAAATTTGCGCCCTCTCTCCTTAGCGATTGGCCAGGTGTGCATATGTGGCAGGGTTTCACTTGGCCTGCAAAGGATATCTGATCATTCTTCACTCAAGTACTTCTGCGGGCATGACGAGAGCTTGTGGTGAATAGCTTCAAAGAAAAATGTGATGTTTTTTTGCCTGTATCCACATCTGTTTGAGTCCATAAGATCTGTGAACTAATGGATGGGAGGTTGCAGAGGCTGTAGGACACAGCCAGGAAGCCTTCATCCTAAGCACTGACTCCAAAGCATCTGGAGAGGAAGATTGAGGACAGTTTGTTTCTGCTGAAACTCCTGCAAACTTATTGGCTTCATGGATTAAAATGCTGCTTTCAGTTGGTCCTCCTGTTTATGATCATGATTCTTCCAGAGGACTGGCCACTAGTTTTTACAGAGCACTTCCTCAGAGGTTGGGCAGACCTTTCACACAGAAATATGAATGCTTGGTCGGACCCATAGGAGTGTAAGTAGCATAATTATGTGATTATGAGGTAGCTAAGTAAGGCTAGACTGCAGGTAATGATGAATGTTTATTGACCTGGGTGTTGAGAGTGAGAGCAGAAAGGGATGGCCAATCCTGGTCCCGGAGAGCTTCAGGGTGTACTGGTTTTTCCTTTGATGGCTCTGTTTGTCTCTCATTGAAAGACAAAAAACAGCATCTAAAAGCTAAACTGTAGAGTACAGGAGTCTAAGTGATTCCCATACATAGACACACGTGTGGAGGGCTGCCCTGGCCTCAGTATCACTTGCCACAGCTTCAGAATGAACCCACTGTTCTCCAAAAACAGATAAGACTGGATACGACTGTAATAAATTTATATAAATTGTATTTTTATTGGTCAGGGACTTAACGTTTGAAGCACCAGCTTCCCTCCCAGGCTGTAGGGAGTAAGTAAGCATTCTCGTTAACCGTGTATTCATATTTCCAGACAGTGGATGCCTTTGAAACAAATCTCATTGCTGTGAGTTAGAGTTTACATTGCACACATACTTTGGTATAATTTTTACTGGGAACCGGTGGAGCAGCAGTACTTTAAATTTTATTTGAAGGAGTGTGTTTGGGAAGAAGGGAAAATATCCTGTTCTACTGGAAGATAGTGTTTGTGTGTGTGAAGAGGAAGAGTAAATGGCCAGGGCAGTTGGTTTTATGAAGAAAACACAGGGTCATGGTGTTAGTAGCCTTGTTTTCCATGAAACTTGTATTGTTTTAACACCAATCACCTCCTATTAAATACCTTTCAAAGCAGCTTGATTTGTTGACCCAAAACTAGCATTATGTCAGTGTAGTTAATGGAACGCAGCCTGTGCGTGAAATATGCTTGGCTGTTTAATTCACCCACTGGTCCCCTTGGCACAGCGCAGTTACCCCTGATTACTGTCAGATTAAAAGCGCTTCATTAAACTGAAGCTGAATGTCAGGTAAATTGGGGTGTTGTCTTTCTGATCACTTCTGCCTGCGGGATTTCTTTCATTTCCTCCCTTCCGCATTGATTGCTGCCACATGGCAGGCTCTTCTGTTTTGAGTGGAATGCTGGCTGAGACTGAGTGCTGCTGATGAGGCCCTCCTCCAGAAAGACTGGATGAGATGATGTCAGGTAGCTCAGGGGCCACATGTGACCCTCCGTTGATGGACTCTTGCCCTTTTGTTCATGAGGACAACAACGTCATTCAGAAGAATAAATGTTGTGACTGTGTCCAGGTTTCTGTCTGCATTACCAGCAGATGTCCAGAATAGAATTAAATAATTTGCCTAATAGCAAATTAAGAGTGGA
Source organism: Albula glossodonta (assembly GCA_019788955.1). Taxonomy (NCBI): domain Eukaryota; kingdom Metazoa; phylum Chordata; class Actinopteri; order Albuliformes; family Albulidae; genus Albula; species Albula glossodonta. The sequence goes on from JAFBMS010000070.1 coordinate 1,901,409, forward strand.
CATATTTTGTTTATTCAGTAGGATGGGCTTCATTATCAGATACATACGTTGCTGTATTATTTGGTATTGGGAAACCTTTATACACCATTAAAAAAAAAGAGTGTTGTCTGGAGGAAGAGAAAGTTAAAGAACTCTTATGTATGATAAGATTGATTAATTAAGCAATATCACACGAGAGGGAGTGCTGTTGTCCTGAATATCAGCACGGCTTTGATTTGGTCGTAGGTACAAAGCCGCAGACCGAGTGCCGCGGACAATCACAGCCGTGCTGATATTCAGTATAACAGCACGATGTCGAGTGTGATATTGCTTTTATACAACAGTTCTACAAACAAAACTATTTCTCAAGTAACGATAATTCGAGACGACAACAAATTATGTTTTTGTGTTGTTTATTCGGCTCCACCGACAAAAATAGTTCCTTCAGGATTACATTTACACGTATTGTCAAGTAACACACAAACAGTCTCTTGACTGCAAGTTAGTTAGCTAGCTAGCTACCGGCTTTTTATCATACACGTAAAGGCTAGCTATACGGTAGGCAAGCAAGCCACTTTCAATCATAGCCCACTACCGGCTAGCGAGCTACTTTTTAGCAGACATGGACGGGCTAGATATTTGGTAAGCTTGCTAGATATCTATTGTGTATTATGCCCAACTGCAGGTTGACTAGGTTCTTTTTTTTATCAAACACGGAAATGTGTCCACATTTGCGGTGTTTCAAATTAATATTAATATTTTATTGTCTCTGTAAAGCACTATCTATAGCCGACATTGCATATGCAACAACAGCGGTCATGTCCAAAATTATCTCCTTGGTCTCCTGTCCTTGCTACTTACGTAGCGCCGCAAATGGATCAGCCACTCTGATTGGCTAATACTCTACTTGAGGGCACGACACGTGATTGATGTGGCACGTGTTTGAGGAGCTTGGCGCGCTGGTAGCCTGTCGTGGCCCAGGCTAACGTCATAGCAATGGCGAAACAAAATTATTTGACTGGAATTAAAAAGTAATGCGATAACCCGTAAAAATCCCACACGACAGAAGAACTACTGATATTGATACAGCAGAACCTAACCAAAAGAAAAGCTGAAACTTAGTCAAAGCTTGGGCGAAATGTCCTGGCATCTTGAGAGCGATGGGCAGTTGTTTTGTTAAACATGTTTAACATACCACTCCATTAGCGATTAAACAAGTTCACTCGTCCAAGGAAATGCATGTTATGGAACCGAGGGGTTTGATAAACATTGGAATTCGACGCTTCAGGAGAGGAGGGCGCCCGAACAGGCACACTCTCTCAAGGGCCCATGGACACCGATATACACAAGATAAACCTGCAAATGGTGACTATCCTGGTCAAGCTTTTCAACACTGTTTACTGCGTTCACAAAGGCGAAGAGCCCTTTACAATGCTATCTCCTCTACTGGACCTTCAAATCAAGAATGGCTCTGATTTGACGCGACTGTCAAGCTACAGATCTTATCAGGCTTGCACAAGGTATGTTGTCTGTTGTAATTTCACCTACAAGACAAACAATCTTGCAAACCACAACATTGTAAAATAAGGATATGATGATGACTTTTTTTTTTTTTTTTTTAATTACTGAGTATACTTAGTCTGGCACCGCCATCCTCTGCTCAGCTCAAATGTGTAATGTAGGGTCGCAAAGCAAGATCAGCATATACCTGGTATATGAGTGTGTATGATTGTGTGAGAGGTCTGCAATGTGCTTTGTAGCAATAACCTCTTTAAAGGAGGTACTGTATATTGTATTGCAGTGACACTACAAACACCTGATACCAGTTTACTGGTGGAGCTGTGAGGAACCTTGTACTGGAGGTTCTTGAGTAGAATAGTTAAATTGGTATCATCTGAAACTGTAACACTGCTGGTTGGTTACACCCGCAATCAAGGATTGCAGTTCTGCAATGTTAAAACCCTTACGGATCCAATTGCTGCAAAGTAACTCTTAAAAGGCAGACAAAGAATATTATTCATACATAATAAATATTTTGTGAACATTCTTTGCTGTTGCTTTACTGATAAAACATATGGTATAATATGCTCCAAATATTGGTTGAAACATGGCAACCATATTGTCAATTTTGGCAACCAAAAGCTAATATTAATATGTATAAAGTGGGCTGTGTTAATGTGCAAATTCATGTACAGCTTCAGTCCTTCATGGAATTCCTTTCATACAAGTTAAAAAAAAAAAATAACTGTTTCTAGTGGATATTGGACCATTGTCTGTGAAGGAAAACACAGAAGGTGTTTTGCTCCTCCCTGGTGTTCAGTGGAAGCCACAGAAGGTGTTTTGCTCCTCCCTGGTGTTCAGTGGAAGCCACAGAAGGTGTTTTGCTCCTCCCTGGTGTTTAGTGGAAGCCACAGAAGGTGATTTACTCCTCCCTGGTGTTCAGTGGAAGCCACAGAAGGTGATTTACTCCTCCATGGTGTTCAGTGGAAGCCACAGAAGGTGATTTACTCGTCCCTGGTGTTCAGTGGAAGCCACAGAAGGTGTTTTGCTCCTCCCTGGTGTTCAGTGGAAGCCACAGAAGGTGTTTTGCTCCTCCATGGTGTTCAGTGGAAGCCACAGAAGGTGTTTTGCTCCTCCCTGGTGTTCAGTGGAAGCCACAGAAGGTGTTTTGCTCCTCCCTGGTGTTCAGTGGAAGCCACAGAAGGTGATTTACTCCTCCATGGTGTTCAGTGGAAGCCACAGAAGGTGTTTTGCTCCTCCCTGGTGTTCAGTGGAAGCCACAGAAGGTGATTTACTCCTCCCTGGTGTTCAGTGGAAGCCACAGAAGGTGATTTACTCCTCCATGGTGTTCAGTGGAAGCCACAGAAGGTGATTTACTCCTCCCTGGTGTTCAGTGGAAGCCACAGAAGGTGATTTACTCCTCCCTGGTGTTCAGTGGAAGCCACAGAAGGTGTTTTGCTACTCCATGGTGTTCAGTGGAAGCCACAGAAGGTGATTTACTCCTCCCTGGTGTTCAGTGGAAGCCACAGAAGGTGATTTACTCCTCCATGGTGTTCAGTGGAAGCCACAGAAGGTGATTTACTCCTCCATGGTGTTCAGTGGAAGCCACAGAAGGTGATTTACTCCTCCCTGGTGTTCAGTGGAAGCCACAGAAGGTGATTTACTCCTCCATGGTGTTCAGTGGAAGCCACAGAAGGTGATTTACTCCTCCCTGGTGTTCAGTGGAAGCCACAGAAGGTGATTTACTCCTCCATGGTGTTCAGTGGAAGCCACAGAAGGTGATTTACTCCTCCATGGTGTTCAGGAAACCACTGCTGTTGATTCTGTATCAGCGTGCATGGGGATGCTGTTTTTTTGGAACATGGACCCAAAGGAGGCAGTTTTTTGTGCCATAGGGTGCATCTGGTCACTGAGAATGGCTTTGTATGCCTGATCTGTCCTTCAATAGCAGAGCCTGGGGTTTGTTTGCTCTACATCAGGTTTTGTGCTGCTGGACATTTGGGGGTTCCCAATTTCACTGCTTAAATCACTGTAATATCAGCTTTATGAAGCTTTCAGCACATCGTTTTTGTTTAGACTGGGTCACTTCTGTGGTGTTTTTTGGGCCCATTGCCTTGTGGATTTTAGCTACCGTTGTTCTGCGTTTAACTGTATCCGTTGTAGTTGGTTAGCTTTGCTTTGCAAATGATGTTCCCCTTTTCATTTGAAAGTCTTCCTTGTTTGGCAAATGCCCTAGTGATATTTAAAAAAATGATGAATAAAATTCCCTTTTTTCTCCCTGAGCGTACATTATCAGCGCACTAACTCCTGAGGAGGAAGCTTGGCACATGGCCCCTCAGATTCACATGATGAATGCATAATTATATGCATCCCCAGTGGCATAGTGCCTGCGCTGTCAGAGGAACATTAAGGCCACACATACTCACCTGACATACCCGAAGGGCCCTGGATGGGCTGGAATGGCCGATAGAGAGTGACCAATTGCTTTAACCCCAATGTTTAACTACAGCCTGTGGCCACTTGACCAAGATTGACAAAAATATGTAAGATTGTTAGATGTCCCATGTTGCTTTCAAAACTCACGTCTTATACATACACTACAAGCCGGATGTATTAGGCCACCTGTGCCTTAAAAACTCCTCCTAACTCCTCCTTTGTCATCATTCTGGCAATTGTGGTGTCTGTTTTACTACACTACAGGCCAAAGGTATTGGGGTATTTTTTTTTTTTTAAACTTAATGTAGATACAATTTAATTCAATTTAAGTACCCCTCGACCTACTTCCTGCTTCACAAAATGACTGGATAGATGTAAATAGTAATTAGAGCCAAATGAGGCAATTTTAGGAAAGTCATGTCTAAGATTACTTTTGAAGTGAAGCACAGCTTTAAGTGTTATTGTGGTTTGAAATTGGATAAAATTTTGCATTGCTTTGTATGCAATAAATTAATTCAGTAACTAAATTCTTAATTTTTCTTGTAAAGAAAACGATAGGTGGTCTAAATATGTTAGCCTATCTTTAAAAAACATAGTGCCAACCGCTAATCAATATTTACATTGATATGTAACACACATGAAGGCTTGTATCAGGATTTATTTCAAAATGCCTTTTTTTCTCTCTATTTTGTATACCCCCTATCTGTGTATTTCGGGAGAAAATATATATATTCTGTCTCAGTTCTGGGTTATCCCTGGAGTGCTGGAATGTGTTTGACTTGCAGGAGAAATGATAAAACGTGATCCTTTTGGAGTAATGCATGTAATAGGAGAGAAAATCCCTCTGCGCAATCTGTCCAATAACTGTTCTCACCTGAAGTTGCAGCTTAGGTGTCACATATGGAAACATAAAGGGGCATGACTGGAAATGATGCTGATGGAACGCATGAGATATCTGCACTTTAAACATCAAAACAAACACCTGCAACACATTCATCATCTTTATCAAATCAGCTGAACCCTTCCCCATTCACTATTCAGTGCAGTTGCTCCATATTAAAAACATGCATTAAACCTATATGCAAAACAACCCCCTTTCTATAATTTTAGTGAAACTGGATGGTGTCCTTTTAAGTTGGATTATTCTTTAACTATTATTTAAATATTTTTAAAAAATATGTACTTCCAAGCACTGAAGAGTAGAATTATTGAACCACTATAGGTATGAATTGTGTTCTCGTCTCCAGTGTGGAGCATTTTTTAATGAGCCACTAGGTGGCAGACTAAGCACACAAATCTGAAACAAGACTATTAACTCACCAGAATGATTGAGGAGTGAAAAAGCCTGCTCCCCTGTCCGTATTTAGCCTAGCCGGTGAGTGCAGTTACATGCTCCGGTCGCACACTTGTGACTCTTTGAAGCGACACTGTTTTCCCAGCCCCACATCAAGGGGAGAGTGCACAGACGAGTTCACGGGAGTTAATGAACAGTTGGGAGCTTGTCCCAGCCAGCCGAGGGGGAAACACAACAGGCCCCTTGTGCCGCTGAGCCCGTGGCCTCTCTGACCCGGCATCTGGTTCTTATCATCACGGCAGCTCGAAAATAAACTCAGTGTTGGACCTAATCAGCCGGCGGAGGGTCACACGGCAGGGGTTTCGCCTTCTCGCCACTATCCAGACACTGCATTCACATGAAGCCAAACCAAAACACAGCCCCGTCGCCGAGCATGAAAATTACTCCTCACTAAAGGAGAAACCCTCTAGGGGGTTTGCCTTTAGACTCTAATAATTAACTTAGAGACATTTCAAGTCAGAAGATTGTAACTGGCCGCAGCTGTCTTGAATTACAAGAGACCCAGCCAAATGAGAAAGGTTGCATAAATAGCGTGTTTCCCTTTGCAAGTAGGTTAGATTTGGCCCGTTTGTTCATATTTTTCTCTCCCCCCATTTGACTGGAGGACATTGTTTGCACAGTGATATGGTCATACAATCTATTGTACAAAAAAAAAGGAGAGATCAAATGCAGTCCCTTTCTTCTCCCTAAGCTGAGGGTTTTGTGATTCTTTATGATTAAAATGTGGCTGTCTGTTGGCGAGAGTCAATCGACTGAACGCAACCCCTCCCTACCAGTCAGCATAACAGTCATGCCCTCTGTGAAGTCTTATTTTACAAAGAATCATTTGCAAATTTTAACTTGGGTTCTCCACCTGACATGGAAAGATCCCAAACTCAAAGTGGCTTGAATTTGAAGCTGTAATGTTTTTCAAATGGTAGAAATGATCTTTAAATAATGAAATTCTTCATCCTGGAATTTGAGTATCTCAGTAGAATTTCTCAGCTTTAGGTGAATAGCAGATAAGCGATGCTCATAGTTCATGAAATGCTAAAGTTGGAGTGAAGCGGAGTGGCTCTCGCCTCTTTGGGGGAAAATCCACATCAGAGATTGAGAGAGCTGAACAGGGCAGTTCCAGCGAGAAGGTGAGACAGGATGAAATGCAAATGAATGCTTCTCACTGCTTCTCATGTGCAGTTAAGCTCTCAAAGGCATGCGTTTTTCCTGGAGCGTACGCACCACGCAAGGATACCTCTTCTGCCTGTAAAAGTTGGCAGGCTGGAATGGGGCGCTCCCGTTCTTTGCATGTGATTTGCATGCTGCTCAGACGGCACAGACGAGGCCAGGTTACCAGAGGGTGCCTTGATAGGTGTGGTGGGGGGGGGGGGGGGGGGGGGGGGGTGTGTGGTTTGGGGGGGGGGGGGTCAGTCAGCCCCCCACCCCCGTTACAGGGCTGGCTCTGCTCTGAATATTAGCCCTCCGGGTGTCCTCCCCATCAATGGGGGGGGGCACACTCAGCGCAGCTGTGGAGGGACATTAATCACATGCTTCAAATATGCAAATTCACCACCGCTCCCAATACGCTGAGCGGGACTGTGAAATGTGCTCTAATTGTCCCGGGTCCCAGTCATCTGTAATTTTCCATTAGGAGTAAGAGCAGGTGCCGCATCCGAGCCGCTGACACGTACAGTTTCTGCAAACCTCCCGTCCCCCCGTTCCCCCATCCATTCCGGGCACTGCTCTGCCGGTCTTGCCATCGTGTCAGGAGTGTGTTTACCTCCAGACAGGAAGCATGGTGTTTGAAGACTAATTGCACCACTGTTTGTTTGCTCCCCTAGTAATTTCTGAAAATGGTGGGCAATTGCAATAATTGATACGTCAAGAAAGTTTGGCACAGTTTTTTGCCTGCCTGTGGTTTTACTCTGTGGTTTTTCGTCAGTGTTGCCCAGGGAGAAGATAAAGCTGAAAGAAAGGAGAGGGGAGCTGAGATGAAGCTGAGGTTGAAGGTTTAAAAGGAAGAACTTACCTAGAATAACATAGAAATGCGATCTCGTCCACCCTGCTCAAATGAGCCACAAATTTCCATGTGAAACTGTAGCTATGGTAACGATAACGTAACTGATGTAAATCCACTGGGGTCTGTGGTCATTTCTGACAGTGCGGATTGTTTTCAATAATTCTCAGTTTTGGAAAAAAATAAGATATTTTGAAGAAACATGGTAGAAATTCACACCTGCACAGAATGGTTAGTCTCGTTCTGTTGAGACTTAAGCAAATCTATGCTGTTGGCATAATGAGTCTCATCAGTGCTTAATTATCCAATTAAACATGAATAACCTTATAGGGAAATTGTCACACGAGGAATCAGGAATAATTATCCAATGATATATTTGATATACAGATCATGAGATGTGTGTTTGGTTCTTATGCCATGCAGTTGAAACAATTACCATTAGCAAATCTATTTTGAGCTTGTGACGTTAACCGCACCTGAGGGGCCTGTCATTTCGCGAGCAGAACTCATTTTTAGTGGTAACTGATACGTGTTGGCCTTGTTCAAAATAAGTTTATTTTTGTGTCTGTGATGATGTTGCAGTTGGGAATAACAGTAACTAAAAAATGCACTTTTGACACCCACATTTGTGACAGGTACAGGTGAAAACTTGCTGGTCTCTTGTCATCTGGCTTTCCCCCCCAATCTTTTGTGTGTGTGTGTGTGTGTGTGTGTGTGTGTGTGTGTATGGGGGGGTGATAGGGAACAGCCCACAGATGGCAGAGGCGTCATGGACCAATCAGGCGAGATAAGATGAAATGGTGTGTAATTGTCTCTCAGCATCAGCCTCAGCTATCACTAAACCTTACTGAACCATGGCTCTGAGCAGACCTCAGCACCTCCAGCAGTCAGGGTAATGGTGAGACTGTGTGACCCATGAGGCTTTGACCCTCAGAACCCTGCTAGCCTCAGCCGTCATTAATGTCGCCTCCTGGGCCACCCAGGCCTAGAGAATTTATCAGAACATTTTTAGTGAAGAAATCCTCTTAAAAATCATTTTCTTGTATTGTTTCTGACTGACAGAAAGGAGAGCTGCTGCAGTGATTCAGATGGGCTTACATCACCCATTAACATAGCAGAAAATGAACTGGTTTGCACACAACGTTGCACTTATACACCAGCTTTATTTATTGATACGACAGAAGCAGAGAAAAAAACCACATGGAGATGTTTTAGCAGGGGGCTATGTCAGTGTGTGGCCATTCATTAATGTAGATAAGCTGGCTAGTGTGGCTTTGTCTCAGATCCACAGACTGTTGGCAAACGCTCTAATGAGCTTGAAGCTTGAAAGGGAACCATATTTCATCTATAAATTTCCAAATTTAAAGCGATGGTAATGCATATCATGTAACACTTTTGGAAGTTCCCCCTTTGCTGATGCATGAAGAGACAAAAATTTAACCCAGTTTCCACCAGCTGTACGTCAGTTTCTTCATTTACCAACAGGTGGCAATGTTTACCTGTGGAAAGGAGCGACCTATTGACAGTCACACAAGCAGTTAAACATCTCAGCAATCTCTCGCATGAATTTACAGCATTCTTGAATTGCATGATGTCAGACTTGATTTGTGGAAACTCTTGTTAAACAGCGAGTAACTTTTATCAGCATCTCGGTGTTAGAGCACACCTCTGTTGTCTGGCATAGGGGTCTGACTGTAGGTCATGCTGGCCCCTAGTTACTTAAAACACCCTGGCACTACAGTCTTTTCTCCATACCAATTGCATTTATGAATGGGTTGTTTACCCAACATTGCTCAACCTATTTTTTTTTATTGTTTGAAAGACTGAACACTGTAGGTTGGGCGTAGTGCTGGTATCGAGCTTGGCTTGCGTTATGGCATTGTGCAACCTATAGATGGTGCTGTTTACCTGCTGAAGAGCTCTGAAATGAACTTTGAATGCCCACTTTGTTCACCAGATAGAAACTTCATAGAAAGTCATTGGATTATTCATTTATTTAAATTTTACAATGAGCAATTGTGTAATGACGATTTCCATAGGGTAATGACCGCTGCCTGTAAATATTATTGGTCTGGAGGGACTATACCTTGGTTTAAGGAAAAATAAGGATTCCCAGGGAAGTGTGGTATGTGCAGAACACGCTTTTTAGTGCACGATTTATGTTTTCCCAGCAACTCAGGATGGCAAAGTAGATTTTTTGTTCTGTTCAGGTGCACTTTGTGCCGTAGTGCAGACCTGAAATCAGTATGAGGATCCCTCAGATGTTCTTAGACCTTGGTTAGGTATCAGTCATGATGCTTTTTATGATAACGGTGTCAGCATAATTGTTTCTCAGTGTTTTACCATTATGAGACACTTACATTAGGTTGCTGGATAAAGCCAGCGGTGGGAATTTGTAATGAGGAAAGTGTATTACGGGACGACTTGAACACAGGAGCATGTGCGTGGTTTTAGCCACACTCGCATCTGCATGCGTCTGTGTCAGTGTATGCACCTCGTAGATGCTGCCAACTCATTCATAAAACAGCCCCGCCGAGGACGAAGCTGACTGGCTGAGCACTGGCTACGCAGCACTACGCTGAGCGCAGCCGGCCAATGGGGAGGCGGCAGCTCCCGGTGCCTGGGCTTCCTCCCCGGTGCCAGGGGTACAGCGTACGGAGCGCGTGTGCGGCTCACAGCAGCGGAACGCTCCCCTCGACCGTACGTCTCTGTTTCTAACAGAGCAGGAAAGGCTCGCAGAGGGACGGATGGAAAAACAGAGAGCGATTGAGGGAGGGAGAGACTGTCGGCGCTTCACCCTGCCGGAGAGAGAGAGAGAGAGAGAGAGACAGAGAGAAAGAGTGTGCTAACCTGGCTTCGGTAACTGTGCAGTGAGAGAGCAGGGGTGCTCAGAGCCCAGGTGGTGCCTGGGTACCTGGTCCGGCCCAGGCAGACGCTAGCACCGATATGGAGGATTACGCCATGCGCCGCTGGTTGGGAGGGTCCACACCTGCCCACTGCTTCGCTTTGGCAGAAGAGATCGCTGGGAGAAAAAACAAGGGTGCTGTACGTCCCCCAGCTAACCTGCGATCTCAGGGTGGTGCCATCACCCAACGAACCTGCGATCCCAGGGTGGTGCCGAGGCAGGAGATTGGAAAATTCCAGCTTAATGTGATGATCGTTTATAAACTCTTGCTCGTGTACGGGTGAAAATCGGGAAGCCGTCTCATTTAGCACATTCTGCGAGACCCCGTTAGCAGAGAGTGGGATGCCTGGCTTTATACTGAGTCATTATTCAAACAATCAGCCCCCCCCCCCCCCCCCCACATCGACTGGGGAAAAAAGCGTCTCCAAAACTCCTGTCTTGTTTCTCCGCTGCATTTAAGAGGTGGCAGGTAGTGGAAACGCATGCTTTAGCCGAAGGTGGTGTTAACGCTCTGAGAGCAGCAGTGGGTGTGGCAGGGGGTCGGGCCTTGCATGTCGGAGGGTGATCGTTTGGTCTGCCCTGGGTCCATGCCGGGCTACCTGCATGCAGTCAGAGCGCAGTGCTATGCTCCGCAAGGGTGTGAGCTCAAACCTCAAAAAACAATCTGCCTGCTCCTACCCTCCTCATCCCAGCACCCCCTCTCTGACCACAACCCCATATAGATATCCAGAATGAAAAATCCTGCTTGGCTGATCCCTGCCACTTGAGCTCTTTCAGGGCTGTTTTCAATGCGAGTAATCACCAGTTCCCTGCCTGGACCTGTTTGCCATGTTCCCTCAGTTTAGCAGACACAAAGCAGCAGGTCTGCAAGCTGATAAACCCGATCGAGACAGGCTTCGCCTGTCCAGCGTAACATGAAAGGAATCAATGCTTCTAAAATGCACCAAGCTCAAGCCCAAGGTAAATAAAGCCACCTTTTGCAGGGCAGTGGAGCGTGTGAGGGAGTGTGCGTTTGATGTGCTGAGCATTGACCCTGGCTGAGTGCTGAATTCTTATGAGTGCTTTTTTCTGTCCTGGGTGGTCCCCTTGACCCCTTATTTTACCCAAGATAAGATGGACTGCATGATGTCAGCCTGCAATTATGCTGTAAATCTTAAAGCCATAACTACTTTTAATCTGAAATTTTCACAAAGTAACCCTCCATCCCACCACTCCTACCCTCGACCTCAGTTGAGTAAACATTGGGGCTTGAGCTAAAGCGTGTAGCCTCTCGTGTGTGCCTGCAGGGCCGCCAAGCAGTCTCGCTGGTGTGAAGGTGGTGGTGGTGTTCTCTTGCTGCTCTTATTTTATTGGATGTGAGCTCTGTTGCCGAGGAGGTGGGCAGGATAAGGGAATTTGTGTTTAGACATCGAAAACGCTATTACTGTCACTCTCCAGTAAACATTTGGAGAGGAAGACCCTTCTCCTCACCCTTATCCGACACCTCTGCAAGTGTAGTGAACACAGGAGTGTAGTGTCGCTGGACCTCATTTAGGTCTCCACAGCACCCTGCCCATCCACACAGAGCAGATAATCAAGCTGCATGTACCCCCTCAGAAACACCAGGGTGATTCCACTTTCCAACTGCTAATACACCAAAAAGCAGAGGCAAAAAGGCTTTCATTGGTTTTTTTTGAGGGGTGGGGGGACTGGGGGGTGGGGGAGTGGGAATGGGAATAAACCCATGTGCATTGAATCTGGATACTGGTCTGCCCACTTGGCCATTTATAAAGTTTCCCTGTCAGTCGCTGCCAGAAGCGGTGACCTTTCACCTCCTCCTTAATAACTCTGAAACCCTGGGGCTGAAGATGTTGGCTATGTGAGACGCAGGTCTCTCAGATCAATTTATTTCCTGGCTTTGAGTTGTGGGCTGGGGTGGGGGGGGTGGGGTTCGTGGGGGATTGAGTCACTCCAGCATTACCCTGCCTGATGTATGTTACGGAGGTCACCTTAAATTTGCAATATCATTGCTTTTCCCCACTGTCTGGTTTCGCACCTGTTTTACATTTGGAATTTCAAATCCCTTGTCTCAAATACCCAGGCAATTGAAAGCAGGAATGTCACAACAGGTAATGTTTTTCCCTCAACCTCGGCAGTTTTCACATTGATGTTGACAACGCCAAACCTAATCTTAATTTGAAAATACAGTTGGACTTTTGGAACATACAGACAGTTCCTGTGCAATAACAAGAAACGCGCTCATCACAAAGCCACAAAACATTATGTAATATTTTAATGTTTGGACAGCCTTGAATCTGTGAATGGCTTTTAATTTTTTTTCTTTAATTTTTAAAGTCAAGCCAAGCCATTATGAAAAATTTTCTGGTCAAACAGCTGGCGTTGTCGGTACTTTGCACTAGTGCTATCATGGGGAGGGTGGCCTTTATCGTTTATCTCTCATGAATAGGCATGAAAAGTGGAAAAAACCCTCAGCTGTAGTCATAAAGAGAGAAATAATTAAAACTGTAGAAGGTCATCGGCACGGGCATGGGGAGAGGCAAAGTTAATAGGAGTTGTTTGGAACAGCAGTTGAAGATGATGTTCAAAATGGTTTTTCAAGGCTGTTTTTAAAAGCCGCTCTTTTCTGCCTTGGTTTTTTTTTGGAAGATAACCTACTTTGAGTCTTTACCCATCAATTTTAATGACTGCATTACTTTTACCACCTGCTGGAGCAAAGCGGTGTGGATAGGTGACCTGAGGAGAGAGGGACCTGTTCTGTATTAATTCTGTATGTCTAGACTCTCCCTGCTCTCCGCACAGCTCTCGCCAGATAAATACAAATGAATCAGAATTATATATTTAAAACTGCTTTAAACCTCTACCTGCTCTGAAAGGCAGAGGTAATTTGCATTGGACATATCTTGTTTGATGTACCAAAGTAAAAAGGTATGACTGTAAGAGAATGAGAAAGCACTGACCTTTCTGTTTGCTGGAAATGATGAATAATTGCTAAGATAGTGTGTTTATAAAATTCCCTTGATGAAAGCATCCAACTGCCCCCCCCCCCCCCCCCCCCCACAGATGCCATGGTGTTCAATGTGTTTTGGTCTACATCTAGTTTTTCCATGAAATGTGCTTTTTTTTTAAAGCGTTCTTAAACATGTTTGAAGTACTTGGATACACAGGCTCTCTTGTAGAATGTTCTGATGACAGGTGGAGTAAACCAAGTAAAATTGTATCGTTTTATGGTGAGATCCATAATTGAATATAGATTAAGCATTAACCCTGTTATTATATTTTTGGGCGCTGTGTTTGGGGATGTCCTTGAGCATGCAATCCTGATGTGGCTGTTTATAAGGGCCCTTTGCAGTGGCATTGTGTCCAACGCAGGGTGTGTCAGTTATCCTGGCTACATCAATGGCATTGTGTCCAACACAGGGCGTGTCAGTTATCCTGGCTGCATCAATGGCATTGTGTCCAACGCAGGGCGTGTCAGTTATCCTGGCTGCATCAATGGCATTGTGTCCAACGCAGGGCGTGTCAGTTATCCTGGCTGCATCAATGGCATTGTGTCCAACACAGGGCGTGTCAGTTATCCTGGCTGCATCAATGGCATTGTGTCCAACACTGGGCGTGTTAGTTATCCTTGTGTCCAACACAGGGCGTGTCAGTTATCCTGACTGCATCAATGGCATTGTGTCCAACACTGGGCGTGTCAGTTATCCTTGTGTCCAACACTGGGTGTGTCAGTTATCCTGACTGCATCAATAGCATTCTGTCCAACACTGGGCGTGTCAGTTATCCTGACTGCATCAATGGCATTGTGTCCAACACAGGGCCTGTCATTTATCCTGACTGCATCAATGGCATTGTGTCCAACAGAGGGCGTGTCATTTATCCTGACTGCATCAATGGCATTGTGTCCAACACTGGGTTTGTCAGTTATCCTGACTGCATCAATGGCATTGTGTCCAACACTGGATGTGTCAGTTACCCTGACTGCATCAATGGAATTAGTGTCAAACTAGGGTGTGTCTGTTACCCTGACTGCATCAATGGCATTAGTATCCAACACAAAGCGTCAGTTACCCTGACTGCAAAAATGGCATTAGTGTCCAGCCAGGGCGTGTCAGTTACCTTGACTGCATCAAAAGGCCTGCAAAAATGAGCACCCTCCAGAGGCATTACTCTCAGTAAAATTGCACATGAGCATGTTTATCCACAACTCTATTTGACTGCCTATGCTGCTTCATGGGTATAACTCAGTAGCACATAGAAGTGCCTCAGTAATAGGATCATATACTGTGTCTCTGTGTCACACAGTCCATTGTGTATGCAAGGAATTACTATTATCAGGGTATTCTGTTGTTTATTTTTGCTTAAAGGGTCTACTTTATGAAATATACGAAATCAAAAAAAGTCTTGAGGGAAAATTTTTTTCCTCAAGATACATGTGGCATACAAGTCCATATTCTGAGAAACAATTGGTCACCAACCTTGTGATTATCAGTTAACATTTCCTAATGTAAGCTAGACATGAAATTACGTTTTTTTAAAAAGAGTCCCATTTCTGTAAATGGTTTTTATCTGTGAAAGTAAGTAAATGCTGTGCAGTGACAGCTGGTGTTTTGAGCCATGCTTGGTGAGGGGCGTGGTCCTAAAGATATTGGCTGTGCGAGGGAGAAAAACAAAACAGTAAAGATAGAAGCGCTCTCACTGCAGCTCCCGATGTGGCTTGATTTATGAGACCATTATTACTGTTATTATCAGAGCGCCCTGATGAAGACCCTGGGAGGGTGGAAACGTGCCCTCCCTGTGGGCCTGTAAATCAGGCTTAGGCTGGGACTCGTGTATGTGTGATTCCTGAGCCTCCTCAACAGTTTCTACCACTGTTTGGATGTACACTTTTAATTCTCAGAGTATCCTGAAATATTCTAGAGAATATATTGCTTCCTTTTCAATGGATAACTTAACTGCAACACACAGCTGAATGGCTTTATGGGTGAGAATGAGGTCTGAAATGAAGCAGTAGAGATGATCTACATTTTTGTCCTGGTGTCTGTTAATGCAGCTTACATCTCAATATTTTGCCGCTCTTTGGACTTCTGTGATGAATGCCCTCTCTACCCATTGGCTCTTCCTTGGAAGTCCTCAAATTTAGAAAAGTAAGTAAAGGACTGGAAATATATTGAGGCATTTTTGATTTATTTCACTTTCGAGTTATTCTGGCAATCTTGTAAAGTATCACATTCTCAGCTTGACTTATACCCTTGGAAGCAGAACTTGGATCAGAATATACATGCTAGGAAATGGTTAGGGCTTGGATTGGGTCAAAAGATCCAAGCCCAGGGCAGAACTCCTTCTCAGGGATATCGAGACTATGACTGACTGAGCAGTTTCTCCAGGGCCTTGAATTTTGGGAAGTGGCATCCAGAAAGGGCGTGAAAAGTGCTTGCAGTGGCAACAGAGTGAAATGTAGGAATCCTGTCTACTCTCTCATAATTCGGCCAATCTCTAGCAGCAGGGTTAACGCTGGACTAGATCCAGCGTTTAATCTTTTTTTTAATCAGGCGCGCAGTTTTGATCTTCAGTTTTTACACAGTGATAAAATTCGGTATTAACTAGAGCTGCCCCCTTAAAGTCGACGAGTCGAATCATCTGTTGGAGACCCGTCTACCCACTGAGATTCTTCAAAAATCACCTTGACAACATGCGCTGGTAGTTAACTGATGAGAAGCTGATGCCTGAGGTGGAGTGGTTGGTAACGTAGGCCAGCGGTACTCAAACTATGGGTCGTGGACCGGTGCCTGTCTGCGGCACATTGCCATTTATTTGTTAGATCAACTACGCAATCCAAACTATCACTGCCGCTTTTCTGTCACCAGGCTGCCGCCCCCTTGACTGAACTGCTCGCTTTTTTTTATTAGATTCTTGAATCTTGCCCGTACAATGTTCCCTGTGCCAACATAGCGCAACCTCTCTCACACTCACTCTAACAGTTTAATTTCTTAATTCATTTACACATTGTTTTTAATGTTTAAAGTGAAATAAAAAATTAGGCTATAAGAGGTTGATTTAAACAGAAATACATATGTGCTGCCTGTCTCATTATCCTGGCAAATCCATATGGTAGCCCGACATCGTATGTCGGCAGTTTAAATAGGCCATAATTCAAAATTTGTATCATATGCAGCTGTCTTTTTTTGTAGATTTTTAAATGCTCAAAAATATGTTCCCATGATTCTGTTGCATTTGAATATGTTAATTTGGTCAAAATCCTCACTGAAACTCACCAACGGATTTTCTGATTGCCAGATAAAAGGAATGAATATTAAAATCTTTGTATTGGACAGCCAAATCCGATTCGACTGACAAAATTCTGAGTCAGGGACAGCCCTCGTATTTACATTAGCAACCATGTTAATTAACCACATTAGGGAAACCATCCCTAAAGCCGTAGTCCAATCAAAAATGGCGGCTTGGAGATGTCTGATATGAGAAATATTCAGAGCTTCACAGAAATGATCAGACTCATGGATAACACACTCTGGCACATCACAGGCGCCAACCATGTCCTGCAGCTCCCACTTATCACCAAAACATTTAGCACCATTTTTGCAGTTATCAGCTGTAGTACACAGCTGTACATAGGGTGTAAGTCTGTGTTAGTTGATATTAATGCCTCCTGTTGTTGAAAGTTACAAAGCAACCCAAAAAAAGAAGGCAACAGTTGTGCATAACATTCATGTAATGATTATTATTTATTACAGTGTCTTCCATGAGTAAGTCTGTGCAACTGGTAACTGTTGCTTATGTTGCCTTGATTGTTTTAATTAGTATTTTCAGGTGTATCTACTGAGAACAAGGCCTGTATAAAATGTCTCTTTGACTTGAACCACCCAACCCTTATCCTAGAAATCTATCCCAGGATGCCTTTGTTCTGTTGCTGGGTTGTTAATATGTAACGCAGCAGATCCAAACTGATTAGAATATGACAGGTGTTAATGTATTTGGCCTGCAGAAGCCACTTTATTGAAGGCACAGTAAGAGACGGCCCTAATGGAGAGCCACCCGAGCTGAACAGCAGGAGAGCGGTGAGAGACCTCACGCAGGGCCTCTCCCCTGTCTGAGCCCCACCTTGCCGTGTTTATTTTTCCTAGCCTTTTATCTGCCAGCGTTTCAAGCTCTGGAGGTGTCGTTTTACCTGAGCCAGCCCGCCGCGTTGCCTGGGGCAATGGGGAGAAGAGACTCCACCTGTAGTTGGGGTGACTGCAAAATAGCAAGAGAGAGTGCTTGATGTAAACTTGGCAGAAAGCAAAAAAAAAAAAAAAAAAAAAGGTGGTTTTGGTTTTTGTGGCCTGCAGACAGATTGCAGGTTCGTGTTGCCTGTGTCCACTCACCCATGCTGTCATGGGAGCTCTCACATGCCCCCTCAGCTACAGCACTGTCAGCTTTTTAAGCCTGCATGCAAATTGTCAGTTCCAGGAACTGTGCCGAGCAGCTCAGACAGAATAAACCTAAATAAATCTGTGTGTTTGTGATAGAAGTTTGGTGATTCATCTCACTGAACAAAGACTAGGACAGGATATACATCTTTTGGTGGAAGGATGTGTTGTGCCTTCATACTCCAAAGAAGTAAATCCATCTATGACAGGAAATGTGTCGCTTCAGGTGTGTTCTACATGTTTCTGTGTGTTTTTTTCCCCTTTTGTGTGTTTTTAACTCTGCTTTGTTTATTTTTGCCTTTTTGGCGTTTTTCTCCTGGCAAACAATCTTCCCACGGCTGCACTCTCCTGCCAGCAACCCAGGGGTAAAGTGCAAGCCAAGTGTTTGACTTTGTCAGCTTTGGGTCCGGGCCTTATCGCTGCATTAGCGCAGCATCGTCTGGGCCCGCGGTATGTGTCTAAGAGTGATGTCAGTGTCGGCCATCTGCTGCTCCCTGGAACTGTTTACAGTGCGATTCCTGGATAAGGCCGGTAAACATCCGCGGGGTCAGCGACGGCCTTCTGTCAACCGCCATGCCTTTCAGGGTGAACGTGCGGTGACCTGGTCACCAGACGACTCCTCCACTCACAGGGGCATTGTGGGAAGAGTGGCTGGGACAGTTTGAGTACAGAGACTGCCTGCTGGGGCCTCGTCCCTGGGCCACCTGCTGGTGATCTTGTGTTTGTGCAGCACACCACAACCTGGAGACACATATTTTTACCTCAGAGATGTGCATAGACTGGCAATGGAAGCATTGTGCAACTGTGAAATGTTTACAACTGATAATGATGTCAAACTAAACCTCTTCAAAGAATGTGAATCCTTTGTTGACTGTAATCTCTCCATACATAATTTTACCCATTAACAATTGAACATGTTTATGGGTGATGACAAATGCAAAACAGAATATAACAAATACTGTCTGTCTTGTGTTCTCTGTAACAGACATTGCACACTGCTAGGCTGAATGGCAACAAAGATGTGTTTTTATATTTAAGTAACTGAGAGCCACACAAAGTGCAAGATGGACTCTCGGACCAGACTGTATGAAGCTAACAAGGGTCACCCTTTTGGTGACATAAAAGACAGCCTCTATCACTATCAATATACAAGTATGCATATGGTATTGTATCAATCAGTGTCCTAAAGTACATGTTTTGTTTACATGCAGGTACTGTTTTGTTTTTGTCTAGCTGGCTTGCCAGTTTTTTACCTTGTAAAATTGAAAAACAAATTAATTGTGTTTATAACCAGTCGATTCAGTTTTTATCTTTTAGCCAGTTACATAAGATAAGTGTTCAGACATGTCTGTTTTTCTAATTATGATAATTTGCATACTCTATTAGATTGGATTCCTAACTTGGAGGTATACATACGCTCATCCACCTGTGTGCATTCACCAACACACCACATTCATACACACAGGCAGGTATGCATGCACATAATGTAGAACTTATACACACACACGGATATACACTCACTCATAGTCAAAGCCCTTCCATTCTCATGTACACAAACCTGTGGGCCAATTGAATTTTATGTGTGCACACACACCTTATCACAGCATACACACAAACACCTTTGTTTAAACATACACACATTGGCACAGCAGATGTGTAGCTGCTGTGTGTTTCCATATGTCTCATTCTCTCTGCATAAATCAGCTGTGCAGTCCTGGGTGTACCATAAGTGGTCAGTGTTTGTGACCACCATGCCTGCAGCAGCACCCCCCCTCCCCCCCCAGTATTTTTGACTGCTTTGTGCTGAATCAGCCCTGAGTGTTGCTTCTTTGTGAGCATTGATTTTGCTGTCCTTGGGTGTGAAGTGAGTGCTGGAATCACTCCCTCTGCCTGGATCTATCCGCCCCCCCCCCCCCCCCCCACTGCTCTCAGCCCTGGACCCGTCTGTGATCTATCCCCCCCACCCCTCACTGCTCTCAGCCCTGGACCCGTCTGTGATCTATCCCCCCCCCCCCCCCCCCCCTCACTGCTCTCAGCCCTGGACCCGTCTGTGATCTATCCCCCCCCCCCCCCCCCCTCACTGCTCTCAGCCCTGGACCCGTCTGTGATCTATCCCCCCCCCACCCCTCACTGCTCTCAGCCCTGGACCCGTCTGTGATCTATCCCCCCAACCCCTCACTGCTCTCAGCCCTGGACCCGTCTGTGATCTATCCCCCCAACCCCTCACTGCTCTCAGCCCTGGACCCGTCTGTGATCTATCCCCCCCACCCCTCACTGCTCTCAGCCCTGGACCCGTCTGTGATCTATCCCCCCAACCCCTCACTGCTCTCAGCCCTGGACCCGTCTGTGATCTATCCCCCCACCCCTCACTGCTCTCAGCCCTGGACCTGTCTGTGATCTATCCCCCCCCCACCCCACCCCTCACCGCTCTCAGCCCTGGACCCGTCTGTGATCTATCCCCCCCCACCCCTCACCCTCAGCCCTGGACCCGTCTGTGATCTATCCCCCCAACCCCCACTGCTCTCAGCCGTGGACCCGTCTGTGATCTATCCCCCCCCCCCCACCCCTCACTGCTCTCAGCCCTGGACCCGTCTGTGATCTATCCCCCCCCACCCCTCGGTCTCTGAGGTCAGCTGCTGACCTTACCGCTCTCAGCCCTGGGCCCCGCCTGCTGCTTTTCCTGCTCCTTTTCTGCCTCTCCCTTTCTCGTTCTCTCAGTAGGTATCTGCAAAACTGAAAGTTATCTGAAGATACTATATAGTCATGAAGCTCGCTGCTGCCTCAGACAATAAAACAGGTTTTAAAATCAGCAGAGCTCAAAAAAATATGAAAGAAAACTGATTTTTATAAACTGATCTTCATAACTTAACATAGGGGTTATTCCATACCAACTCACCTAGGACCTCCCAGTTCATGTCATGGATTTTCTTTAATAAATCATGTGAAAACCTCTATTAAATTCATAGGACCTTGCAAAATTCTATAGCTCTACTCCAAATACTTTGGCCCTCAGTGCTAAATTTCATCATTTTTGTAAATTTGTGTATTCTAAACCTCACCAAGTATTTATTTTTCACTGGATTGGATTGAAATTTGTACTGAACATACAGGAAACCCTAAGGATAATTTGCAACATATATTCATGTAAATAGTTGTTGCTGAATGTTTTGCAGCCAATATAGTTCTATCACATCTAGAAGTTATTTGGTCCTGCATAAAAAAGTATATTTTCCCAATAAGGAATTTTTTAAAATTATATTTTATTGGGAAAGTATTTATATTAAAGGTGTTATATTACTCCATCATTTAATAATTTTTTGAGAATAGTTATTTTTCATACTTTTCACTGGTTATGATATTACATTCTGTGGTTTTATTTCATAGGTAGGTATTTGTACTATGTTGACTCCAAGGTTTTCTATCTCTGTGTGATACCTGCAACATACCCAGAAGTATATAAAAGAGTGCAGTCATAATTAATTTAATCATGAAACAGTTTGATAGTGAAAGATCAACTTTTCCATTAGTTTAGGCTTGTGACAGTTGGCTTTTTCCAATTGAGCAGGGCTCCATGATCTCACTACCACATCAAACTGCTTAATGATGAAATGAATAATGAAGTTTTTAAATTAATTTTTTTGAGAAAATCCTTGACATAAACTGGGAGAAGTTCTGAATCTTGGGTGAGTTGGCATGGAATGACCCATAGTCTTTTATGATGTTAGTGGTTATTGTCTTTCCTGAACAGTTCCTTTGAGTCAGTACTTCTTGCATTAAATAGACCTGCAATTGATCTTATACACCAACATTTCATTTAATCAGTCAATCTCCAAGCAAGATGCATCAAGTTGGCGTCTAATCATGCAGTCTTTGACCAAAGCACTCATTTAAATATAGCTACAATTCTGCTCAACATGTGCCACATACACATTACACTGAAAGCAAGATCCAGCCATTCCTTCAGTGAATGCTGCTGTTTCACATGTATATCCTGAGAGAGATCAGGATTAGACAAGAAATACATTTATATGAATTAAAAAATCTCTATTCTCTTTCTCATCTATCAGTCAGTTTTTTTTCTTCTAGCTCTTTTCTCTTTTTTTTCCCCTCCTTTTCATGTCTCTTTCGTCTCCTTCACTCGCTGTGTATTGTTTTTCTTATTGTCCGCACAGTGGGGAAGGGGTTGGGCTGTAGATTTAATAAGATTTTGTTTTTTTGTGGGTGTCTGAAGCCTATCGATAATCACAAGGTTTCACATTGACTGCAGATGGGTTTTAATCTGCCACCCAGACATCCTAACATTTGATATCTGATAAAAGTAAAGGATACTGGTCTGGATAAGCTTTTAAACAGAGCTGTGAACCCTCCAGTGTTTCTCTCCTTTCTTTCCTCACAGTATTTTACCCCACATAGTTCCTCAATTTCAAGCACAGAATGATAATTGTAGGAGGATTTGAGTTTAGCAAGGTCAAGATTAGCATGTATACTGTATGCAGCCCTGCCAGACAACCTGCAGTAACTCTCCAGACCAGAGGCGGTGCTATTTTTGAGCATGGTGGGGGAAGTCCTACTGAAACCCATCCACCTTGGGCCAATATGGCCAATGGTGCGCTGCGCTGTGGGTTCCTCGGCCACAGTGGGCCGTCACCATTAGGGATCGATGAGGGGATCATGGGACATGTCACTACTAGGAATGAGCGAATGATGAAGGCTGGTCAGCGCCTCTCCAGCATGTGTGTGAGGGGACCATGAGAGACAGGCCACAGGCATGGAGATGAGATCAGCCTTGGCCTCAAGCCTGCTGGACCCTCCTTGCTGCGCAGTCTGTTTGAATTCTACCGCCAACAGACACAAAATCTAAATATTATAGATCGCATATTTGGATATTTGATTGAAAAATATGCTTCATTTACATATGAAAAAGGAGGGAAGGGATCATCCACATTCTCATAAAGATGAGTTTAGAGCATCTGTTTCTGCTGACGGGCCCAGATGTGCACCCAGTGTCTGACACAGAGATGTGAAATGTGAATGTGATGTACTTTAATCCAAAACCCCCGGCTGCTGATTCCTTCCCTCCTGCCGTGTCTGTGTGGGGCCTAAGTGCATCTCTCTCTCTCTGATAGCGGCATGCGCGATCGCAGGCACTCCAGACTATAAACAGCGGGACTGCTTTTGTCTCCATGTGGAAAATAGCCTTTTTCTCCACGGGACCGTGTCAGAATTCGGGCGGTAATCTTATCTCCTCCAACCCCCCCATACACCCCCCATACCTCCAGGTTTGGAAAACACGGACTCATACAGCTCATATCTAATGAGAGGTCATTGGCAGTTGTCGGGCTGGGTGGGGAAACTGTTGACAGATTGGGTTCGCCTGCATGAGCTGAGATTTTTAAAAAATAGAATAGATAAATAAAAAAAAATGGAAAAAAAAGAGAGAGAAATCCCGTGCCATACAGACCGGAGGGAGAGAGAGAGAGAGAGAGAGAGAGAGAGACGCCATCAATTATTCATAATGAGAATCACTTGAAATTGCACTTTTTTTTGTTTATTAATTATGCGTTAAACTAGATTATACTCTGGGATTTGCTTTTTCTTCTTTTTCTGGCTTGCTAAATGCCCCGGGCAGCTTTGTAAGGAAAGCACTTTTAACAAGTCCACACACAGGATTAACCATCAGGGTTTTCATGAATTTCTTATAAATTAGCTTTTGATAATACCATAATTTCCTTTAAAACAAAGGCGCCTTGGAAAAGGGGAGCGTTGAGAGGATGCATTTTTAATGGCGTTGGGTACAGAGAGAGGGGGCTCGATTAGGCAGTTTTGTCACTGTCTGTGCCGCAGAACCGGCGTTAAAGGGACTGTCAGCGGGGGATAATTTTAGTTTGCCACTTTGATTCGTGGGCCACTTAATTGGAGAAATTGTTCTTGGGGCCCTCTGAATCCCGAACGGGCCGATTTCCTGCAGCTTGCAGGACGTGACAGAGCAGAGCCTTGTGGCTGTTTGAATTGTGGTCTGAAAAGGTGACTGTAGTCAGTATGTGACAAACATTCAGCAGGCGCTCGTAACTGGAGCAAATTTCACAGTTTGCATTTTTTGTGTTTTTACTGAACAGCTTAGCTTTGAAAACTCTCAGAAAAACTCTTTAGCAACTCTCTCTTGAGAACACAGGAGAAGGCAGCTGTGACCACATGACCGCATGATTTCCTTGACAACAGGCCTATTTCTCTTTTACACACTGCAGATGGACCAGCAACTACATGCTGTCTGTCATTGGAGGATAATGGAGACCTTACTTAGTGTGCAAACTATACAGGGATGACACTAACAAATCTAACCGGCTTAACCCCTACTTTTCCTCAGGTGAGCTCCGTGCCACAACTCAGTCGCAGGTATCATGCCTGCTTCCCAAACACATATTTTATTGTGTGAGCCACCTGGCCCATAGTTAACACTCCATACCCCACGTCCAGTTACACACCTGGCAATTGAGGTTAAGTATCCTGCAGAAGCATACACCAGCAGAGCCCTCTCAGTGAATCACACCAGCAACCTTTGAGTTGCTCCGGTCTCTTAATCCATTACACCGCACTGCACAGAGTGGAACAGACTGCGCATTTCACTGCATCGAAGCTATGGTTCACTCTGAGCCAACCATGTTTACAAATCACTCAAGGACCTGTGACTTGGTGCTGCAGCACTTCTTTTTTTTTTTACTTTATTTATTTTTACATTGATATTCCCCTGTTGGTGGTCAATTTATTCATTGTAATGCTACTGGGTACATCATAACAAACTGCCCGGAAAAAGAAAAAAAAAAAAAAAAAAGACGACAAGGATAAGGTTCTGGGCGTAATTAAATTGGTAGGTTTTTATTTATCAGGGGCTGCATAGATCCCGATGCTGGAGACGCTGAGCTGCCATGCGTGGCCTTACGGTCAAGACAAACAGGCAGCGTCGAAGACGCTTGACGCCGCTGCTGCCTGCCACTGCCTGACTTGTGGGCGTGTCTAGTACAGCTGTCAGTCAGGAGTCGCCATTTTTTATTCACCACCGCGGATAATCAGAAACAAGTAAATAGCACACTGTTGATATACTGTATATACATTCATTGGTAATATCATTACTTTAGTTAGCAACAACAAGTACTTTAAAGTGTTTTTCTTGTGATCACGTTAATAGATGGAACGTTAATTTATAGATTAAATCAAAATCTATAAATAGATTTTATTCATTGGATTTCTGATTAATGTTATGGGCTACTTACATATGATGTTGGGGGGGAACAATAGCCTAGCTAAACCAGATAGGTCAAACATCCGTTGAAAACCTTGTCATTGTACATAAGGCGATATCAATGTACCACATAGGCTAATCTTTCTGGAGATCTGTTTACACATATTTATATTTGTACACCAGAAAGGCTGATGATTTCTGCCACATTTTTAAAGGTAATGTTTCTTCTGTCACTATAGCTGTATAACGACAGAGCTGGGTCGTAAGTTCCTCCTTGTTCTATTTCATGCATTTGACTGTACCCGTGAAGTGAAAATGCGATGTTGTGACATCCGATTGGTTGCTGCTTGGTGTCGTTTTCAAGCGGCCGGGTCAAAGTTCACTGATTTCAACTTCTTCTCGACGCCCCGCCGGTTGGCCGCTTGACACCTGCAATCCCATCGTGCCCCGCACGAGCGTCTCGCCGGTCCCCATTCAAAATGAATGGAGGCGGCTTCGGCGGCCGGCGTCAACACTACCTGTGTGTCTTCACCGTTACAGTCAGAAGAGGTTCAGGATCAGGACTTGCTCTTAAGAGCGTTTGTTTCCCGTAAAGGTGCTCAGGCTGAGGATTATCGGCCCGTGCATGAAGCATGTAATCCCAACAGACATTGCCAGCAGCACACGGTGGTCCGTAGGCCCCCGTAATGACGTTCGGCAGTACGGCACGGCGAAGGAGAGACCGTGCAGCTCGGCATGATATTCCTCCCTCTACTCCGTCGTTTGATATGCTGCCAGATCCAGCCAGATCCATCAACGGAATTATGAACTCATTTACATTTCAACACCTCCAGAGACCTGCTCTCTTGTGAGGTTTAAGCGCATGGTGCATGCTTGTTACGTGCACCGCCTTATCTCCAAGATGCATTTGAATAGAACGATTACAACTCGCAATGGCAAAATCAGCCCAGGATGCATTCCGAAAGAATCCTCAGCTGCTGTTTTTGTTCAGTTTTTATACGTTTCCATTGAATTTGTAAAAAGGGTTTTGAAGGTTTCCAGCTGAACTTAAGTGTGAATAATTCAGGTTGGTTTGTGATATAATGTGGTGCGCAGCCCTTGGTGTGCCGGTAAACGCGCTGCCTGTGGGTTCTGTCTGAACCGCTGTGTGGCCGTCAGATCTCAGGAACGCTGAGCCAGTGCTATTTGGAAAACTGGTGACTGCCTCCCAGCCTGCGTGCTGTCGTTGGCAAGCGTAGACGGCGGAATTGCGCGCGTGGATCTGGCGGCAGATGAGTGGCATGATTAATTCATGCGTTTAAATGGGTCAGCAGCCGGACTGCGGAGCGGACCAGCCTGTCTAATTAATGTGAAACCTGAGGCGCTGAGCCTGCCACAGCCTCTCCTCCCGGCCCTGCCAGGCCCCACTTCATCACTGCGGCCCCTCCTGTTTCACACCCCTCTCTCTCTTTCTCTCTGCCCCCATCCCTCTCTCCGTGCCTCTCTGGCTGTCATTCCTCTCTCTGTTTGTCTCCACCATCCCTCTATCTTTCTCTAGCTGGCATCCTCTTTTCTCTTGTCATGTTTGTGTGTGTGTGTGTGTGTGTGTGTGTGTTAAAGCGTAGACATGAACATACACATGCCTTCATCCATATTACAAGGGAACTTGGTGCACTTGTCCCAAAACCCTGCCCCCTCTCTTGGCTCCTGGCTGTTTCTTCTCTTCAGGAATCATTACATGAATTTTCATCATTAGCTCTGCAACTTGAGAGGGTTTTGCAAAGGGAGCCCTTTATGTAAATGTGCGTGTGTGAGTATGAATGTTTTGGTGTATGTGTGCACGTGTGTGTGCGTTCACATGTACGTACGTACGTACGTACGTACGTACGTACGTACGTGTGTGCATTTAAAGGAGCTGTGCACAGGAGCTTGGTACAGGAGAGGACTGGATGTTCCTGCTTATTTGTTTGACAGACGACAGGACCCGAGAAGGATCCCCTTATCCTTGTTCCCCACTGCATTGCTGCTCAGAGAGCAGGCGAGAGCAGAGAACATGTCCCAACAAGCCTAAGCACTTTGACCTACTGAGCACCGGCAGTTTCTGCCGTTTGCCCCTCTGTCCCCCCAGAGCTCCTCCTCTACCCACACAACAGCTCAAACACTCCACCCCCCTCTCCTCAGGCCATACCTCACACCCTTTCAGCCCAGGGTCATGGAGTCTTCTATCATCTGTGTGCACAACATAGCGCTCCCACCTGGTCACTCCCTGGAGTGACTGTCACATTCCCTGCAGTGTCAAATCGGTAAAACACCGGGCAGATGCAGAAAGTAAGCACTGGGGCATAGACCTATGGGTTACTGTCGTAGTCCAATATACGATAGGGTTATGATCCTGCTTGGGTCATGGTCTCACTTCCTCTCGTTCATTAAATGACTGACTGACTTCACTGACAGACTCACTCTTCCAAGTGTATCCCCCTAACAGGTTCACTTACACACTAGTAGCTGGCACGACTAGGACAAAAAGGCCTAGAATTAATTTGGAGCCAGTGAACAGTGCCTGAACAATGTGCCACTTTATCTGTGTTTTTTCTCCTCCAGAGCAAATCTCCTATATGAAGCATAACAAGATGTACCAGTGGTAGTCATTGCTTACAAACCAGAATAGTTTATCATTATATTCATCTTTTCTGTATGCATACTTGATGAATTGGGCTATTTTTGTATTGTTTGACGTGAAGTCCTTTTTAAGTTGCATTGTGTATTGCTGTTAGGCACTGCATGGAGAGAACTTATTCCAAGAAATGTATCTGTGTTGTTATTCTTTTTGGATGTTTTTTCCTCTAAAGGTAAGAACTGTGTATGAAGGGTGTGAGTCAGGGGTGTTGCTTCATGAGTGAGTGAAAGATCAAATGAAAGCCGATTACAGACCTGACCCACAGTTAACATTCCATACCCCACATCCATGGGGTTATCATCTGAGCTCCCATCTCTCAGAGGCGCAGGGATGGGCCTTTGTCACCGCGAGAACCTGAAGGGCCGTTTCTTCCTGAGTCTTTTGGGTGACGGGGGTTGGGTGGGCAGTAGAGCTGCACAATGTATAGCATTTTTTAAAATATCGCAAATGAATTTATTGTGGTGACTGTATGGAAACGTAGAGCAGAGAATAGTCGCGCACACAATTGCCTCTGATGTGGATGAGTACGCACTGGTGATGTCATGCGCAAGACGAGCAGGGAGCAGTGAATCCAGTGTGAAGCAAAGAACCTATTAGCACTTTAGTTGGCTTGTCCCCAGAATGAATCGGCCTGCAGCTATCGAAAGCTATCTGATTCCTAAATGAAAAAGCACCTTGATTGTGTGGCAGCATTTTGGTTTTACGTGTGATGACCACACTCAATCAGAAGTGATATTCGGTGAAGATTTACAGGTCACAAAGAAGTTGGGAGTGGTGTTCCTTACCCAGTAAGAACAGGAAACATGCATATTGGAAATGTTATTATTTAAGGTTTAAATATACTTACTGATTAAATACATGAATCTTTGGTTTATTGTATTGCATATCACATCGCGATAATCCATAAATTAATCGCACGTCATATTTTTTCTCCATATTGTGCAGCCCTAGTAGGCAGTATGTTCACAGTGGTTTGAACCACAGCATAGTTCAGTGTAGGCCAAGGAAAAGCTGAGTTTATGTACTCTGTTTGTAGCTTTGATTTATCATGCGTTCACAACTTTGGCTCACGGTCAAAGCCATCTTCTTCACCTTAAAATTTCATTTTTTTTGAAAATCAACTACTCATTGTGCATTAGTAAACTGAAGTGTGAATTAAAGTTAGGCCACAAAGCAATAGGGTCATCTGTTAGCATGACACATTACGAATATACACTAATACCAAACGTGCTGAAAATAAGAATATGGTCAGTCTATGTAAGACTCTGAGTCATTTTTGGGCTGGAATGATGGGGAGTCCAGCCCTGTGGGAGCTGCAGTCCTCCCAGGCCACCTTTCAGAAGGAGGGAGGAACTCTGTCTGTCTCTTTCTGTCTCTGTCTGTGCACAGTGTTACGTCTTTCACATTGCCTCAAGGACATACACTCATCATGGAATATCCAAAATAGGCTTTGACCATTTGCATTCCTGAGACCAGTATCCCGTCTGTGGGCTCCAATTTCTCTCGGCTAATCATATTCTCATTTAACATTTGGCCCCCAGACTTCCGACTCCCACTGCGGAGGGGGACCGGGTTGTTCAGGCTGGTTGCTCAGGGGTGGGGCCTGTGTTAGGGGCTGGGTGAGCAGGGAATGTGGCGCATCTTTAGGGCAGGGGTGTGTTTAGTCTGCAGGACGGGGGAGGCCCCCTAACACTGCGCCAGTGCTGCAGAAAGCTTAATCAGCCAGCGCCACTCACCCATGTTTACCTTTGAAAGCACCTTCCTGTAACGGCTGCCTCTCCCCAGCCCTGCCCTCCTTTCAGCCGTCTCCGGTGGCTTTTTATCACCCTCCTGCAATAACAATGGCGCCCTCCAAGCTGACCAAGTTCAACGTGCGTTCAGATTGTTCTGTAGCACATGCAAACATTAAATAGTTGGGTAGTTAGGGAGGGGCTTTATCTGGAAGTAAACGCAGAGGGTTGGTATTTGCATACGATTTGCATTCAGCCCCTAAAGGCTGTTTGGAATGCCAAGAGGCTAAATTCTGTATTTATTACAAGGGTCTTAACTAGTTTTCAGTTTTACAAAATTTGCATATAATTTGCATGGGAGCTGCTTGACTGGGAATTGGGGGTGAGGTGACCTAAATTGTTTTAATTCCTGAGAACTGAGAAAGCAGCCCCTCAATTATTATTAATTAAATTATGACATTTTCATGCAATCATAAATATACATTTTGGGTATTAAGTGAACAGGAGGTACAATCTGTTTTCAATAAAAACACTTTTAGTATGTATGGGCATGTTTGTGGTATTTTCTATAGCTTGGGTATATAAATAAGACTGTGACTCTGCTCAGAGGCACCAGTGCTTATTAATCTCCCACAGTAGGAAGCACAAGGATGAGGTGTTGGGTGCCAGGTTACACACTGTCACAGATCACATCTGTGAATAAGATTACCCTCCTTTACATATAATTAATCAGATTTACTGTGCTTTTATCACTCTCTGTTAAATCATGTGAAATATGAATATGTATCACCTCTGCTGTCTCCAGAACATGTCGTCAGACGTTCAAGACACCAGAGTGATTTCTCTCTGTGCCAGGCATTCATTTTGGCTGAACAGTAAGGAGTTCTGAGCTTCTTGGTGACCCCCAGAACAGTTGCCAGCAACGTTTTCATACATTTGCATAACAGAGCCCAGTCAGGCCCTCTCTGCGCAAGCGTGGATTATGGGCTACTCCAGTGGGAATGTAGCCATGGGGATGGTAGCCACAGGGACTGTGTGCTCTCGAGGGCCTGTGACCAGCACCTGGGGGCGTCAGGTGCCCATCCAGGGGATGGAGTGACTCGTCCTCCCTCAAGCACATGGTCTCCTCCTGCCTGCTCTTACAACACAGGGACTGAAAAGCCCAAACTGCCTCGGTCACGCTCAAAGGCAAACACTCACCCACCAGCCTTTTGTTCCCTGCCAGGTCACACTGTCTCTATGGTGACTGTAGGCTGGGGGGGATTAGGTGGGGCTGTTGGGGAAACTTCCACAGTGCAAGTTGTGCACGTTAAAACTGTCGCCTGTACAAACAGCACATGCAACACGTGCTTTTGTTGCCCTGCTGTCATCTGTCTATGTCCTGGGAGCTTTGAATGGAAATGAGATTCAAATATTTACCTATTTCATTGGTTGCTCCACTTTGCCCTTGGATTTTTTTTTTTTGCATGCACAACAAATGTTACATCTGCACCAGTGTCTTCACATGGGATGAAAGTGTACTCATGTTTGTATCTCATTGCCTGCAAACAGACACGGTAGAATTTTCTTTCTGTTACTCTCCTGTACCAACACATTTTCCTCATTCTTGCAACTGTGTGATGACTGTCAAGAAACGCCTTCAAAGGTTTGACAGTGGCGGTAGTTTTTGCAGAGTATTTAAAGTTAAGGGTTGGCTCTGTGTGTGCGGTTTGTTGGGTTCAGGTGACGTTTGTGTAATGAAATGCGAAACCTTCCCTGGGTTTGATGGTTCATTTAATAGACAGTGCCTATAGACATTCAGCCTGTTCTGTGGCCCTGTCTGAGCCTGTCTATTGGATTATGGGATGGCAGACAAACAGTCGCCATCCCATAATCCGACAGTGAATATGCATGGGGCGCGGGGGGGAGTTGGGGGTTGAGGGTTCTTTCGGCAAGTTTTTAACCTGAAGGGTAAGTTACTCTTTTGACTTTGCCCGGCAACAGTCTCAACCAGCTCATTGGAAACTCTCTCAGGAGTAACGGGAGGTGGATATGAGGGGCTCTGCGCTGGGGGTTGGGGGATGGGGGATGGACTCTCTTTGGGCCACTGATAAACTGCTTTGAGAGCTGAGAACTCCCTTTTGCCCTACTCTGCTCACAGAAGCTCCTTTTGCCGTCAGCGTAAATCAAGTCTGTGCCCAATGTGCTTCACAAATGAGACCGCTGGCCCAGTCAAACGACCAGCATGCATGCTCAAAACACCACTCATCTCCTGTCCATCGAGCACCATGGCACAGGCAGTTACATCCCATTATGTGGGGGGGGGCACAGATGTTTAGGGGAAAGTGCAAAATGATCCTTCACTCCATTTCCATGTGTTCCAGCAGTAATCAAGCACCTCGTTTTTCAGTGAAAAAATGTTGGAATTTATCTGTTTGTGAACAAAACCTGGTATGGATCGTGGAAAACCATTACTTCACAGGTTTCTGATGGACGGCCTCCAAGGTGCTCAAGGTTAATGGCAGCCATTTGAGTCACTTTACGCAGATTAGGTGAACGGTGGTGCTGAAGTGATGGAGGAAATCAAAGCGGTCATAAATAGAGAGGAACCTGACATATGGTAATGGAGTCGCACGGGACCCTCTCTGCCCCCAGCACTGGCTGTGTAAGGAAACAGCTGGTCTCTTTATTTACCTACTGTTTACACAACAAACTGACAGGTGTACCTTTCATTCAATCGCGGTTGCCATTGAATGAAGTGTGTCATTTTATTGCAAACAGTGACACAATTGCGTAAGTACTGGTGATGAAAAGGCACAGAACTAAAACAGAATTGCTTTGTGCCGTTCATACTGCCTCCACTGCCTCATATGAAAGCACAATCTCATATATATTGCCTTTGAAATTATTTATGTTATTGCCCTTTAACTGTTCAGTGAAGAGTGTGGTCAATTCCTACTGGACCACAGTTTGACACACAATAGGAATTAATGTCTAGGATAAAAGTCTTGGAAGCAAGTTTTCGAAAAAAGCAGACATCACCAAATAGAGATTCGGAATGTGTGTAACGTAAGAAGTGAGTTTTGTGCTGGCAAGGGGAAATGTGATAAAAGGATTCCTGTCATACCTGCTCAGATGTCACATGTCAGTGTATGAAGACCTCCTCTCATTCCTCTCTCATTCCTTCTTTTTCACTAGCATAGGATCGTTGGCCAAAACTGCACTAACCAGCCATAACTGCACTAACCAGTGCTTAAATGGGTTCAGCGATCTCTCCTCCAGGAACAAAATGGTCTCTACTCCATCTCAGTGATCCCCTGCTTCTGAAATGATGCTAATAGCCTTTCGCCTTCCAAAAGGGACCAGTTCTTCAAATTAGTTCTGCAATATTCTCCTTCCTTTCGGAAAAAGGGAAGCAATCTCTTCTGCTTCTTAGCCATGAGAAATTAGATCTCACTGTTATTTTTGTACAGCACAGACTCTGGTCTTCATGAGCAGGTCTTCATGTTGGAAAAGACCAACAATAGATTTAAGTACGGGGAAAGGTGAAGGCGTTCATGGTCTAAGACAGTCCAATTACTAGTGCCATTGTAAATGTAGGTTGCACAACGTATGAAGCGGTTTGGTTAAGGTAAATTTGGATTGTAATGCGTCCCAGAGGGTGCTTCATCTGTCATTTATGGTACAAAGGCCTTCATCTTTCAGAAATCGGGGGTCATTAATCGTGACGGTTGTGGAATAGCATGACATTGGGGAGCATGGGAGGAGGGCGCTGCTGTGGCTATAGGCCCGCCTCCCAACACCCCAGATGAAATGGCTCAAGTCGTCCCAGTGCATTCATCATTTCTGTTCCACTTTCATTGTGGGCAACACGTTCTCATTTTTCAAAAAATAACACCACTGTCTTATTGTGCTATTCAAACCTAATGGACCCAACTCAAGCTTTAAATTGGTCCTGTCCTCAAGAAAAAAGAAAAGGGCATCAAAAATCACCATTCACAGAGGAATCTTAAGCACCCCCAGATCTTGAGTAACCAGCTCTGTCCTTGCCACATGGTCAGCTCATCAATTCCATCCATTCTGTCTGATTTACAACTTTGAGGCTCTAGTCGTAACAGTAGTTTCCAGAGGTACATTACCATTTATTATGTTCATGAGGTACAAAACAGCTTCTGTCACCAGAATTTCATCACTCGAACCCCTTCAGATTCATAAGATTCATAAGATGCATCAAAATGTAACAGTTCAGCTTCTATGGATGAGAGACACAAATTTGTGTTAAGAATATGGAGCTACACATCACGTGAGAGAGTAGAATCTTTCCAGATTCTGCTGTCTAACGAGACTTGCAAATATTTTATGCTTAACATTTTTGGATTAGCATAGGACAGGACGGTACTGCATCTGAAACTTGGTTCCTGATAGTGGTAGTGGTGTGATACTCTCCACAGAGTTGCATCCTACAGTGTGAGCTCTGTTTTTGAGATGAACTCGGTTTTACAGAGGATTTCAAAGTAAAAATTTAATGCAAGGCAGACACATTCTGTGGGAAAATTGCTGTCGGACACGACGCCTCGAGCAGCATGTGTCCTCTTAAGCGGAGAGCGACGCAAAAAGCCAAACACACAGCACGTTTTCCAGCACGGCTTGAGCACAGGCCCCTTCCCGCTGCCTTGCGAAGCCTGGCTAAGCCCAAGGTTTATGTGATTTATTTCCTGCCTTCATCTGACTCAGTAAAACGGTTGTTGTCACCAACTCCCCTGAATCCATTTATAATTTCAGACATGTATTCATAAAATATTCAATTCCGCTAAAACAAGCAGAGTCTGGCGGGGGAAAAAGTGTTTTGACAAAGCAGTCTGGCGCAGATTCTCCGCTGCTGAGAGGTCTCAGGGTGAGGTGGGTAATTGTGATGAAACATCTGTAGGGGGTGTTGTCTTTTCTGCCTGCTTTGTGTTAGCCACAGTGCCAAAGTTGTGTGTTCATTTTGTGGGCGCACTCCTCACTGGTATGGCAAATTCAGCACTGCTTGCTCGGTCTCCTGTGACAGATTACGGGATGCCACAGTGTGCTCATGGACTCATCACTTTAATCAGATGAATGCATTTAAGTGCTTCTGAGATTACCTTCATTGCCTCCTTTCATCACTCAAAAGCCCTGTTCTTATGGTGTTTTTTTATGCAGATCTGTAGGCTCTAGCATTTACACATGCAGCCCTTTAATTTAACAACTGTTTATTCTCGTTATTTTTCCTCTCGATTTTGAATGCCAAATCGCAACTTTGAGATGGTCCCATGGCGGGACAGCATCCCCCCTCCACTCTGCAGTCGGCCAGCTGAGCCACTGGAGCTGCAGTTCCGAAGATCCTGCAGGTTTTGCAGCCCGTTCTGAAGCTCCTAAAGGATTGGCTAGAGGAGGCGCTGTTGAGTCATGAAGCACAATGCCCCTTCAATTTCTTTGCTGTCCCTGGCTGGATCCCGATAATCCACCCTGGAGCAGTGCTGTGGTGTGAGCGGCATCATTCAGTGGGGTTTCCAGCAGCAGACAGCACTGGCACGCTCAGGACGTGGCCTGGGCCATAAAGTGCTTCACTCAACCACACGTTTGTGCCATAGCCAGCTGTGCCACTTCAGGGCCCTAACATTACCTTACATTGATACTAAAGCTGATTTGCCATTGAGGGTGTGTTGTAACTTTTTTGACGTTGTTTTTTTGATGTTCTGTTTTCTTGGACATGCGCATAGTTTAGTCCCATTCGTTGTGTGCCGGTGGCATCATCTGCTGTCTGTGTTGCTTCACTGTTGGTTATATTTTTAGTGTGGTGCTGTCTGTCGCACTGATCGCGCTGCTTGGCTGGTTCCAATGGGCCCCGCCATCACCCACTGCAGGCGCTGACACCGACGGCTGTCTGGGAGGTATGGGGGGGGGGGGGGGGGGGGTTTGGGTAATCTGGTCGTCTCGGCTGCTGCTCACTCGTTCTCCCCGTCGGCATTGCCCTGGTGTTGCATCATGCTGGAGTGTGGTGGAGAACCACAGACCCCTGGCAGGCTGGAGCAGCCCTCCCCCGCAGCGCCATCGTCCGCAGGAGGTGAAGGGCGAGGAGCTGAGCTGAGAGATGAGACGAGCCAGGCCGAGCTGAGTGGACGTAGGCCAAACCCTGGCCAGAGCTGTGTTAGCTAGCCCACAGATTGGGACAGTCTCACAGTACCTAAATGAATCCCTAGCTCCCCTCGCTGACCATCTCTGTTCACATAAACATAGTTTAGCTTAGTGTACTATTGTTGCCTCCTTTTGCCCTCAACCTCATAATCAATCTTTTGTCATATTGGAGCTGTTTTGATGGGGTGGATATCACTGGACATGTGTCATACAGCGGTTGTGTGCGGTGTAGCAGGTGTACTTCTATAAATCAGGAACCGCTTGTATCTGTTTCCAGTGTGTACAATTATACAATTCATGCAGGCGCTGATGCTTAGCGTGCATAGCATAGCACAGATGCTGTTTTTGCATTAAAGTATGTAATCTCTTTTTGATTGAAGGACAGTTATAGAGTCATAAGAGGGAGTGTCTGGCACTGACCTTTGACCTGACAAATGAAAGGGTTGTGGGGACTGGTGAGGGCAATATTTTCTGAAAAAAGAAAGGAAAAGAGAAATCTGTAAGATGGCAGTGCTTGAGGCCAGAAACCTCATTTTATGGAAGCGTGGAACCATGAAGAAACATTGAAAGTATGATGGCCCTTTTGACTTTGACATTGAGCCAATAAAAAGCTGCGCTCTGGGTAATTCAACAGGACCCTCGGATGAGGAGGCAGGAGGTGATCAGTGGTGTGACGTAAATGCTGCAGTGAGTGTGTGTGCATCAGGGTGGCCCTGAGCACAGCACAGCGCAAGTGGGTCCTCCATTTCCCCCATTTCAGGGCAGATGTTACTATGTCTGTATTGGGGTGGGGGGTGGGGGTGGGGGCGGCAGCCTGCATTGACAGACAGCTGTTGCAGTACCGTGGGCAGCTGTACTGAAGTGCATGGAGGTGGAGCGGCTCTGGGGGGCAGAGCGTTAGCGGTATACTCCAGTCAGGCAGAAGCACATTGGAGGTGAGGCTTGCCAGTGCTGTCGCCTCCACTGACGGCCTTTTGCATCAGGTCTGGGGGGGTGGGGGGCTGGGGGTGGGGGCGCGGCTAGGAGCCTGTCAGAGCCTGTTTATGCAACGACAGCTCTGTCTCCAGGGCCACTCAGACGCTGGCGAAAACGCAAACACGCGACGCTCCCGTCGGCCCCGCACCGCCATGTGCTCTCTCAGAAAGGCCGTCTCTGAAGCAGAACGCTTTGCGAGGCTGAGATGCCAACACAAGCCCCTTTGCCGGGTTATACGCTGTGAAACCACATAGTGTCAGCAGCCCGTCAGTATTATGTAACATAACATGCACACAGGCTGCCTTCCCGGCTCAAGAGCCAACGTTCTTGGGAACATTATCTCCAAATGGCTGTGTTTTGGAGAGGCAGCAGGAGCTCTGAGTAACTGGGAAACAGACGGTTACTCGTTCCAGTCCGCCCAGCAACTCTACTGCCGAACTGCTGCAATTGAATCTTAAACTCCTTTATATCTGTGTGATCAGAATTTGAACACTTCAGTGTCCTTGGATAATGGCATCTGCCTGTGAAATGAATGGGGAATTTGAAAATTGGATATGTCCTGTGTCTGAAAACATAATAAGCTTTTTGTGCTTAATCACTTGATGGTGTTACTTCTGCTTGCTGTCTGAATGGGGAAAAGAACTGGAATGTGCTACTGAAAAGTAATTGAGGTATAGCCCTTTTTACTTTAATAAAAGGTGAAAGAGGAGAAGTAGTGCTGCAAATGGCTTCTAATCCAAGCAGAGTTGTGTCCTTGTTCTGATATGAAAACTGCATTCCCAGGTTTTACCTTTAGTAAATCTGTCTTTTCAAGGTTGCTCAACTCAGAAATGTTTTTCATTGTCTATGACAATACATAGATTGTGGATTCTTTAAATAATTAATAAAGTTCATTCTGCACCATCAAGGTTCTCTTGGATGGAAAAAACCCTTTGCTGGAAGGTCATGGTTGTATTACAGACATGTGACACGGTGTGGCGCAGGGAGCCTAGCTGCTGCTGTCGCCTTGGCAACTCCTGCTGTGACACACACCGCCATCCCGTGGTTTGGACCACAGAGAAATTTTGGCCACCAGATCACAGTGAGGGGAAAAGTGGTACCAAGGCGAAATTAAAACCCCTGAAGATCCTTGGCTAGCACCGCTCAGGATTGTCAGAGTCAACATTTATCGGTTTAATGACTCAAGACTCCTTAATGACCTAGTTTTAGGCATCATTGAATAGCTGAGAAATGTTAATTAAGCCGTATTATGGGCGATGGCCGGGATATCTCCCGATTGCCTGACCCAGCGCTTTTTCCCTGCTTAATCCCATATGGCCCATCGCTGAGTAGAGAGCGTTATTAGTTCTAATGTGCAGTAAGTATCAGGCATTACGGGTCAGAACATCGCAGGGAGGTTTTCCTTTAGCGGTGTGCTGATGGGTCATTTGCTCAATCAAGTGCCCCTCCTCCCACCCCCCTTGTGTACCCTGCCTCCCAAGGTCAGCGTCTGATCTCTGGAGAGCCGATGAGGGATGAGGCCTTGTGGTGGGGTGGGGGGGAAATGGGTCACACTCTGGAAGAAGTATTGGGGACCCGCCAAGCGACCCCAGGGCGCAGCTCAGCAGTGGATTGGCCGATGCGATTCGCTCATCTTCATTTTTCAAAGAGAGGGACCCAGAGAGAAGGAATGGGTACAGCAACGACTGAGGCAGAGATGCCTAAAGATCCTGCGGCGCTGCTATCA
Organism: Albula glossodonta; assembly: GCA_019788955.1. Classification (NCBI taxonomy): domain Eukaryota; kingdom Metazoa; phylum Chordata; class Actinopteri; order Albuliformes; family Albulidae; genus Albula; species Albula glossodonta. The sequence goes on from JAFBMS010000070.1 coordinate 1,939,462, forward strand.
GTGGTCCTGCTGTTAGCATGGTGGCCTCACTGTGTGGACCAAAAGCCCCAGCGATATACTGGAATGTTGCAGGCTGTACAGCTTTGCCATAAATATGAAATGTGTGTTGTACTAATAAGAATAATAATTTATATCTTTTAATAGTTTTGCCTTCCAAGATGAAGGGGGAACTTAACTCACTCATCACCCATTTTTTTTTTTTTTAGGCGTGCCAGCCATTTTGTGCCAGAATGTTCACCACAAGTCACCTGATCACTGAGTTTCCACCATTGCAAACAAACTACAGATAACTTCATGCGTAACCAAGTGTACCGAAAGGAATCTTAAAGAGCCTGTTCATGACTTTGAAGAAACATAAAGAATACTCTGAAACGGCAGTAGTAAGTAATGTCCTCAGCCGCAAGCCACCCAGGTACATCAGAGGGCCTCAAGCAGGCCAACCTGCAATCAAGTAATTAACCAGGATTTTGAGAGTGGGTTTGGTTCCTGCTGATGCACAGGTAATTACACATTCCTGGTTCTGTTGGGTTTAGGGCTCTTCAGAAGTCCCATCCTGGGTGGAATTTGTGGGGGTGCTGTAGCAGGTATGGGCAGAAATGAGCTCTGCAGTCCACGACAGCACACCAAAGCAAATAAACTTCACCTCTGTAGTTGTTGTGATTTAGTAAATAATCTTCTTCACGCAAAGGTTGTGCAGCGGAAAGCTTGTGTTTTTTGTCATATTTTCTTTCATAGGTGGGGAAACCATTACTTGTTTCAGTTGGAGTCAGCTTACCTTTGCTTTCATTCTTTTTCACATTGTAATTTTTGAATTTCTGCCCTGTTAACACCAGCCAGTGGAGCAGTGCTTTAAGTTGTTATACCAAGTAATTAAGCATAAGTTATATCCTTCTGGATTTTAAATGAGGTTTTATTTCAACTATTACCTCCTTTCCAATGCTGTTTGTATTTCTAATGCATCCATTTTCCTTCAAAATAGTGCAACATTATTGGTTTATGGAAGATATTGTTCTCCTCTCTTGCTCAAAGACTGAAATGTAATTTCTAAGCGCAGCTATGGAGTATTGATAGTTTAATGTGTTGTCATTGTCTGGGGCTGTTTTGCCATGAGTTAGCTCATGGTGAATAAGTGCTTCTGTCAGCTGCAGTACAGAGGCACAGCGTATCTTCATCAGCGCTGGTGTCAGCACACATCTGACAGTTACCCCAGCGACCGTCTCCGCACACCGCAATGTCAGCACACATCTGACAGTTACCCCAGTGACCGCCTCTGCACACTGCATATCATCACGCCGTCCGAGCTTAAATCGCCACTCATTCTTATCAGCACACAGCCTTCATTCCAGGTATAGCCTCTGTTATGAGATTTTCTTTCATTAGCGGAAGATAAGATTTCATTGCGCGAAAAGGTAATTCTCTCAAGCCTCTGTGCCATTTTCTTTATATAAATTTAAGCACAGTTCCACGAGCAGATGCTGATTAAGGAGGGCGAGAGTCAGTGTTGCCCTGCGCTGTTTTAGAAAGTCTTAGAAATACAACGTTTCTGAGGTCTTGTCTCTGGAGTAAAACTTCTAACCTGTTCATTCTAACTTGTTCATTCAGCATCACTGTGCTACTTTCTGTATGCTATGTGGCAGAGCGTCTCAGGAAAAGCAAATATCAGAGGAGTTTTATCGTTAGTTTACTGGTCAAGTTGCGATTATTATTAGAAAATATGTTCATGACTAAAAACTGAATTTTCATTCTGCTGATAATTTTTTTTGATCTGCAGGCAGTACATACTGTGCAAACACATTTGCGAACTTTCATGTACAGACATCCACACCTTTTAAACAGCATCTTGCAGAGTCTGTTTCAACATGCACAACGTTTCCGTACTACAAGCTGTAAATGTCTGATTGCTGACGGTGAATCCAGAGGAAATCAATAGTTCTGTCTCTATGAAGTCTTTTCTTTAAGCCATCTTCTACCATCTCCGCTCGTCGGATCTGATATACGGAGCAGGCATCCCTGAAAGTTTATAGGCAAGGTCTTCTGGGATCAGCGCCCTAGATGTACACATCACGGCCTGCGGGTTTGTGATTTATGCAAGCGCTTTCCCTGGACCTCTGCAGCCATACGTCACAGAAACAAATTGATGTTGCATCCTATCAAGCCCAGACAGAGCTTTTCCCAGGGACATGGGGAAATGGTCGCACCGGCGGACGTGCAATCGAACCGGAGGGACAACGCACGTTCATAAAGTGCAACTTTAATCCATTTTTATTATGTGTTATAAATTATTTATCTTTTTCTTTCTCTCTCCCTGCACCTTTAAATTGATTAGTTTTAATATATCTGAATGGGAGATGGGTGAGATGGTGTATATGCAGAGACCACATGAGGAGAAAGCATCCTATCCTGTCCTATTACCATGTGTCTTTCCCCTCTATGACCTCTGGAGAAAATGGGACAGTCACTGGCAGGAGCTATCTTTCCTTATTGCTAGTCTGTAACAGCTTTGTCCTTCACAGAGTGTATACGACTGAGAGTAAAGGTGTAAAGTTAGCCATGTGAAAATGGTGTAGATGGATACACAATGACCTGTGTCCCATGTTCAGCTCTCGGATTCTGTACTTATTTAGCCATTATATTTTTAAACTCTTCAGTTTTCTCTCCCAGTCCAGCCCCCCCCCCCCCCAGCCAAACTTATCAGTGTCACCACAGTGACAGAGTGACTCAGGAGGGGCAACTCAGTCATGGGACTTCCTTCATTTCATGTGTTGTCTAGCTGACTTTTTTCAGTCTGGAATTGTCACCAATCACAGACAGCATGATGTTAGCATGCCCTCCGTTCACATGCCTGGAGACATCCGGACGTGACTCTTGGAGAGCAATGACGCTGATGAAACTTAACCGCCTTACCCCCTATCTTTCCCCCAGTTAATGCCTCAATGATGTGGACCTCTGGCCACAGCCAGTCATGCCATTGCTGGGAGTGAATCCACTCAGTCACAGGACTCTCAGCTCCCCCATGGACATGTTCCTTTATTGCATGAGCTACCTAGAGACCATGAGCCCGCATGTTTTTAGTGTCCCTCCTAGAGTGCTAGCACAGTCATATTCACACACATGCACATGCTGTGACCTCAGCTGTCACTTCAGGAGACTGCAGACAAGCATCAGGTAAGCATGTGCTTCACACCGAAACATTTCTGTCAGCTGCCATGTCATTTTGAACCACGTCTTGAAATTTCAGTTTGCCCAGGTCTGAATCTGGGGGCAGACATGTACTGTGCAGACTGTGGTTTCCCGCTAGACCAGCAGGGACCACTAGTGAGTGATGAGACAGGGATGTCACTCCCTGCAGTGGCTGATACAATTATGTATTGCCTAGCAGTGCTACCTGTAGCTGGCGCTGACTCTGTCCAGGGCTGTGTATAGGCTAGGACCTTGCTTACAATATGAGTGTGTCAGGAGCCCCAGAGGTCTGTAATTTTAACACCATGCTCAGCTCTCAGCTCTCATCTGAGCACCCACTGAACACTCTGAGCACAAAACAACCTACAGCTTTTGCTTTACACTCAGTTCAGAATCTGTGTTTCTTCCCTCTCTCTCCCTTCTCCCACCTTGTAAATTTCCTCCACTGAAAATGTTGAAGGGCAGCTCTTGTGTTTTGTAAATGTTCCCATATGGTGCTGCACCTGTGGAAATAAGAGGCTCATTAGGCCTGGCTGCAGCGCCACAGCGCTGGTGAATTTCAGCATTCTAACCCACGGCTAAGTTCTGTTTTTCTGGCCCGGCAAGCAGGGGGAGGGCAGGGGAGGTCACAGCAATCTGGATTTGTAGTGAATCCGGACACAGAAGCAAAAAGAACACACCAACCACTGCTCCTCTTGCTCCACTACCCTCCCGCCCCCCAGCATTCATTTTGGCCTGCGTGGAGTGTTTTGTTTTCAGCCCAACTATCACACTTAATTTGTTTTGCTCCCGTCAGCAGGAGCACAAACCAGACAGTAAATCATGTGCAACTGTTGCTTAGACTCCATTGTGGCGTGTTGGGTCTTTGGCGGTGTTTAGGCCACTGCCATGGTATGATGGGGCTGGGTGTGGGGTTTGAGCTGGGGTCGGAGCCCCCGGCCACTGCCATAGTGCAATGGGGCTGGGTGTGGGGTTTGAGCTAGCCCCCGGCCACTGCCATAGTGCAATGGGGCTGGGTGTGGGGTTTGAGCTGGGGTCGGAGCCCCCGGCCACTGCCATAGTGCAATGGGGCTGGGTGTGGGGTTTGAGCTGGGGTCGGAGCTCCAGGCCACTGCCATGGTGTGATGGGGCTGGGTGTGGGGTTTGAGCTGGGGTCGAAGCCCCTCGCTGTTTTATACTGTTTGAGTGTAAAATCTCTCAGGAGAGCCCCCCCGCGAGCACTTATGAACAGGGATAACTGCTTAAGCTAAATGAGCTAATTCACTGTGCAGGAAAGGGGGCTTGCTCTTCCCAGAGTGCTGCGGAGCACCCACACAACAAGCATCGGAAAGGGGTGGGGAGAGGGAGGAAACTGGAACAGCCAGGACACCGAGGCAAAGGGGACACTGGGAAGGCTGGAGCGCACATTCCCATCTGTGCTGTTTATTTGTTGGTTCCTGACATTACAGCTGCAGTGTGTTTGCTACAGGGGGATTGGGGCTTTGTCCGAGAGGAGGAGGGGGGCGGGGGGGACCTAAGAGGCATCAATCTTGTCCAAGCGCAGTCCCTCTGCGCAGAAGCCTGGGGAGACGGAACAGCCTTGCCTTGCCTGCGACACCACGGGGGGGGCTGTGTTTGAGCAGGAGCACCTCGGACACACCTGCGCACACTCGCACACACATGCGCGGGCGCCTGGCGTGAAAACTCACAAGGGGCCGGGCATGCATGATGAAATGCACGCGCCAGTCCCGCTCTTTGTCACAGGCCCTCCTTCAGCTCACTGTGATGGATCGGAGGGCTGCTGCTGCCCTTGCAGTAATTGAAATTTTTCAACAACAACAAAAAAGAGGAAAAATATAAGGTTGTTTTTGCCCTTGGACAGCAATCCGTTTATGCCGTAAAATCTGATAATGCAATGACCAAGCAGTGCAATTAAAGAGCAACTGAACAGGCTGCTGATGGGGATTTCTATTGAAAGTTGATGTTAGATTTGTAAGTAAAAGCCGGCAGTAATTTACGTTGCCGCAGTTCAATAGAGATCTCTTTCTGAATGCAAAACGCAGACCGCAGTTTTTAAATGCGTTTGTTTGTTTTCCTGCAGCTGCACAGCCCACCAAACCTGACCTCTCCTGCTCATCTGCTCTTAGAGTGTCTTTCCAGCAGATTGAGAGCTTCAGCTGGCCTTTGGGGAAGCCGCTGAAAGAGGGCCGTGTCCTTCCCGAGGCAGCCCGAGTCTCCGCAGTGGGTGGTGAAGGGGATCTATTAATATCCTGCGCTCTCTCCTCTCTGTCCCTCCCCAGTCAGGGAACCGCTAACCCCATTACCGAGCCCGGTGTGCCCTTGTACTTCTGTCACAGAGTCCCCCCTCCCCCGAAACCTTTCATTGGAGATTGTCCGTTACTTGGTGTCTATTGAGAGGTGGAATTTTGACATTTTGGACCAGCCATGATTGATGTAAGCCCTCCCACCACTGTGATCCCCCCCCCCCCTTTGGAGGGAGATGCACTGTTCACATGAAATGCAGGTGAGTGGAAAGTTAGTCACATCTTCTATTTAAAAAAGCTGAATGACTTTCAAATTTGCATCTTCTACAGCCCTGCTTGAGTGAGAGATTGCTCTGAGGTTGTGACAGATGCCTTGTTTAGAGATGGAGGTACATTTGTTTGCCAGCGGTTGCACAGACTGTACATCCTCAGTCACAGTTGGGGGGGATATGGGGGGGGTATGACAGAGCTGTACCCAGAAGTCTCTCCAGTTTGGTTTCCTGCTTGAGCACTCATGTTGCAGTGAGCTGAGCCACAAAGAGTTGATCAGAAAAACTCAGACTCAGTCCAGAGCACCCAGCACCTCCTGCCATGGGTTCTTCCCTCACGGAAGAACTCAGAGAGAGGCACAGTTACCTCACACTGTTGGCTGGAGCCAGGCTCATTTGAATGCCTTCATAAGTGTTTGACTTGTACCAGATTGCATTTCCCTCATAGGTCTCCTCCCCTCCCTCCACAGATTCGTAATTAGACTTTGCGGCTCAGACATTTCTGCTTGAATGAAGCCTTGATACTACAGAGTGCACTAGGGTCCAAAATGAAATGCTCCTAGCAGAGTGTAAAAATTCATCTATGTTCGTTGGCCAATAATGGATACGGTAACAGGTCAAACATAATGACAGAATCAAACTCTGCACAGACGAGCGTTTATATCCTGCAGTAGTCCGACCTGACAGGTTGTCACGGGGACGGTGACAGGTGACTTGACTCACCCTGAATAATTTTCTCTTCCTATCGTTCTTCACCAAAGGAGAAAATAAAGCTGACAGGATAGGGTCTGCAAGATATTGAAATATTAATAACCTCGCTTCCCCCCCCTCCCCCCCACCCACCCCAACATAAACATACATGCGCGCAAACACACACACACACACACACACAAACAGTTAAAGCAATATCACACCTTTTGCATTTTATTTCAGTTGTTTGTTTGGCCAGGGAAAGTGGAGTATTGGCACTGTGTGCTGGAAAACGTCAGGACCATCTCTGGGCTGCAGACCTTCAGAGAGCGGATCATAACTGAGGCAGTGCGGGAGCAGAGGGTACTCGGTGTGTTTGTCTCCACGGAAACCTTTGCCATGACCTGAAAAACTGAAGAATAGAGATATACAGCACATTCAGAGGAAAGCGTAAAGCATTTTCCAGTGTTCATAAAAATATATAATTTTCCCTGTTTCAGACACACCTTTTCAGATCCTTAAGGTCCCTTGTGTAGATTTACTGCAAATGTATGATTATCTCACCTGTTGTTATTGTGTTTGTTATGCAGCCCAGGAAATCAAAAGCAATGAAAGTAATCACATTGTTTGGCCTAATCCACAATTATAAAGATAAGCTTACTATAAAACATTCATTTTACAGATTAAGGGCTATTCAGCATTATGTTTCTACACATAGTGTAACAGCAGCTGTTGGAGAGGAAAGGCCTTGATTTTGGCAAATTATCTGTTAGTCTTCATGGGTTCTGCCATATCCTCCTCTTACACATTGGACAGCTGGGTGTTCTTTGAAGCTTTTGTGCGCTCATTTATGATCATGTTAGTCCATTTAGCTTCCCAGACGCACAAACTTTAATATGCTGACATAAAAGGCAACCTGAAATGTTCCTGTTTTTTTCCAGGGAAACCCACTCATGTAAATGTAATTCTGTGGTCACGAGCAGGTTGTTCCAGGCCAGCACTGAGATTGAGTATGGTGTTGTTTTTGAAAGTCACCACCAGCTGTCTTCACATTATTGCTGTTGTGGTTCTTTAGGGCAGTTTAAAACCCAGGGTTGAACTCCCCCCCCCCCCCCCCCCCCCCCAAAAGAAGAGATTCTAGGTGCATACTGGGCTCAGTGCACCTAAGAGATGGGCACTGGAACGAGCGGGTGAGCTGTGGAGATTTGGGAATGGGGGGGGGGGGGGGGGATTACAAGGGGCTGTCAGGGGGTAGTTCTGGTATCACTGTGGCTTTCATGCAGAGGAAGAGCTCACACGCACAGCACAAGAGGGGTGACTCACACACACAGCATGCCACAGTCCTCCTCCACCCCCCCACCTCCCACAAACAATCCAAACCCTCTGCAGTTTCAGACGGACACCAGACAGGACCCTCACCCCCTGCAGCAAGGCACTGCTGCGTCAGCTCTCTGTCTGGAGACAAGGGCCCTCCTTCAGCCAGAATGTCATGTGCCTTGAGTTTACCCGCAACCCACCACAGTGCAGCAACACAAATCCCATTGTTTTCCTGCATGAGTTCCTACACAGTTTACACTGTCCTCTACACCAAAACTACCGCCAAAGAAGCTTGAATAAATTATGAAAATGTAGTTTCCCCTTAAACTTCCTGAAGATAATGGAAATGATCACCACTGAAATATGAGGGTGAAATAACCTTTTTGGACTGTTGTGTAGTCTTAAACAGTAGCTATGATGTCCACACATAACAAGGTAAATCTATGTTTCACTTCTTTCTTTGAAAAGCTGCCATATGAGCATGATATTAATTCCATTGAGGAGTAAACTTTGGGTGACATCGTGAGTACTGTTTCAAAACATGCCCCGCCTCTACCATATTTTTCAGTTTAGGAAAATGGCAGATCATATTTCAAGCTTCTGTCAATTCAGGGAAAATGAATGATTAAAGGCAAACATTTTGTGTTTTTAGCGACAATATTTCAGTATTTCCCAGAGATCATGAATTATTTGGGCAGTTTTTCTTACTTAATGATATTAATGTTTATGAAAATGTTTGATAGTCATCCATCATGAGGGGTTTTTGAAACAAAAGTGAAAATTATTCAAAAAGGCACCTGCTACTGTGTGTTTACGTCAGGTAAAAAGTAAGTATTCCTTGTGTTTAGTGGTGCAGAGGGCAAGTCACTCCCGTAATGTAGGCATAGGCCTAACCTTTAAGCTTGTATAAGCAGTATGGAAGCTATTGTATGAATCATTAGCTTGCTTTTATTACTGTGGATAACTACCCAACGGTTTTTTTTTCTTCTTTTTTTTTTTATCAGCAGTAAAAGTGCGGTGAAAATATTGGTCACAGTCCTTGATGCCGTATAGGGAATGGCCCAATTAAATTCGGCAGCCCTCTTGTGTAAAGCCACTGGCTCTCAGGAAAAAAGGGGGCGATTCGCTCTGACAGCTGATATGATATGTTTGGGGTCACAGGAGCCAGACGGTATGGGGAAGTTTGAAGCACCGCGGGCAAAATGGCTTTGAATTAGCACTAATTCAGCCGTCTGCAGAGCGGGGGAGCATGTGCGCTGCTCCCATCCCCACAGCAGAGCCCGTCTGCCTGCCTCTGTGCATCCTGCGCAGCACCCCATGCTTCTGTCCACAGCGCACAACACCTGCATTAAGGAATATCTGCGTTTTCAGCAAAGCAGTCATTCTTAGCAGCACGCAGTAACGATTTGTTACTCATTCCTTGAAAGTGCCGAGCGCTTCCTTTTTGGGGCATGCCATTGAGACCTTTTGAACTCATGCATGGATTCCTTTCAGTCCCCTTTAATAATTTCTAAGATAACATTCACTGACACATATTTCTTTTCCCTCCCTATGGGTCAGTGAATTGATATCTTTTGGGAAGCCTAGCCTCTTCCTCGGTGCGTGAACAAGGACCTAATTTATGCTGTGTTCCTTACAAAAGACTTGCGTTCCCATCTATTCTTTGTTTTTGTTTTGAAACACGTTGTGGTTGTTCCACCGCAATAGTAAAACATAATTTATGGTACACTGTAAACTACACTGCTTGTCTTGTTGAATCAACAGTAGTCATCTGTTACAACAGACAGTATTTTGCCGTATTGAAGCACAGTTTCTTTTTGAGCTGTTCTCCAGTTAAATGAGTGCAGTCATGCGTTAGTGAGTCGTACATTAAGCTACCATAAGCCGCTCAGGGTGTTTGGAGGCGAGGAACTCGGCAGGAAGTGATTGCTAGGGAGCAGCGCCTACCATGGATGACTCCTCCTCCTCAGGTTTTGGATGTCTTTGACCCCCGGGATACACCTTGGTAACAGAAACCCCCCAAGGTTCCTTCCCATGAAGCGACACCCAAACGCCCTCCAGATGAAGCACGGGCCGTAGAGCGTGTACTGTCATGTAAGCTGGTCTCCACTCAGCTGTTTGGGAAGTGGGAGGGGTTTAGGGTAGCCCAGAGGAACGTTCCTACCTGAAATATGCAGGTTTAAAAACATTACATTTATTTCTGCTTCTTCTGCCCCTCCCCTGCCCTTGCCTGATGGCTTGAGTCAAATCTGCTCTTTCTTCTCTTGCCGAAGGCGTGTGCTTAGACGAAGGCACCCGCAACCTTATTCCTCAGTCCTCATGTTGTGGACATGTGGCTTGAGCATGGCACCGTAACTTTATATCACACAAATGATTTATGACAGAAGAGGTCTGTTTGAAGGTAATAATGAAAGACATTTGTGAAACTTCTTGGTTTTGGCGGATTAATAATTGATGGCAGTCTGGCTGCGTATCCCATGTGGAACAAATGGAGAGATGGACCCAGCTGACTGTAGAAGCCAGAGATTATGAGCCGGCACTTGTGGGCCAGGAGACCCGGCGCAAGCTTGTCTGTTTAGGATTAGCACTACAGTTACTACAGTTACTGCGTTCTCTGCTTCTGTCTGAAGAATAAAGAACACAAAGGCTTTGTCTTCTGCCCAAATGAGTCTAGCCTCTAAATGTAGTTTCAAGTAAATTTGAAACATTTTACACCTATAAAATATTTACAAGTCAGTATTTTGACGCTTTTTGAATTGGGGAGGGATGTTTTTAACAGGGTCCCAACAAGGTAGGCTTTTGTTTACCTTCATACTCGTGACATACACTGTATTTAAAGATATGCCAGGCTGTGTTAAAGTTTTTTTTTTTTTTTTTTTTTTTTTTTTTTTCCAATTTTGAAAGGTGCACCGATGTTTTGTTTTCTACATAGCCATGGATCCATTGTGACATGTGGACCTCTACACCTTTTCCCAATGCAGTGTGTTATGAGTGCTCATATCGGCAGCCTTCAGGGTCGCGCACTCAGGACATGCGTGCGGCGGTTTTTCTGCATGCTAATAAACAAGCCAGGAGAAACGACCTGCTGTCTTTTCCCACAGCTGTTGTGTGTTCCCACACTGTTATTCACTGTTCTGATGAAGGTAGATAACATTTATCAGGGTGCATTGGCCTGCTGATTTTGTTCCACTCAGTGTGCCTAATGGCAGTGTGTCGGGAGGCCATTCTGTAGCGTGGCTGTCCTGGCGAGTCTGGACATGTAGGGGAACACTGAGCTCTCATAGGTGGGCCTCACACACTGGACTTTGAGCTGTGATAAACACCTGCCATTACTGGCCAGCCTCCAACCCTGGTCTTTTCCCTCTTTCTCTTGTGCTCTTTCTTTTTTACCCCCCCCCCCCCCCGTCGCAGGCAAATACATGCAAATTTCCCCCCTAGATTTCTGAACAGCAGCTGTGTTCATTGGCAGAGTCTGTCAGCAGAGCGGTGCTTTCCTGCATTCCCAAAAAGCTGACTCACCCATGACCTCAGGGGCATGGACCCTGTCCCATTCGGCTGGCACTGCATACCTGAGTCACACAGGCAGGGATGATGTACTGTCGACTTTGAGGACTCCCACACTACAACTGCCTTTTTCCTCTGAGCTACAGTAAGAACCTCCCATAATGACAGGCAGACTCAAACCAAGGCAGAATAGCAGAAACAAAACCAACCCAAAAAAAAGCATGCCCGCAGCCTGAACTTGTTTTGGGAACGAGTCAGCTCATCGTGTCACAGAATTAGAGCACACACAAACATCTGCCTGCATGTGGCCGTGCCGCTTTGGAATGGCGCCTTGTGGTGGAGCTTGCGAAGCAAAGGTAGAGAATGAGGACCGTGGCACTGTGGCCTGTGTCTCAGTGGAGTGAACGGATAATTAACGTCATGTTTTTTGTTTTATTATTCAGTGAGAAGTTAAACAGACGTTTACTCACGTTGTGGGTAAAAAGGCAGCTGATCTTTGGTCAAGAGACTGTGTTTTATTCCCATCGTTGCTGCTGGCGGTATATCATAATGCGTATGGAATCCCCCTGCCCATAACGGCTTATGGAGACATCTGCTCTCCCTGTCCTTGTTTTTTTCCAGGGTCTGCTGGAGCTCTGTAAGCCTGCTCTGGCTTTTCTAACCCAGTCTGTGGCGTACCCCCCATGGCATAAACATCCCACACACATGACCCCCCTCCTGTCCTCCCCCTCCCCCCCACTCTCACTTCTCCCATACATCCTCATTTCTCGAGCTGTCCCCCTTAGCTAGACCGTAGCTCCACCCCCTCTCGCTAGAGTGTACCAAAACAAATGGTGCGCCAGAACAAACACCCTGTCGTGACCCATCCCTCTGCGGCTTGTGGAACAAGGTGGGTTTTTACTGCCGATCATGTCTTGCTAAAGTGAGGTCTCTGTCTGTTGTGGGGAGACGTGGGCCCATAGAGGTGCCACTAACCCCACCCTCCCATTTTCACCGTGAGTGCCTTCTGACTCAAACATCCATCATCCTCAGTGGGTTTCTGAGACAGACCTCAGCCAACTTTAACAGGGATCTGGCAGCAGTCCCCTGCTCCCCATTGTTGGACAAAGAGAAAGGGCATCAAACATTCCATTCATTTGGAAACAAAAGATTGCTCTCACATTCAATCTAGTAAAATGATCAGGCTTTTATTAATAACCTCTAGACTTCCATCATCAACCTTTAAGCAGCAGCTCTGTTGTTTTACTGGGTATTTTGAGGGAGGGATGGAAAGAGGTGGTTCAGATTTCAAATGTGATGAATTCCTACAGCAGTAAGCTGAAAACAAAACAAACACCAAAATTGTCCCATACAGTTTGCAAAATGATTATAATCCCATAAAGCCATTTTTCCAGCGCTGTATCCTGCATTTACTTCCTCTAATCCCAGGCTGAGGCGTTCCGTCTTTCCCTTTTCCAAGCGAAATTTGGGTTTTAGTAAGGTACATCTGACCCCTGTGTGATTGTTTCTCAAGGTCCGCGTGTTTCAAAATATCCCTGACAAAACCACAAAAAACCCAATGCCCTTGGGTTTGAGTTTTTTCAGTTTAGTTTAAACTGCGCCTACCATTTGTAGCTCTGTGCGCCTCTGCCGGGGCAATGCGAGAAACGGCTTTGCTCTATGGCTGATTGGCTGTCTCTGCCGTTGGAATGGCTGTTTGCTCTGCTCTCATTGGCTGTCTCTGCTGTTGGAACGACTCTTCTCCAGGATAATGCACTGTTATTTGCCTCACAGTTTTCCTCTGGCCTTAACAAGTGCAATGTTGATAGCCAGTGATTCCCTGTGGTTTTCATAGGCTTAATCAGATATTAAAGTTAACTTGCAAGCTTCTTGCCAACTATCTCTTATTTTGGCCACCCTCTAATTTTGTATATTTTTAACCCTCTCCTGCTTTTGCCATCACTCTGCTTGTGTGAAGATAAATCATTGCAATGTCCAGTGACATATCACCTTTATAAATCTAAAGAGGCCCAGTTCACTGCTGTCTGCAGTGTTAAACAGTCAAAGCAGAAACAACAGGGAACAGATTTTGAGATTTATTCACTTTCCTGCACTCAACAAAATAATGGTACAGTTCCTCAGATATGTAAAATCTGTTCAAAGGTGCTTTTTATTTTCCCCAATTATATTCATAATTTTGTTTCACTGATCCAACATCCTCTGACAGATTAGTAAAATGCAGAAAAACATAACCAGAGGAGTGGGTTTTGCAGAGTGAGTTCGGTCCAAGGAGACCCAGGGAGGACCTCCCTGCATGGGCTCTGCTAGGGTGAGGATTCTGAACCACACCATGAGCTCTGCTAGGGTGAGGATTCTGCACCACACCATGGGCTCTGCTTGGGTGAGGATTCTGCACCACACCATGGGCTCTGCTCGAGTGAGGATTCTGCACCACACCATGGGCTCTGCTCGGGTGAGGATTCTGCACCACACCATGGGCTCTGCTAGGGTGAGGATTCTGCACCACACCATGGGCTCTGCTCGAGTGAGGATTCTGCACCACACCATGGGCTCTGCTCGGGTGAGGATTCTGCACCACGCCATGGGCTCTGTTCGGGTGAGGATTCTGCACCACGCCATGGGCTCTGCTCGGGTGAGGATTCTGAACCATGCCATGGGCTCTGCTCGGGTGAGGATTCTGAACCACGCCATGGGCTCTGCTCGGGTGAGGATTCTGCACCACACCATGGGCTCTGCTCGGGTGAGGATTCTGCACCACACCATGGGCTCTGCTTGGGTGAGGATTCTGCACCACACCATGGGCTGCAGATGCGCGGAGTGCAACAGCAAGATGAGCCCCTCGCAGCCCGTTGCCTAGCTCATGTTTGACAGGTTTCCTTTCTCTGTTTTAACCTTCGAGTCCAACATTTCTCTTCCTGGTCTCAAGGGTCTTGCAAAGGTTCAATATCCACTGAAACTGCCTTCAGCCAACAGTTACTTTGTTCCTGGCTATGGCTGGAAGACTGCATTGGCAAGGCAACAAATTGTTCAGCCTTGCAGCTGAAGAGTAGGGATTATGCCAGTTACATCCTTACTTTCAACACTCTATATCGCCCTGGAGTGAGGAAAGAGGTGAGGGCTAGCTGTCACCTGCATAATTGCATGGGTACGGATTCCTCTCAGCAAGTCTGTGGTAGAACTGAAAGGAGGGTGGTGAACTCTATAAACACCCAATATTTCTTTTACCCCTTTGTCCATGCCCATACACAGCTGAAGTCTTTAGCCTCATGCAGCAGCCTGCTCCCACCAACGTGGAGGCAGCCATGACCCATAATTCCTCCCAACTTGCATGACGTTGGCCGCTTGCCTCTTCCCGTGCGTCAGACGCACCACACACTGTCTGTGTTGTCTGAGGATGACACATTCAGGATATTTTCAGGGTGTGCATCTCCAGACACAAGGCCAACCATGAGAGGCAGCAAGAGAGCAAGGAGGCTAACAAACCTAGGCAGGTTAACCCTTCTCCTCTCTGCAGCAAGGCTGAACCCATTGTTTGCTCACATATATGAGGGAGCGGTACGCCTGGGCCTGGAAACCCCAGTAACATGTACTCCCCAAGCAAAAATACTGTGCCTGAGCCACCATGGACAGAGGCCCACCACCATGAGCAAGCTCTGATACATTATGGACTACTGTGGGGAAAAGCACACATCGTTCCCATCTGCTGACAATAAATGTGCCCTCTTATTAATGATGACTTGGTAATATTCAGTTGTGCTTCTTCTGAGCAGATGACAGTGTGAAGGATAGAACATTGTACCATTACATAATCTCACAGTATCAACTATGCAAGCAGTGTATACTTTGATAAATCTATTTGGCTGAAGTGCATGTATAGTTTCTGAAGGGATATAGCTGTATAAGCAAACTGAAGAAAGTTGGACTTATTTTGCTCAAAATCATATTTGAGTTTAATAGCTGGGGTGGGAAATCAATATTCTATATATTTTCTTCATATTGTGTATCGTGCTGATGCATGTAGTGTTTTCTGCTCAGTGTTAAAAGTGCAGAATGTTATGCTCTTAAATTTATGTAGAATCCAGCCAGGTCCGAAATCACACATGGGTTTTTACTGAATGCAATTGTGTCGCGCAGTGAATGGAATACATTTGGTTTTACAAGCAGGGGTGGGTGGGTTCATTTGTTATTGTTCTTTTATTGGGTACAAGGAATGAGGTGGAAAAAGGTCCCCCTTCTCTGCATTAATTCAACGCTGAAGAGCGTGATAAAGATTTAGGAGACAGTTATTGAATGTGTGACAGTGTTGTTGTTTGTGCAGTAGATGGAGGTCCATAGAGAATAGTGGGTGGGGGTGGGCTGGGGGGGGGGGGGGGGATGGGAGCAGCTGATGAGGATGGGAGTGAGGGGCATGTTCAGTGTCCCAAAGGTGGTGTACAGGCAGAGAGCATGGACCCTCTTCCCCCTTTACCATTCCCCCCCCCACAGCAGAGATCTGGAGGTACAGAGATGAGGGCCGGGGGGTTCCCCAGGGCCCCTGTTGTTTTTGTGAGGGCTCAGGTTGCATAGCCGCCGGGTGCTACAATAGGGAGCGCAGCTGGGGTGACTGTGCCGCTCGGCCCGTCCGGACCGCAAAAATTCCGCCCGCTTTCATCCCCCTGCCCAGGGAAGGCAGAGACCGTCCCACTCAAGCTGCGCCCAGTTAACCGCCACAGAGCACCGCACGCCCTCCCCACTGGCCCATCCTCTCTGTTTACTGCAACTGCAAATTAAACTGCAACAACACAAGTCAGGTTCAGCTCCTATCTCCTTCACAGTGCTTCAGCACTGTTAAGTCTTTGAAATTCAAATGAATTACTTTACAAAAAAAAAGGTCTCCCCTACTTCAATCATTTTTCTAACAAAGGCCGCTGTATGCTTTGTGCAGACGTCTCCAAAGCATTGCGTTTTAGTTGCTTACAGGGGGAAAGGGAGGTCTCAGGGGGTTCCTGGATTATGTTTGGTGCAGGCTGCTTTTGGAGTTTCAGGGTTTTCTGGATTTGAGCGAATGTACAGCCTTACAGGACGTCCTCTGTGCTGTGCGGGCTGCCTTTGGCTCTTTTTAACCCCCATCTTCCTCACAAACATGCCTTTGCAGCTTCATGTTAGCAAGTGTGTACACTTATTGAATGTGTGACAGTGTTGTTGTTTGTGCAGTAGATGGAGGTCCATAGAGAATAGTGGGTGGGGGTGGCTTGAAGTGTGTACTCTGTGTACACTTGGACACTGACATGGTTGTTTGAGGGGAGTAGAGAACGGATTGGATTCACTTGGTTTACTCATCCATTTCACCAGGAACCGCAGAACACCCTGCATCCCTATTCATTGTCATAAGGGAACTTTTGAACCCTTGGTTGGTTTTTTCTGAGTGCTGCTCAGTGGAGAGGACCAGAAGTTAATGCACCTATCTGTGACATGGAACAGAGTATGTATTTGCTTTTCTTTGGCTCACAGGCCACAATGGCTTGAAGCTTGTTGTTTTTGTCATTTATTCTGGCTCTTGAGCCAAAATGGTAGAAACCTTGCTTCTTTGGTATGCTTTTGTAGGCTTTGAAGCCATATTGGTCCCAAATCTATATTTTTATGATTTCATTCCCATTTTTATAATGCTTTATGATTGTAGTTGATTCTCCACCTTCATTATTGGAATATGAACCCTTCACACTGTCCAAATGTGTGTGAAACTCTTATTTTGACACAGCCATTGCAGCTGACGGTTTAACACACCTGGGATCATTAGCTCTTGAATTTGGCAAATTCATCAGGATTTTGCTTCACGTATGCACACAAAATGGTAAACATGTCTCTAGATGTGCATAATCACATTTTTAAAGTAGCTTTCTTGCATGCATTTCTTGCATGCAAGTTGTGAAACTAATTCGCCTCCTTTCTCAACCATCGTCTGTAGGTATACTTCAGACTGAACTTTTTTTTTTATTGAGCTTTATTGTATGTTGGATTATACACACCCCATGACTATTCATCTGTTTGGCAGGCCAGGAGAGCTTGTTGGTAAATTTTTTTTATCTGTTTTACTTAAGACAAACCACTGTGCCGTTTGCCCGGAAAGACCTTCATCTGTTTGTTTTGTTATTTTGCTGGTAATGAGTGACTCACAGGGTTTGGGTCTTTTTTTTTTTTTTATAAGTACTCATGCATCCATTTTACCCAGAGTACATTTACAAGGTTATGGAGAGATTATGGTTGCTTAGTTTAGTTTAATGACTGGCTTAATTCACCAGAGTTCTCCCCCAGTTCTCTCTCGCTGGTTGTTTTGTGTGTGTGTGTGTGTGTGTGTGTGTGTGTGCATCCTTCGGCTCTGTTCATCATTGTGTGTTTTAATGCTGTAAAAGGACACACACGGTCTGCTCCTGCTCTTGCAGTGAAAATTCCACTAAACGGATGGAAGTAATTCCGAGTCATTTAAGGTGACTGGCACATGAGTTCCTGCGTTTGTTTATGGCAGTACTGAAACGCTGTGAAAAGCTCCTCACGTTGACTCTGTGAGCGCAGTCACTCTTCTCTCTGTATTGCTTGCATGCCAGTTTATTAAAATCACTTGTGTGACTTTTTTTTTGCTCTTCAAGTCATTGGTTTTCTCGTTTGTTCTGTCATCTTTTCCCATCAGGCTCCCCGAGTTTGTTTTAAGTTCCATTTTAAGGTTTTTTCAACCACTATAAACTTTCCATAAACAGTGACTGCAGCACAAAGTCCCCTTTTCTCCAGAGTGTTGTCATATTGGCTGCGTTACCATTTGCCTTCGCTCTTTATATTGGTATATTTTTCTCCTTCAGTTCCTTTGGTTACCAGTAATATATGGTAGAGATGGGTTTTGTCCCTTTGTAGCCTATCTGCGACTCATTCTGCAAGACACACTCGCTCGGCTGGCTCCCTCCCACTGGACTCTGGGATGCGAATGCTTCACTGAGGTTGGGTAATGGATAGTAAGTGAAATATCTAGTTCAGTATTGTGGAAGGAGCAGGGGACAGAGCAGTTTGTGTCCACCCCAGCAGCCTGCCCCAGAATCCTATTTATATATTTATTACACAGTGTGACATCTCTCCTCTTAGTGGCAAGTCAGAGGCTGCCGCAAACCCCCCACCCCCCAGCCTTTTCACCCGGGGGGGGGAATGATTCTGTCATGGAGGTGCAACGGCGGGTGTTTGGGGGGGTGGTAGAAACACGATTAATAGCAGCAAAGCTGAGAAATGCTATATTTATGGTCGTATGAAGCTGGTATGAGGATCCCAGTGTGAGTTCAGCTTTGTCTAATGCATATCTTCTGCCCTCTCTCTGTCTCGCCTCACCCAGAGAACCCAGGCGAAGCTGACCTGTGGCTCCTCAACAGCTGTACCGTGAAGAACCCAGCTGAGGACCACTTCAGGAACTCCATCAAGTAAGGCCTTGGCACGCCTCACACGGTGCCTCACACGGCCCCACGTGCAATCAAAACACAGGAGAAAATGGCAATGTATATTTACTTTGTCCAACGGCATAGTCTCCACTCAAATTGCAGTTTTTTAAAGGAACCTTTGTCAAGTTGAACTGTTTTGTTGCAGTTCAGTAGCTATAAAGATGACAATGTCCCCTCCTTCACTAACTCTGCAAATGTGAATTACTCCCCCGAGTTAATGACAGGTTATGTCTGCAACCAACGATGGTGAAAAAGACTGAAATGAGGACAGTGAAAATAGCCTCCTCATTGGAGGAGAGGACACAGTATGAGTCATTCATAGGGTTGTAGTAGGACCTATTTCACACTGAGGCCTGTGTAGATATGTTCCAGCAGCCTCGCTGAAACAGAAGGCCCTTAAAGTTTCCCCAGTGCCTTTTAGGACCCATTCTCCAAAAAACAGATAATGACGAAAAGGGCCCTTGACTTGTGGCTCCCTGTCATTGTCTTCACCTGGCATCCTTCATGTTTTCATGTACCTTTACTATGTCCTCTGTCTCCTTCTGTCGGTCTGTTGATCCCCCCCAAACCGAAGAAAAGGAAAGCGCTGACAATGGTACAGGGGACCTGTATGAGGGTTAGTGGAACTGTATGAAGCAGTTAAGTACACTTAGTAGTACTGTATGTAGAGAAAAAAATTGGAAAATTATTTTTTAAAAAGGAAGAATTTGAGAATATTAAGCTAAGCATAACTGTGCGTGACAGTGTAGTATCATTCCATATTGCTGTTGCATGAAGATGGAAAAGCAGTGACAGTAAATGGGGAGTGAGCTAGGGATTTGGTACACCTGAAATGGCACTGGCATGCGGCCACATTAATGTCACAGGATGTTCGCATTTTGTCCCGAGAGAGAGAGGATGAGAGCCACCTGAGAGGGACCAGAGAGATATAAGAGCTGTGTGTTCACTCTGTTCAGTGAATGTTACCCAGATGAGGGTCTGTCACTAACCAGGTGCTCCCCTCCCTCAGCAGGCAAGGAAGAAAAATGGTCTGTAGGCCGAATATAAAGATCTTGTTAGCATCGCGCAGAGGTGTGCCTTAAAAAGTCATTGGAGACAGAACGCGTGCGGCTTAGTGCTGGAGACTGAATGCGTGCGGCTCAGTGCTGGAGAACGAATGCGTGCGGCTCAGTGCTGGAGACCGAATGCGTGCGGCTCAGTGCTGGAGACTGAATGTGTGCGGCTCAGTGCTGGAGACCGAATGTGTGCAGCTCAGTGCTGGAGACCGAATGCGTGCGGGTCAGTGCTGGAGACCGAATGCGTGCGGCTCAGTGCTGGAGCGGAGGCCTGTGTGGCTCAGTGCTGGAGACCGAACGCGTGGGGCTCAGTACTGGAGCGGAGGCCTGTGTGGCTCAGTGCTGGAGACCGAACGCGTGGGGCTCAGTACTGGAGCGGAGGCCTGTGTGGCTCAGTGCTGGAGACCGAACGCGTGGGGCTCAGTACTGGAGCGGAGGCCTGTGTGGCTCAGTGCTGGAGACCGAACGCATGCGGCTCAGTGCTGGAGCGGAGGGCTGTGCGGCTCAGTGCTGGAGACCGAACGCGTGTGGCTCAGTGCTGGAGCGGAGGCCTGTGCGGCTCAGTGCTGGAGACCGAACGCGTGTGGCTCAGTGCTGGAGCGGAGGGCTGTGTGGCTCAGTGCTGGAGACCGAACGCATGTGGCTCAGTGCTGGAGTGGAGGGCTGTGCGGCTCAGTGCTGGAGACCGAACGCTTGCGGCTCAATGCTGGAGTGGAGGCCTGTGTGGCTCAGTGCTGGAGACCGAACGCGTGGGGCTCAGTGCTGGAGCGGAGGGCTGTGCGGCTCAGTGCTGGAGACCGAACGCGTGTGGCTCAGTGCTGGAGTGGAGGGCTGTGCGTCTCAGTGCTGGAGACCGAACACGTGTGGCTCAGTGCTGGAGTGGAGGGCTGTGTGGCTCAGTGCTGGAGACCGAACGCGTGTGGCTCAGTGCTGGAGTGGAGGGCTGTGCGGCTGGCTCTTCTCAGAGCTACTAATTAAGAGGCTAATTGAAGTGAGAGGATGGGGCCTGGGGACCCGGAGCGCCAGAGCCCTGGAGCTGTCGGCCTGAGATCTGCCGCTTCCTATATCCAGCTGAATGCCTTCCTCCCCTCTCAGAACAGGGACGTGCTGCATGTGTGTGCGTGTGTGTGCGTGTGAGTTTGTATGTGTGTGTGCGTGCACACGTGTGTGTGTGCACGTGAGTGCGTGCGTGTGTATGTGTGAGTGAGTGCGTGTGTGTGTCTGTATGTGTGCACGTGTGCGTGTGTGGCACACGTGCATTTGCATGCTAGATGGTGTATGTAAATGTTTGATAGAGAGGTTGTGCATGGGTTAGTGTGCTTCACTACTGAGTGAATGAGCCTTGAGGGACAGGGGTTCTGTGTATGTGGAAATTTGGGCCTATCTCTTCTCCTCTTTCGGATTGTGTTTAATCATGAGGAAATTCAGTCCATATACAAAACAAAACCAGAAGGTTATAGGATTGTGACTAGCCTTTCTGTTAACTCCTGAAAAAAGGGATTACGATATGTAATATAAACCATTTTTTCACTGCATATTAATTTCAGGTAGTGTATAAATTTTCACACATCATACACACCTCTGTCCACTGGTACAGTTCTGCACGTAAAATTGATCATAATTTGTAGAGGTATATACAGTTTCTTGCCTTTTTTATTGAAATAGCACCATAATTGTATGAAATTAGAAAACAGAATATATAATATTATTAATCATGTTATATTGGAATTCTGAGTTTCTTATTTTAACGAAGGCCTTAATACATGTTGTGTCATTGCCAAATTTGAAGTTCATGCAGCGCTTTGTGATGTGAGCTGACAGCTTGTTTACAGCATGGATGTCTAATGGAGAGTGGGTGCCGTGCCTCCCCGCTGTGTGAGTGGGAGAGGGGTGCTTTTCATCGCTCTGCGTTTAAAGCAGCGCAGGATCAAATGAGGAGATGGCTTTCCCTGTCTCGTTTAAGGGCAGCCCAGCAGGTGACCTGAGAGGCGTGCTTGAGCCTGCGCTCCTCTTCCACAGAGAGAGCACTGTTGTATCTCCCTGTGGTTTGCTGGTGACACGCGTTGCACCTGCTGCACGTATCAAATCACCGCTCTTGCCCCTTAAGCGTTGCCTGCAAAATTTGATGACACTTTCATTGTTTCGCCTTTTTTTCCTCAAAACTCGAATGAAATTATGAGGAATGTTGAGATTGGCAGACCGCACTCCTCTGGGGCTGAGAACATCACATCGTTTGCATAAAAAATGTCAGGTTAACGTTGATGGAACATTTATTTTTTTATTATTCTGCCTCATCGTGAGTGGGTATGAGATGTGGCTTTTTATAGGGGAGGCTATCAGCTTGATTTGGAGAAGGGATCGTAGAGGAGATGTTTCTGTGGTTTGTGTCCAAAGCTCGAGTTTGAGGTTAGTGGTTTGAATGAGAGAGATGTGTGTGTGGTGTGTGTCCAGAGCTCGAGTTTAAGGTTAGTGGTTTGAATGAGAGAGATGTGTGTGTGGTGTGTGTCCAGAGCTCGAGTTTAAGGTTAGTGGTTTGAATGAGAGAGATGTGTGTGTGGTGTGTGTCCAGAGCTCGAGTTTGAGGTTAGGGGTTTGAATGAGAGAGATGTGTGTGTGGTGTGTGTCCAGAGCTCGAGTTTGAGGTTAGGGGTTTGAATGAGAGAGATGTGTGTGTGGTGTGTGTCCAGAGCTTGAGTTTGAGGTTAAGGGTTTGAATGAGAGAGATGTGTGTGTGGTGTGTGTCCAGAGCTCGAGTTTGAGGTTAGGGGTTTGAATGAGAGAGATGTGTGTGTGGTGTGTGTCCAGAGCTTGAGTTTGAGGTTAAGGGTTTGAATGAGAGAGATGTGTGTGTGGTGTGTGTCCAGAGCTCGAGTTTGAGGTTAGGGGTTGAGATGTGTGTGTGGTGTGTGTCCAGAGCTTGAGTTTGAGGTTAGTGGTTTGAATGAGAGAGATGTGTGTGTGCTGTGTGTCCAGAGCTCGATTTTAAGGTTAGTGGTTTGAATGAGAGAGATGTGTGTGTGTGGTGTGTGTCCAGAGCTTGAGTTTGAGGTTAGGGGTTTGAATGAGAGATGTGTGTGTGGTGTGTGTCCAGAGCTCGAGTTTGAGGTTAGGGGTTTGAATGAGAGATGTGTGTGTGGTGTGTGTCCAGAGCTCGAGTTTGAGGTTAGGGGTTTGAATGAGAGGCCCGCAGCCTTGACCGAGCAGCACTCAAAACCTTCACTCAAATTTGCTCAAACCACCATGGCCACCCTCAGTTCACAAAATCAAGCCTTGGTTCTGTGCAGTGATGGGGGAGTGCGGTTTCATTGAACTAGCAATGGGAGGAGCTACATTATAGCATCAATGACTCAGTGATTTCAACCACTGACCACAGTGAACCAATCAAAAATGTCCCTCTCCCCAATGTCAGACAGGACAGTGATTGACAGCCGAATATAGCTCCACCCTAACTGGGGTCATAAAATCTATTTCCTAGCCATAACTAGTTGTTTTCTGGTTTTTATTTTTTCAAATAAGACATTCTTTGTGTTCATTTGAAAATGTTACTGAACTTTAAAATACCCCATCACAGAATTGCATTTTGAAATGACTCAGTAATTTTATGTGAAAATGTGTATCCTGAATAGGGTAATTAAGCAAGTACTGTCAAATCACCTGTTGTGTCTCGCATCTCTGACAGGACTGTGCACAGGAAAACAGGAGTTTGTGTGTTCCGCTCTGTTCATCGTTAAAAGCCTTAATTAGCATACATCATACAGTGATAAGAGCTTGAATTTGGATTTGTTGTGGAGGGGGCCTGGGGGGATTGGCAGTGAATGGTTTGACTGACAGTGCTGTTACAGACAGCTCCTTTCAGACAACATTGTCTCATTCTCATTTCACATCACAGGAAAGTATGAAAGCACTAACAGTTGTTTCCAACAGAAGAGCAACACATTTTGAAAAAAAGTCTGTTTATTTTGGTAAAACTCATCAGGAAGTGACTATCTGATTTTCTTCAAACGTTTCTCATCTCCTAAGCCCAGATACCCAGGGTTTTTTTTGTGCGATTCTTTTCCTAATCACAGATTCTGATAATTTTACACATTGTCTTTGGCGTCTCTTGAGTAATACAAATTGACTTAAAACTGAGCAGTGCAATCTTCTTAATCCTAATGAATATGCGAATAATATTGAATTGCTCTGAATAATAAGGCCTTTTCAGAATTGCACAGTTCAGTACCCTGAAAGGGATTTCCATAAAAAGGCACAGCGCAGTGACAGATCGGGAACGTCCTGCTGTAATGCAAATGCAATTAAAGCTTCATTCAGCGACCCTGGCCGGCTCGGGTGCCAGACGCCCCGCACTTCTCCGCGCCTCTCATGGACTTCCATTGTGGCGTCCGCCCAGAGCAGTCGCCGATTGTTACTTTGGATTTCCATATTGATTTCAGTGTACCACGGCCCTGCCCTGCGAGCAAATACAGACAAACACACGTGCTCAAATCAAGCCCATTGTAGGGTGGAGAGGGTTTTGAGACGCACACGTGGCATAAAGGAAATGGAGTCAATAGGGGAGGGTGAGGGGGAGGAGGAGGTAAAGAGGCATTGACTGAAGGCAGCTTGGGCTTTGTGGCATTGCCCCCTCCTTCCCAGCATTCCTTGCTGTTGGCACCCTCTTCTCACATGACCCAGAGGGAGCGGCAGCCTGTTGTTCGGTGTGCTGGGGATGGCGCAGGCTGACCACACGGTCTGGCACGTGGCTGGTGGAAGGCGACGGTCAGTCAGACTCGCGGTCAGTCAGACTCGCGCTCAGTCAAACGCTCCTGCTCCCCCTGGCACAGCGGCTGCAGTGGCACCGTCCCGTCCTCCTCTGCTGGGAGGGGCACACTGCTCCCCCCATGCCCCCCGCACATCGACCTTACAGTCTGATGATCAGCCAAAGCGATTGTGTGCACGAGGTCTGGAGAAATGAGTTTAACGCCTGCCCCGTGTGTGACTCCCCCTTGCCAGGCCCACACACCAAAATGTTTTTTTTTTTTTTTTTTTTTTTTGAAAAGGCTCTACTGAGCTCCTTCACTACTGTGAGATTGTGTTTCTGTGCTCTTTCATCTCCCCAGTCATAACTACCCTGGTAGCTGGAGAGAGAGCAGTGCATGCAGGAATAAGAGCAAACTACAGCTTGACTGCAGTGCACACAATCGGCTTTCTCCACAGATTTGCTTTTACCGCCAAGTGCTTTGTTCTATGTGGTCTCTGGGTGGCAGAAATAAGGGTTTCTGTCCAAACAATTTCTTGTTTAGACAGAACAACACACACACATGTCTACATGCTTCAGCTCACTCATAGCATGTAGACATCTCTAATTTTCCATTTGCATTCTTAGAGCTAGCCTATAGGGGGCAGTGTCTTCTCACAATCTCTGAGAGTGTGGAGCCGGAGTGGGGCAGCCATGCAGCGATGTGTGGAAAGGTCCGTTTGGCAGGCCATGCAGAGAGCTGGATAAGCCGGCCGCAGCATAGCATGCAATGGGGAGGGGCAGTGGTCTGCTATGCTAGCAGAGCACCAATGCCTTCTCTTCACCTCTAGAGACATGCAGACAGAGCTTGAGGGTATTTGCATCGGTCATCAAAGCGCTTTCTGTAGCCTCTGCACCAGACGCTTTGAGATGAGTCTGCACTCTTGGGCCCTGTTCAGTGGAGCTGTAAATGTGCCTGTCCTCTGACCTGCTCTGAAAAACCAACATGCGGGTGACGCATGCATATATGGCAGCAAAGCTTCTCCCCCTCGGCCTGAGAAGCATTTTGCATTTACATGTTAGCACAGGACCAGAGTAACGTGCATTACTTCCTTTTTTGCAGTCCATTTGTATGGCTGGTTTAATTTTGCATTTCTCTTAAGCATCTTGATCAAGGGTACCATGGCAGTGCCTTGTAGTGCCTGTTCCAGTACTGTGGCCTGTTGCTTCAGTCTGTTTCCGCCGGCGCAGAAATATGGGCACGATCTCCAGATCAGATGCAACGGCACAAGGAGTGCTGCCAGAGAGAGAAAGGCTAAGTGTGTGGGCTGCGTTCCCCCCCAGTCCCCCCGCCAACACCATTCGCAGATATCACTACCCTGGCTTGTGTTCTCGCCGGAGGTCAGTGAAACCTCCACTTTCAAACAAGGGGTTACACAGAGGAAACAGAGAGCAGTAATATATAACATAGACCCTCAGGGCCCTCTGGGCAATAAACAACATTGTTCAATACAGAAATGTATTGGAAATTACCACTGATGACATAAGCCCAGAGGGCTGTTCCTTGGGTCTGTTTTTCATTCAGGACCCAGTAAAAAGATGTAATTTATTTTACGATTACATTAAATATACATGAGTGAAAAGTCTCCTGCACGCTGAATTGCTCCACGGATGCCAGGAGAAGGGGAGGCTGCCCTTTGTCTTCACACATCTCCCTCTCAAGTTGAATTGAAGGTATATATGTGTGTTTTATGTGTGTTTACTGCTGCCATAGGATAACTGGTATTATGGTGCTGGGTGCTGTTCTGCAGGGCCTTATTCACGGATCCACAACATTTCTGTTAAACCAAAGAGATTTATGCAGTTACCGAAAGAGAGAGAGGGGGAAAAAAAGAGAAACCGGTTTTGCAGGCTGTTATCAGTGTGGTGACAGGATATAACGTTGAAAGATAAGGTGTTGCTGTCTGTTGAAGCACGGTAGCCAGTGTCACTGACAGAACGCAGGTCGAGCTGAAAGCTATGAACTGATGACAGTTGAGAAGCTTCAATTTGACTAGCCCTCACTGTTAGAACACTTTATGTGGGGCTGTTGACAGATCTGTATAAAGGTGCTTGCTTCAGCCTGAAGACCTAAAAATATTACACCAGTTGCCCATTATAAATTTGTACTGATAAGGTGAAAGCTTTAATTTTGTCCTGCACACATCTTAAAGCATTGTCTTAGTTTTTAGTTATTTTAGAGCAGACTTTTTAAACCATTCAGACCTCCTTGGTTCCTGGGTATTTGCGTTTGTCGGATGTCTCCCACCATTTCACACACAGCTTCCTGGGGCATAGGAAGGCCATGTGTTTTACCCCCCGGGAAAAGGGCCTCTAATTGATTCATCAATATAACGGTTTCTCCCCTGCTTTGGCCTGAATTAATCTGTCATCTCTCCCTGAGATTGTCGGAGTGAAGATTGAAGCGTTTCTGGCAGGTGACAGACAAGGTAGGCCGTTTCTTTTGTGTTATTACTTTTCCTCAACTCACACAGCAGAACGGTGAAAGAAGGTTTCCATACAGAGAAATGCTCCTGACAAGGAAACATCTGGACAACAAAAATTCTAGAAATCGTACATATGTCCACGGGGATGTTGCGATATTCACAGCCTCTAGAATGAATGCAAAGGCATGGGGGAAAACGGGTTCACCGATTATTCTGCGCCCGCTATACAAAAAGGCAGGGAAGGTTTGCTGTACATCTGCAGGGGGTCGACAAATGAAAAGGAACACCTAGCATTGCATAAATATCAAGTAACCAATAAGAAATATTGTCAACCTGTGCATTCAGAATAGCTGCAGTTTTTCTTGGAATACTGCCATACAAGTTCCAGTGTGTGTTGTAGTAGGATTTTGGATCTGTCCTGAAGGAGGAGTGCCTCTGGTTCTTGAGGAAGGAAGCAGGTGGAACCTGGTGCCTCAACACTTCCCAAAAAGGTTCAGTCATATTTAGATCTGGCTATTTTGAAGGCCATGGAAGGCATTTGACTTAATTCTGGTGTTCATGAAAGTATTCTTGAATTTGCTTTGCAGTGTGCCTGGTGTTGTTATGGAATACAGAGATATCATGAGAGAACAGTGCCTTTTAAAATGGCCCAATAATGCACCTTGGCCATCATACAGTATGTTAGTTAGTGTATGTAAATACATTTCTTTTAGGATGATGTTGATCAGTACTGTCAGTGAGCAAAAACATAAAAAACAAAGAAATTCAAAGGACCTTTCATATTTACATTCATGAAACGTGTGCCTTTGCTGGCATTGTGAATTTGGTAAGTGGAAGCAGCCGGCCATTCCTGGAAGGATGTGTGGTGTTGCAGTGAAACGCTCAGAGGGCTGTCTGCTGCAGGAGACCAGTCTGCACACATCAGGACCCTGCTGCAACCCCAGCGCTGCCGAGTGGCAATAACACAAGCAGACCTGACAATCACGCCAAAATAAATGAGTTGAGGGGTTTAAACAAGTGCACTGGGGTTTCAGAAGTCTTTTATCACTCATTTAAAAAGCTGGAAAGAAAACAATATTTATTACTTTTGGAGATAAGGGACTCCAAGGCACCAGTGGTGTATGCTGCCGCAGTAAGGAGGGGGGAGGGAATTTCACCTTAATGAGATCTAATTTTTGGTGCCAACAGGATCTGTGGAGGGGCGTCCTGTAGTTTTATGAGGCTGCTTTGCAATGAGATGTAATTTAATTTGTGTAGAACGGAAGGTAATAATGTGTCTGTGTGCCATTAATGACGGAAGCTTGGGGGGTCGGTCGAAGGCATTGTGCTCGTCTCTCTCCCGTGGGTGGACACGGCCGCAGGCGTGACCCGAGGTTCTGGACGTGCGGCTGGGCCCCTGCCCTCACGGTGGAACCACTTAACCACGGCGCTCTTGTGCGATTTGGAGCAGGCCATGGGGGGAAGGGGGGACGGGAAGACCCTCTCTCATTGAAGTGGGAACGGGGGGGTGGTGACCCTCTCTCAAATAGGTGGCTGGGAGGGGGGGGTGGAGGGGGGGCACAGGGTGGGGGTAACCCTCTCTCATTGAGGTGGGCACGGACGGGGGCGACCCTCTCTCATTGAGGCGGGGACATGGGGGCAACCCTCTCTCATATAGGTGGCTGGGGTGGGGGGGGGCGGTCTACGGAGCATGGGGTGGGGAGACCCTCTCTCATTGAGGTAGGCACTGGGGGGCGACCCTTTCTCATATAGGTGGCCAGGGGGGCGACCCTCTCTCATTGAGGCGGGCATGGGGGAGGCTACTCTCTCATTGAGGTGGGCACGGGGGGGTGACCTTCTCTCATTGAGGCGGGCATGGGGTGGGGGGCGACCCTCTCTCATTGGGTCGAGCCACCCTGGCTGTCAGTGGGGGGGGGGGGGGTGAATCGCATTCACTCAGCTTCCAGGAAGAGATGAGGCAGGTGATCTCCCTGTTTTACTGGGGGAAGAAGGTAGACTGGGGCGCGGCTCACTCTACCCGTATTCATGTTGGCAGTCACCAGCGAGGTCTTCGGGGAGCAGTTTCCTTTAAATGACAAAAGGCAGATCAGACCCCCCCCCCCAGTTCATGTAACCCAAGTAACCACAGTCAGTCACTGCTGCAAGCCAACCACTCTGCTTTGAGGCCAGTTTTCAGTCTAATGTCAACAACAAAAACATTGATTTCATTACACAAGTAGGCAGAGCCATTACATGCCAACATTCGTTTGTAAATAAATAAATTGGTTTGATTTATTATTGTGTATTACCATTGAGAAGTGGCTTTTAAATGCTTAACTACTTTTTGAGACCATACAAATTCTCCAGAAAATGTTTTTGCAGACATGTTTTCCATCGGTGTGGTCCCTGGGAAAAAATAAAAATAGTCAGTTGCTAGGATGCAGCTCCACACATAACCGTGGTCCTGAGGAGAACAATTTTGCCTTTAACGCTGAAGGAAAAATGAAATGGCACTTATTGAATGCATTCTCTCAGCATAGACAGTATGGCACACACTGAAATGAATCTCCAGCATAGACAGTATGGCACACACTGAATGAATCTCCAGCATAGACAGTATGGCACACACTGAAGTGAATCTCCAGCATAGACAGTATGGCACACACTGAAGTGAATCTCCAGCATAGACAGTATGGCACACACTGAAGTGAATCTCCAGCATAGACAGTATGGCACACACTGAAGTGAATCTCCAGCATAGACAGTATGGCACACACTGAAGTGAATCTCCAGCATAGACAGTATGGCACACACTGAAGTGAATCTCCAGCATAGACAGTATGGCACACACTGAAGTGAATCTCCAGCATAGACAGTATGGCACACACTGAAGTGAATCTCCAGCATAGACAGTATGGCACACACTGAAGTGAATCTCCAGCATAGACAGTATGGCACACACTGAAGTGAATCTCCAGCATAGACAGTATGGCACACACTGAACTGAATCTTCAGTTCCCCGTGCTTTGAGAGACCACGCCAGTGTGATTGCTCAGCAGATTGGTATTCATCTTTCATAGCCCGGCACATTGTGAACCCCAGGGTTTATTTCAAAGGCCGGCCCTGGAGTGCGCCCCTCAGTCGCCCCGTATCGATCCCGTAACCAGGCTATTACTACGTCTGCAAAATCTGAGCTGCCATGCCGTCCTGTTGACCGGTATTTTTTATAGTGTAGAAGAAGGGGGGGGCGGTGTGGAGGGGAGGCAGTGACCTTCATCCACCTGAGATTCTTCATCATTGTTGCGAACCACCATGGGGTTATGTTGATCACTCTGCAGCGGTAGACTTAAGTCGTTATTGATCCTCCCCTATCTTCTGGCCTGCCCTACACAGAGTAAATAAGCTTTTACATAATTATTCATCAAGCAGCATCCCAAAAATCTGCCACCCCCCCCTCTCACCGTGACCCCCCCCCCCATTTGTTTGGCTCTTGCCCCCCACTGCCCCCTCCTCCCTGCCCTTAGCCCCCACCCCTCTCACCGTGACCCCCCCCCCCCCCCCATTTGTTTGGCTCTTGTCCCCCACTGCCCCCTCCTCCCTACCCTTAGCCCCCACCCCTCTCACCGTGACCCCCCCCCCCCCCCCCCCGTTTGTTTGGCTCTTGCCCCCACTGCTGCCCCCTCCTCCCTGCCCTTAGCCCCCACCCCTCTCACCTTGGCCCCCTCTTTTGTTTGGCTCTTGCTGGCACAGGAGATTGATTGCAGCCTTGGTCCAGGAGTTCACCCGCCTTTGAAAGTTAACAGTTGTTAATGAGTTTAGCCCCCGGAGCAAACGATTTTATCTTGTTCAGTAACCAGCTCTAATTAGCTTCAAACACTTGGGCAATGGCAGTGCGACGACATCTCCGAGCCCCTGTGTGGAGGAAAATGTGCGTCTCCCGCTCGTTAGTTCGTCCAGACCAGGTGACTGTGGGGGTGGGGTCTTAATTGCAGCCGTAAATTTGCATATGATTGGAACAGGAGAGGTTGGGCGATGAACCCTCGTGCATGTCATGCCATGGCCACAGGGAAGGTGTACAATTAAATTTGCCAGATTTAACACCATTCAGTGGTATGTATTGTATTCATTGCTATCTCTCTTCAGTAAGACACAGCCCCATTTTGGATTTTTACAGAATAAGTTGTCTGAAAATACAATTTTTAAAAGGTACCTGTGCTTCGTCTGTCTCTGCAACCTGTACACACACTTTACCAGTTACTACTTTAATATATCTAAACTAACTGGCAGCAAGCATTCGATTTTAAGTTTTCTAACAGTCATCAGTGTTTGACAAGACACCATGGAAAGGGATATTTGGCTGTTATAGGGCTAAATTACTTCTTTTGATTCACAAAAAGCAAAAAAAAAGCACAGTCATTAAGTGTGTTAAGGCTCAAGATTTTCTCCAGTGTCCCCTACGCTTTCCTCTGATTGGGCCATTGTGAAGGGGGTGGCAGGGTGTATAGTCAGGTTTGGGAAGATCGCCTTCTGATCGTGCCTTGTGCCCCTCTGTGTTTTGCAAGTCAGCTCCTTGTTTTGTGTGAGGGGCCACTTTCTGACAGTACTGCGCCGCAAAGATCCAAGTGAAACATCAGTGGTGTTTGTGGAAGTGTGTTCTCTTGTCAGGATTCTGTGGAAGATTTCCATTGGTCACACGCTGTGTGTGTTTACTTATTATCTGTGCTGCGAGATTGCTGGAAGCGCTGTTGAATCGGATGAATGAAATGCCTCTTAATTTATTTAGTCTCCAGTCTGAGTGCGTAACCATTGTGGCTGCCATCACTTTGCTTAAAAACAGTAGAATATCTGTATAGTGCCCTGAAATAAACTTATTTTGAGAACCAACAAAGTTGTTCACTGTTTTTACCAACCAACCAATAAACAAGCAGTATGTTTATTTTTATTTAAAGAATCTATATTTTACATTTGTTGTGCACAAAAACTTTAAAGGTTTTCATTTTTTACATTACATTACATTATGGGCATTTGTTAGACGCTCTTATCCAGAGCGACTTACAAGGCCAAGTGCATAAGAACAGTACAAAAAGTGCGAAGATAAACCTCGAGAGGGGTAAAGTCCCAAGTGCCAAGGTAATCGAATAGATCAGGACTCCCCTAGAGACTACAAACTTGCTAAACAGCCTAGTTAAAAACAATCACAAATTAAGAGCATAGTTTTAAAAAAAAAAAAAAAAAAACAATCACAGATTAGTGCAAATAGGAATAGACACATTACAAAGAGCAAGGGAGGGGAGGGGAGAGGTGCAGCCTGAAGAGGTGAGTCTTCAGTCTGCGCTTGAAGATGGCCAATGACTCTGCTGTTCTGACCTCCACGGGAAGATCATTCCACCACCGGGGGGCCAGGACAGACAGCAGACGTGACCTGGAAGTGCAGGAGCGGAGAGGGGGCTGCCTCAGGCGACCAGAGATGGCAAAACGGAGGGGTCTGGCAGGGGTGTAGGGTCTGACGATCGTCTGGAGGTAAGCTGGAGCTGTCCCCTTAACAGCCTGGTATGCTAGCACCAAAGTTTTAAATTTGATGCGAGCGATAACAGGCAGCCAGTGGAGGGCAGTCAGCAAGGGGGTCACATGAGTGTCTCTAGGGAGGTTGTAGATCAGACGGGCTGCAGCATTCTGGATGAGCTGCAGGGGTCTGATGGCGGACGCTGGAAGACCTGCAAGAAGGGAGTTGCAGTAATCCAAGCGGGACAGAACCATTGCTTGGACCAGAAGCTGAGTAGAGTAGGTGGTGAGGAAGGGGCGGATTCTTCGGATGTTGTACAGAAAGAACCTGCACGCCCGACTCACAGCCGCGATGTTCTCGGAGTGTGACAGCCTGTTGTCGATCACCACTCCGAGGTTCTTCGCACAGGATGAGGACGAAACCAGGGTGTCCCCAAGCGAGATGGAGAAGTTCAAGATGGGAGAGGAAGGAGCAGGAAAGAAGAGCAGCTCGATCTTGCCTGGGTTGAGCTTAAGATGGTGTTTATCCATCCAGCTCTGGACATCCCTCAGGCAAGCCGAGATGCGAGCAGAAACCTGTGTGTCTGACGGAGAGAAGGAGAGGTAGAGTTGAGTATCGTCAGCATAGCAGTGGTAAGATAGACCATGAGCAGAGATTACAGAGCCAAGAGAACGAGTATAGAGGGAGAAGAGGAGGGGACCAAGGACGGAGCCTTGAGGAACACCCAAAAGGAATTAAATTTTGGCACCCAAAAGGATTATACCATAAGCAGTGGATCAAACTCGATTAGAATGTTAAAAGAAACACTCACTTAATGGCTTACAAGGAAGACTAAATTACCCACCACAAGATACTTTTACTCGCATTTGGTATCCATGGCTGTGAATTGCAGGCCAATGAGTGCCGTACAGTGTCAGTGTATGTATTGTGGTATTATTTTTTAAACTGGAAGCCCTGGATCGTAAAGGGGGAGGCAGTATCATCACGCACAGTGACTGGTGTGAGGAGAGATGGTGTGTGCAGGGTGTCTAAGGTTTCTGTCCATATCTCTGTGCTGTGTGAGCACGCTCACTTCTGCTTTGTTATTGAATGTGACTCTGTATGTGTAACAGCTTGTGTATGGTAGAGTTTCCATCACTGATTGCTATCGGCTGCCACTCAGCCTGATTGAGCAAGTGGGTTTGTGTGTCATACCCAAAAAGCATGTGTGTGTGTGTCCGTGAGTATGAGAGAGAAAGTCAGTCAGTGTGTATGTCAATATGTGAGAATGTACCTGTGTGTCTGAAAGTGGGATAGTGTTTATGAGAACATGAGTGTGTTTTTATAAGCACGTGGGGGGAGTGTGTGTGATCATGTGTGTGTATGTGAGAACATTAGAGCATGTTTATGAGAGCGTTTGTGTGTGAGTGAGAGAGACAGTGAGTGTGGGCGTGTGTGTCATTGGGAGAGACAATGAGTTTGTGTGTGTGAGAGAGAGACTGTGTGTGTGTGTGTGTGTGTGTGTGTGTGTGTGTGTGTGTGTGTGTGTGTGTGAGCGGTCTATTCATCCACTGAGATTGACCTGGACATGCCTTTACTCAGAACACAGCACATCCAGTCTCTGCAGAAAAACCATAACAAACCAAAAAGAGTGTGTGGGCAGGAGAGCCATTGTGTGTGTGTGTGTGTGTGTGTGTGTGTGTGTGTGTGAGAGTTACAGTGTGAGTGTGTCTGTTTGGGCCGCCTCTGTCTTTCAATGACAGAATCATAAACATGCACTCCATTGGTACAGTGCTATGCTTCTTCCCTTGACCCTGGTGTATTAGGCACTGTGGTGTTCGTGGCAGAGCGGAGAGAGAAGTTCTCCCTTATGTAAGCACAGCAAGGGTTTGACCTCGCTACCAGCTGAACTGGCTTTATCTTATTATCAGACCAGTGCAGTTCTGCGCCTCGGCTCTAATGAAGGCATTGTGGGAGGAAAGCAGGGCTGGCTCCTCTGTGTCAGACAGGGTCACAGTTTCCCTGTGCAAAGCACTTACAAGGTTGAGAGAGATGCAGCTGATTACATTTTCTATTTTAAGTAAAATGCACACATACAATTAGCCACACCTTTACTTTTCAGTTTCTTACATATGCACAATATATGGAACTCTTCTCTATGTATTGAGCTCAATCAAAGGACTGTGCGTCTTAAAACATAGTGCACTCACATAAGATTTTGCTATTTTCAGAATTAAAATGACCAGTGACTTTGAAAAAATCAACTATATACTGTATATTCATGAAAACTGTGAAGTAAATTAAAGTCTCAGCATAATGGCAAGCAGACCATATTCCTGATGTAAAATGTGTCCATTTTTTTGCAGTGAAATATTTTTTGTTCTCGGTCTTGTTGGTGCTTTCGGTGGCAGACGGACGTCTGGTGACAAAATCGCAAGCGAGAAAAGGCAGAAAACTCACCATGGCACAGTGGCTGCGCAAACACTTCTGTTGAGCGTGCTAGCTCTGCTGTCATCCCCTCTGTTTGGTGCTGAAACAGGAGAGGCTTTTGCTTTAAGCAGCACAGAAACCAAAACAAGAGCCCAGAACAAAGAAAAAAAAGGCATCAATGAGAGAGTAAGACGCGTACAGTTGAGTATGGGCCGATAATGAATTGGGATAACCCGATCTGCTAACGAGATGCTCTGTGTATGGTCTGATGAGTAACGCCGCGGAACATGTGGAGGCACTCCAGCTGCCACGGCCTCACCGAGTCCCACCTTCACCCAGGCGACCATATCCCGGGAGTGGGTACTAATGTAATCTCAGCGTGTGCTGAGATCGTTGTTTTTCCTTTTTTTAAATCGTATGAGCTGAATCAATCAGTTTGGCTTTTAGAGACAGGCGACACATAGCATGCCTGTGATTAGAGTAAACAAAGCAGCAGTACCTGCACACCTATCCAGTGTGGACATTCCCCCAGCATTCTGCTGTAATTAGAGTGATCCAGGAAAGCAGCCCGTACCAGATCATGGCCCAACAGGATTGCATTCTTATGAATGTTTGTCAGTTTAATAACGCTTCTGCAAGCATTTACATACATTTGAATATCATGTTAATATTTATGAACGTGTCTGGAAATCTGAAGTAAATTGATAACAGCCACCATAAATAAAAGATCTGGAGCAAGCCCAAAGTGACTGAATGTAAATTATGTATGCACAATTCCGAGGTGAACGAAGGTGGAGGAAAAAAATGATACTGCCTTGTCAGAAACAAGCTGGATAAACTTTAAAGATGGGAAAAAATGGTGGTTGCAGAGTGGCCTTTGCTGTCTGACAGCGCAGATTGTGTATTCATCATCTTTTGGAAACCAGCTATGAATTGTCCTGAGGAGAGAGCATTTTCACAAGCCAGGCGCTAACTTGAATGAAGGGAGCTGCTAGCCATGCGATGGCTCGTTCCAGTGATGTGCTGTTTGACCAGGTGCCCGGTCTTAAAGGCGCCTAGCAGAGCAGATGACCCTCTTTCAGAGATGATGTTATTTTAAACTGAACGTTTTACAAGTGTGTTCATTACTAATATGTAACTATTATTATTACCACTTTCAAGGGTCTCTTCATGATTTTTGGCACTTACATATTTTGTTCTGCTTACCAGCTGTGTTGCTGATTGATGAGTACTATTTTCTAAACCGTCTGTGCTGTTGTTTTTGTATTTGAGTGCCTTCACTGGCTATGTTGCTATTTTATCTGCTATCCACTGGACCAAATGCGAGTAGAGAAGGAAAGCTCAGGCTGTCCAAAAAGCCCAAAAATACATTTCACATGACAACTCATACAAAACATTCTGCTCCAGCAGACCTACAATGCTCATTTGAATTTTTAGCGGTCATTTTAAAGTCTAATGTGTAATCAATATTTTTATTTCTGTAAAAGCATGTATTACTCTTGTCCTTACGCACATCAGCTTTGTTCCACATCAAAACTAAAACACTGAATATTTCTCCGTTTAATAGTATGCAAGCTCCAGTGTGTGAGTTTTATGGACTGCAATCACTGAATTGTTTCCTTTGAGTGTCCTATGGACCATATTTGAGAGCTTTTTGGACAAACTGAGTGTTATATCTGTGTGCTTGTCTTTCATTGTTGATGTTAAACAAAGGCCACAAATATAACATGCGTAATAAAAATCTGTGAAACACAGATGACCGTCGTTTATTACCAAAAGAAGTGTTCTCTGTGTTCATTTTGCTCTTTTTGTTGAAATGCACTTTTGCCCTCAGCTATGTCAATACTGTTGTTTAAGTTGACTATGGTGTAAAAAGTTACTTGCTTGGATTTGAAGTCTGCTCATTTTTTTCCGTTTCACATTCAACTTGATAAACCATTTGAGGAAAGATTTAAAAAGGTGTCATTTTAAATATCTTTCCTGGAAGAAATCTGGACCTCACTGATGCGACCCACCTGTAACTAAGGGCTCCAGGCTGTAACTAAGGGCTCCGGGCTGCTGAGGTTCTGTTTGGTTTGATGTGTAGTGAGTGGTGTCAGAATGAACCTGAGCTACTCACTCGCTTCCCCTAGAAACCTTTTCTCTAATGTGTGTTGCAGTTACATGGCAAAGCATATGCAAATAACCCTTTTTTGCTTCACTGTCGATCCCACGGACGCCTGTGTGAATGGAATCGTATTGATAATAACCTCTGCGTTCACCCTGGGACGCCATTGGCCATGTCACATTTTGGAATGTTTGGCTGTGGAGAATGGTCTCTGCCTGAGCCGAGGTGTGGTGCAGAAGGCAAAGGTAGTGTGATTAGCGAGAAGAGGGAGCACCGAGGCCACATTTAGTTGTAGCCAAATCAGTACAAATCTAAACACGCTGCCAGATCACAGAAGCATTGTGACCCGTTGGGTCCTCTGAATCGCTTGTTTTGTTCTCCTCACTCACCATGTCACAGCAGGGGATTCCCCCTTTAACCCTTTGAGTTCACAGCTTCATCCTGCGATTGGCCTTGTGTGTATCGTTAGCGCTTAATGCTGGGAGCAGTAACCAGTCGCTTCACTTGTTTGTGAGTTAGGACTTGAGCCGGCTGGATCAGCACATGGCCTCTCAGCCTGCTTCAGGAGAGGGGTGGGAACAAAGCACAGTGGGTTTCATGACCATATATGACAGCATTCAGCAGCATGTTAGGCCTCATGGAAGGAAGCTCTCTGAAATACTTATCATGGTCAAGAAGGTCTTAAAAGCAAAGCCTCAAATAAAGAGACACCAAAAACATTTTCTTCCCTCCTGCAATATAAACAATGGACATGATTAAGCAGAAACTTTCGGTTAAGCTTGTTTATCAGAGACTACAATGTTATGCAAAGTCACTTGAGTTTTGACCGGGTGAGCATGTTTGTCTACTTGATGACAACCAGACTCACAAACGTAGACACACTTACACAAACATGACTTCATGCACAAAAAACACCCACAAATGTTTATTTTATTACAAAAACCAGCATATTCATTTTTTTACTACCTTTATTTAACTGTATAGGTCAACAGTCAACATAATTTAATCAGGGCATTGTACGGTTTCACTATAAACCCTTCACTCCACAACTCAGCAATGAACCTGTATGCCCTCTGCCACCAGCTCAGAGTGATTGAGAAGTGTTTTAGTGCTAACCTGGCAATGTCATTCATGTAATGGGAGTAGCAGATACTGAGGTTTTTTTTTTCTCTCCTTGGTTTCTTCCCTTTATTGTACCTTCCCAAGCCCTGCCCCAGGGAACGGGGGAAAGGGGAACCCGGCCTCAGTAGCTTCCCTTCAGAGTCTGGATAAACCACTCTGCCTTACTGCCCCCACAGTATAATTTCATACTGGGTTCATTTTTTAATAGTCCTGATGTCTTTCATCAAGGGATTGGGTAAAACGGGGACCACGACTAATGATTGAGGTCAAACGCAGTAGCAGTAAGTAGCAGCCACTGGAAAAAAAAAAAAAGTTCTCATTTAATAGGCGGCTGACTCCCATCGCTTGTCAGGGTACGATGAAGGATTTATTAGGCCTTGATTATGTAAAAGCCATCCACATATGGTGATTTAATTCAGTATAACTTAAAACCCCATCACTTCCACCCATAGAGCGCAAGAGGCCTGCCTTAAGATAATCACATATTAGCTCAGTCTGTGGTGGCCAGTGGCTTCAGGCCATTTATTTTAGAGTTGTTTTCCTTGGAAGAGGCTGGGAGGTGAAACGGTAATCCTTCACACCTGTTGTGCAAATGAATTTCAGTCTATCTGTTGATAGTGGAGTCTAGTTTGGGTGGCCTTTGCGAGATGGAGCAGAAGTGGCTGTAAGTGTGGTGGGGAAGGGTAAGCCCAGCTGTGCTGTGCAAGCATTCAGGAGCCTGACACTCCTGTAAACTTTCTTTTTTCAATCGGTCTTCTAACAGAACTACCTCCCTTAAAAAAACAAAATGGATGCAAAAAAGTGCCAGTTGGAGATGTATATTTGAACAAGTGACATGGTGTGTTATCTTCAGCTCTGTGGGTTATTTACAGTATCTGCCATTATCAAAGGAAACTGTGTTTACACATTGGCAGTGTGGCGACAAAATCTCTTTGGGCGATAACAGTAGATGGGGAAAGGACACTGTTTGTTTTATCGTTGGACTGCTGTCTAATACATATCAGAGGCAAAGAAATATTTGTGTTTACCTTAAGCCGAGTGTGTGCGAATCGGACAGGTGCTCCCACGATCCTTTGCTGTGGGAACATCCAGGGCAGACCCGCCTCTTACCTCTACTTTCCCAGGCGACCCCCCTCTCCCACCCCCTCATGAATATGAATATTCTATTGTGTTATCATTGTCATCATCATAATTATTGTAAATGTTTGCATGGAGTGTTTTATTTTGTTTTAGCTGAGCTGCGGGCAGATGGCTGACGTTGCTAATCTCTGAAATCTGCTGTTTACCTGCAGATGCGACAGAGCCGTCGGCCAGCTGCCGTCTCTGTTTGCTCTGTGTCGCCATGCCACCCCCCACCCCCTCCTCCCCATGCAAAAAAACCCTGTTCACCGCACTGAGGATCCTGGTGTCGTGCAGAGAACAGGTTTGCAAACTGGCGACCTGAGCGGTTTCGCCCTATTAGTCATCTGTTTGGTTAGCAGCGACCGTTGTGGGGATTGGGATGGGGGGTGTTCCTGTGGTACGGAGGTAGACTGTCACTCTGAGTATTGTTTGCAGAGAGGACAATTCAGCGTGATCACCGCGGTGTTTGGTTTCACACAGACCAAAAAAGTTATTTTGGAAATAGTCAATGCAAGGTGTGTAGTGTATAGTTGATGTGAATCTGTGAACTTTAAGGAGTGTATTGTTAACCTTATTGAAAGTAAAAACATGGTCAGATGGTCAGTGAACTTTTGTTGATGTAACAGTTGAATTAAATTACACTTGTAAAGCTGGTACTACTCAGAGTTAGAGAGAGAATCTTTGGAAGTTTAAAGTGATCAAATTATGGTGTTGACAGTTTAATATTCATATGGCTACTTCAGAAAATGAGGTATTAGAAAGGTAGAAGCTCACAAGCACTTGGAGGATCAAGCAAGGAAGCTGCTTGATATTATTGTATCATAAATCATCATTGGCCTTGTGGAATATGCCATTTTGTTTTTGCAGTGCATTTAAGTTGTTTTGTCCGAAACTTACATGCCTTGACATGTAGCAAACTGGGTCTGTGGAGCTGTGAAATACCCACCTGTTGCTATGTATAGTCTGTCATTCCTCATGGAGGAAACAAAGATTGTCATTGAACTGCATAGAACAGAATGCCGGCAGTGTACCACCTGGCTATAGTTACAACCACAGGCTATAGTTACAAACCTAGCTCTAGAAAATAAACAGTAACAAAAGGCATTGGGTTTTGCCTATTCATGGAAGGAATAATGTGCTCCCTCATTAATATGTCAAGCTTTTTATGAGTCATCTGGTAGTGCTAAGTGTCCTGTGCTGATAGGCAGGGCCCCCATCAGGGAGGGGCCAGGAAGAGGGGTGCAGAGGCTCAGGGGTGCACAGTGGCCTCGGCTCTGCCTCCTCAGAGCCATGCACCTCACTGTTACTCATCATGGAGGATGTGGCGTATGGCACAGGGGGACAGCAGGACCAACACAAAGTTTTCCACAATGTAGGTGTGGATGTGGGGGGTTATTGCTGAGGCCTGCCTGCCAGAGCTTTGGATGTGTTCCTGTGGGTTACTTAATGATGGGAACAAGGCATTCGCCTTAAATAGGCTTGGAGGAGGACCATGTTGTCTGTAAAAGGGTGCGTGATACAGAGCAAGTCATGCAATATGACGATGAGAAACCCTGACCTATAGCGGCCAGTGGACCACCTGGGGTAGGTTTCAGTATCGCTCACGGAGCGGAAAGGGAGACCGCTACAATGCCTCTGCCTTCGTGGCGCAGTTTGTGTAAACATGTCTTTGATTGGGCAGTGGTGGCCCCGGGCCGGGCCTATGCCTGGCGGCGCCGTGGCGTGTGGAGGGCTCATCGTTTGGTTTCCACGAGGCTGCAGCTTTCAGGGAGCTTCATCCCAGCTTTGGCCTTGGGCCGGTGTCATTCCTCAACCTCCGCTCCCTGGAATCACCGGCCCGTCATTTAATAACGCGCACAAGCGCTGCCAGCCTCGTGCGCTCCCACCCACACACATCAACCTCTCGCAGGGGCTTCACTCCTTCTCCTTCCAAGCCACTTGCTTCTTTTTCCCTGGGGCTCCTCTTAACCTACAAGAGGAGAAGTCTGTGTGCCTTTTGCTCTAGAGGATGTCTGCAAGTGTTTCTCATAAGACTTTCTGACCGCCACTCTCCGAGCCACGAATCGTAAATATTTTCCCTCTGCAGAAGAGGTAGGTAGGGGTATCAGGTTTACTGTTGTGTTATGCCGTAACAGTGACAAGCTGCTGTCTCCTTGACATCTAGTAGCAAGGAAAGAGCAGCCAGCTTGTTGCAGGCATTAATGAGGATCACTTGTATGGAGATGAGACTGGTTGTGTTGATGCTTCATGTTTCATTGCTGTGCGGTCCTCACCTTGAACTGCACATACTCAGCACGTCCTAGCCTAACTCAGTCTCATCACATCAAGGCCTCCCTGCTTCCAAGTGCAGCTGGGTTTATGAGGAATGTAATGTGGTCTGAGTTCACATGTTGATCTGACATTGTGAGCCAGTACCTGAGTAAGTGAACTAGTTTTGAGTTCCCTGTGATCATACTAATGATGTAGCGTCATGTGCTTCGCGCTGGACATACGGCCAGATCTTTCATACCTCCCTCAAATAATGTGACATTTGCAAACACAGGCCATGTTACCTTTCACCATCCACCGTTGGGAAACAACACCTCTGACTACGGCTGGATCTGGCATCGTTATGACAATGGAAATATTTTAATGTGTTATGTTTTAATATGCCACAATGATGGAAATATTTTAATGTCTTTTGAGCAGTGTGAGTCTGTGATTCCTTTATTTCAAATTCACATGAATCAGATTCATGTCGTGCTTTTTGTTTCTTTATTTGGTATGTTAATTTTTCTTTCTCATGTACCCTCTAAGCGCAGTACCATCACAGCTGGGATAGTGATGAGTTACCTGCTTGTTAAGTTGTGAATAAGGCATTTGTGCACAGTTCTCCTCCTGCTTTTAGAGATCATTAAAACTGCGTTTATCTTTCCCATGGCGACCCACAGCACACTCGTGGGACGAAACGCAGCTCCTAATTTTGTAGCTGAGGGGAAAACCTGGTTAGAGAAAGGACAGGCTGAGTTTGAGAACCAGCACTGACTGCCCTTATCACTTCCTTCGCTGAGTGCAGTGATCCCGGTTTCCACTGGCTGCACTTATCACTTCCTTCGCTGATTGCAGTGATGCCGGTTTCCACTGGCTGCACTTATCACTTCCTTCGCTGATTGCAGTGATGCCGGTTTCCACTGGCTGCACTTATCACTTCCTTCGCTGAGTGCAGTGATCCCGGTTTCCACTGGCTGCACTTATCACTTCCTTCGCTGAGTGCAGTGATCCCGGTTTCCACTGGCTGCACTTATCACTTCCTTCGCTGAGTGCAGTGATCCCGGTTTCCACTGACTGCACTTATCACTTCCTTCGCTGAGTGCAGTGATCCCGGTTTCCACTGGCTGCACTTATCACTTCCTTCGCTGAGTGCAGTGATCCCGGTTTCCACTGGCTGCACTTATCACTTCCTTCGCTGAGTGCAGTGATCCCGGTTTCCACTGGCTGCACTTATCACTTCCTTCGCTGAGTGCAGTGATCCCGGTTTCCACTGGCTGCACTTATCACTTCCTTCACTGAGTGCAGTGATCCCGGTTTCCACTGGCTGCACTTATCACTTCCTTCGCTGAGTGCAGTGATGCCGGTTTCCACTGGCTGCACTTATCACTTCCTTCGCTGAGTGCAGTGATCCCGGTTTCCACTGGCTGTAGGCAGAGTTGGCATCATTTAGCCATGCTCTTCCTCTGTGAGAATAACATGCTGTATGGACTTCTGCTTTGACTAAACATACCCAAGCACCTTGCCTGCTTTGTGTTGAGTCTTTTCTTATGACCATGGCT
The DNA here is from genome assembly GCA_019788955.1 of Albula glossodonta. Taxonomy (NCBI): domain Eukaryota; kingdom Metazoa; phylum Chordata; class Actinopteri; order Albuliformes; family Albulidae; genus Albula; species Albula glossodonta. The sequence goes on from JAFBMS010000070.1 coordinate 1,982,425, forward strand.
TACTAATGCGGGATCAAATAAAAAGCCGTGGCTGTGGACACTTTACAACAGGAAAGCTTTTAAAATGGGATTTTCCACATAACATAGTCCAGTACGGCTGATCAGCAGTGTGAATCACCACACCTCCCCCCCAGCAAAGCGGTAAATGCACAAAACGCACAAATGAGACCACAGACCGGAGGTACGGCTCTTCCGAGACGTGGAATTCATACGCTCGTTCATAACTTCTCTCTGCCTCACTGCGCCTGCTGGTGGCTTTGCGTTGTGGCATGGTTTTAATAAATTAATTCCGAGCATGCATTTAAACTTCAGCAAATGCGCTTAAGTAACTAATTGCATTACACTGTCAAGTCCCCACAGATGCTGCAGAGGCAATGTGGGAATAGTTGCATTTAAGGGTGACCTATTGTTATGGAATGCCTGCGAAACCAAAGCCTGTTCTCGCAAATGAAATGTGTTTTGAGTTGAAAAGCAGCGGAATTAAACAAAGAGCAGCATGGGACTCTTCTTTGGCCGACTTCAACCCCTGCTCTCCATCTGACACTGCTTTTCAAAATGGTGGCATTCCTCACGCCGTTTCAGCGCTGACAATTCAACAGGGCAGTGCGGGGACCAGCTGAGGAGTCATTAATGGTTAAACAGCTGGTAGATTTTAATGCTAGACAAATGGACTGTTGTAAAAAGTGACCGTTTATGTATGCAGTTTGAAAGGGCTGAATATGTGTAAAGAATAAGAATAACAATTTCACATCATCATGTTGTGCTCGCTCTCTCTCGTTAGTGGTACCTGTCAGCACATGTAAGGACGGTGTTGGCTGTCATTCTACCACCTCCTCCTTTTAAGGTCCCTGTCATAGTCTGCTGCAGTGTTGAGGTTTGTGTACCATAACGCATCGTTTATTTTTGGTGCTCTGTTAATTGTGTTTCCTTTCTATTTATTTGCGTATATCCCTGCTGAATCTGTTTTATTGCAACATGTAATCAAAGGTACCAAATTAAGAAGCCGTTCCAGGAGTTTATGAAGTTTACCATTAAAGTTTATTTGGTTCCGCCTCGAAAATGAGCTTTTAAAATTCAACTGGGTTTGAAATTGCTTTGATTGTTTTAAAAACTTTAAAAAACAGCTTTGGGAGCCCTGATGATTAAAGGGAGATTGTAATGAATTATTGAAAGCGATTTCATAGTGTAGTGTAATTGGAGATAATATCAAGAGGAACCCTTTCTGTTACTGAAATGTAAGTATTGCTCTAATTAGTTTGGCCTCTTTAACCCTTCCAGTTTTGTTGCTTTCCACAGGTAGTTACATTTTTCTTGTAGCATGAAGTGATTTCCTTTACCGCATTATTTTTTTCACTATAGAATCAGTCATGGATGAAAAAGTTACAGAATGGGCACTTGGAGTGGTAACTAGGCTTTAGGGCCCCACTTCTAAACAAGCATGTGAGCTTTTTTTTTTTTTTTCCAAAGAAATTCAGCAGACAACTGATTTTCACAAAACATTTTTGTGTCATTGACATACAGGTTATTCTTAATTAAAACCGAATTAAGGGTATTTTACTAGACGTATCTGTCGGATTGTGTGTGCCGTCTTGCCTCGGATCTTCTCAGGTTAATGTGTAATTTTAAGATTGCATTTATTTATTTATTTTTAGAGCACAGTTCTCTTAAACCTCACTTAATTCGTTTAATTTGACAACGTCTCCCAGAATTCACAGCATGTTAACCGGACTCCGGGCTGCACTGTCTGTGTGAAGTATCAAAGAGCCCGTAGTCCTGTGATCAACCCCCTCTTAATTGGGACAGCAATTAGTCCATGGTTTCCCCCTTTTCACCACGACATGCCTATCCTATAATCATTTCTTATATAATGAACTACACATTATTAATGCATAATTTCTCATTTACCATTTTGAGTTGCTTAAAGTGGAATCATGTGTATGTATGAAATGTGTTAAAACATGGTTTCACTTACTACTGTTTGCAGTGACTTCTCCTCAGTATGTGTGTCTTTTTTCCCTTTGTGGCTTATAGAAATGGCTCCTATCTGCAGATAATACACTGCAGCATCACTGATGGCTTTAGGGTGGAGCGCTGCCTTCATTTAATCTGTGACAATCTTAAACAGAATTTCATTTGTTAGTGTGATTCATTTGATTCAGTTCTTTCAAAATAAATGTGTGAAATTGTTCTCCAGCTCAGGTGATGATATTTTTGCATTGTTAGTTTGTGTTTGTTCACGACCTGGACATCGTTTGGTTTAGTTTGTCAGAAAGTAATTTCTAAAGAGAGTAAATTTATCTCATCTGTCCTCACAAAACGCAGAATGTGTGTGGTGTTTCCCTGGTGCAGACACGGGGACCTCAGTGTTACTGCTGCATTAGTGTCCTCAATTCATTTTAAAACATTTTTTTTGTGTATTGCACATTGCATTCCTTGGTACTGTATGAATTTGTGGCGGGGAGTGTGATGATCAAATTAGGGTATTGTATGACTCCGTATTAAAAACTTAGTGTATGATATTTGATGATAAAATGCAGTATGACTATCGCTTCATATTGGATGTAGGTTGCATTTGTATGAATGTGTGGGCATTGCTTTTCCTTTGGCTTTTGGGGATGTTAGGATTTGTTTGTTGATATTGCTGCACACTCCTCCCTCTGTCACTCTTGGTACAGTATACAGTAGACATTGTATGAGAGTTAGGGAGGAAAGCCTGATCTTAAGATCCAAACAGCACGTCTAAGATCTGCGTGCTTCATCTTACTGTTTGTCAGGCTACACAGCTGTGCCAGATCCACTGTAAGCCTAATGCAACCTTGGCTGCCGTGGGTGAGATCTCACCCCCTGCACTTCGCCATAATGTTATTCCAAAAACCCGGCAGAGTTTCCGCATACAATTGGAGACATCCCTCTTTCTGATGCAGGGGTGAAGTGGGAAATGACAGGTGCCCACTTATGTTCGACACGATAAGATGGCAGCCTACAGGAGGACAGGGGGCAAGGGGGAGAGGGAGAAAAAAGGGAACACACGTCCCTCCTTTGTAATCCGTTGCTCGGAGGCAGCAGTCAGAAATGATTCCGTGGCGCCGCTTTAGTCACCGGTTCCCTTTCTCTTCTTCCTTCTCTTTCCGCCCTTCTCCCCCTCCAGTCTTCCTCCTGCTGGTTCATTACTCCACAGCCAGGCGGAGACCGGCGGCTGCTGCCTCCGTCCGTGAGCCTGTATCTCAGGGCCAGGAGAGTGCTTTCATTAATTCTGTTGCTGGGAGGTGACAGTTTGTTAACAAGGATCACAATTGACAGACACCTCCCGAATCTCAACAGCATTGTAATGATATCGGAGAGGAGTCTGGGGGAAAAATGTTGTTCTGTCAAGTTGACGAAAGGTTTTTATTTGTTTTTTTTTTTTTTAAGATGGCATGTTCCTTGATTGAAGGGGAGACAAAGTGTTATAGTAGATTTAACACAGCTTTTCTTGGTGGCTATCTGTAAATGCATCTTGTTAGAGCTGCCTAATTTTTTGAAAGAGTAGCCCCCAGTGCAGGTCCAAACGCAGTCTCGGTTTGGAAGAGGAACTGGGTGGGAAAGCTCAGGTGAGTCAAATATGCATCTCGTTTGTAGCTCAGCAGGTGATCAAAGACCTTCCCAAGGTCATCCTATTACTACCCACCAAAAAAAGGAATAATTTCAACTGGAAAGCCAAATCGAATTAGCTTAGGGTTGAAAAACAACTTCAAATATCATGGATAAATGAAATGTGAAATTCCTGCCGTTGACTTCCTACACTGGGGAAGCCTCAAGGTGGAGCTGCAGACAATCTGCAATGCTTTTCAAAATAAAGATTTGGGTGCGACTCCGGACCCATGAGATTGAGCATCCAGATACCTCTGGGCCATTGCAGAAGGAAGTCACTCTTGGAGCTGGAGCAGGGCATACTGGGTATCTCTGCAATGAAAGGGACCCTGCAGACAGTAGCACAGTCTCTGATACACCGCCACAGACAACACACACAGCACGTCGCCTGAGAAACAGAGTGGCAACGAATATCGAAAATAGATTTCAAAAGTGCCATCGACATGGCCTCTGTCTGCATACGTTATTCACTTGATTAACATTTTGTTTTCGTGATTCCACAGTGCACCAAGATATGATTGAACCCTTAAAACGAATGTTTAATAATAATGGTTTATATGTTGACTTCATATTCTTTCATATTCACTCAACTTCCATTTAAGGCACAATATGACAGTTGTCACCAGTTGCAACCAGTTTGATCCAAATGATTATGCATCACAAATATGATGGATCATATGTGATAACATGAGCCGGTCAGGAATCTTCTGTTCATATTCCCTGATCTCTTACCTCACTGCAAATTCAAAATTATTTCATTTATACGTAAGGAAATAAAAATAAGACACTATACCGAGCACAGATGCAATAATCAGATCTGCAAGCATGTTGCACAGAATAATGTGTACATCTGTACCATAATCGGATTGCTCCCCATTTGAAACGGGCAGGTGATATAAAGTGAGTTAAATGAATGGTAAGAGTTAATTATGACAGTGGGGAGAAAGATTTAAAATGTTTGCATGATTTTTGTAACAATAACTCATAGCAATGTCAAATCTCATTTTGGCAAAGTATTCATAGATTAGTTTTACGATCCTCCAAGAATTTGTAGATTAGTTTTAAGATCATCCTATGTTTATTATAGTTTCAGCAAACCCTTTGATGTATCTGTTGGAAAGTGTTCAGCTGTCTTTACAGAACAATTTCTTTGCGAAGGGCAAGAGTTATCATAAATAGACCATAATCAGACTAGTGTTTATTGGATGTTATTATAAATAGACCATAATCAGACTAGTGTTTATTGGATACATTTGAACAACCATTGAAGTTGATATTTGAAGAGTAAAGTGGGTAAAGAGTAATGGTTATTGGTCTTTTGATTCAACATTTATTTCGCTAAAGCACTTGGAATGGAATGAATAGCTCATTCTTTGAGCCCAGATCCTATTAAAAGGAAAATAATAGTAACTGGATTTCAAACAAAATGTTCCCTTGTTTTTTTTTATTTCTCTCTTATAGGATGATCCATAGCTGCTAAATGACTGGAATCTAATTTTAAGACATCAGATGATTTTGATATTAATGTTGTGGCCTGATGAAAGACATTTACACTTGATGAAAAGGCAGAATGGGACTCTTCATCAGATTTCCATATTAACATATCCCAGCTTACGCCACAGCTCCTGCGTCAGAACAGGGAACGGTCTGTTTGCTTGCACTGTTTATTTCAGCCATCGTTTTGTGACAAGAGGTCGCTCTCAGTTCTCATGTCCAGGCCATAGGACAAAGGAGGAGGGAGGAGGTCGTTTCAGAGGAGAACTGCAGTTAAAGTATAAGATTTGAGTTCTTGTATAACTGTGGATGGCTTCCATGGAACATGGGGCCGGATAAAGAGGCTGCTCAAGAGGGCCCCGAACATATCGAATCCATATTTCACATCACCAATTTTGTCAGAAGCAGCCAAGCGTCTCCTGATGTTTTAGACTTGTTCCACCACTACGTCCTGGGAACACACCTGCTTTTCAGTCTCAGTGTTCACTCTAGACCGATTCCTGTAAGCCAGTAAATGCTGACATTTTTTCCCTCTGTATTGTAGGTGCCACGCTTGTTCCCTGTCTCCTCTGTTTCAAAAAATTGCAGGATGGTACGAGGGATTTGAAACATTTAGCCCTTGAATTTTTTATGAAAAGGATCTTCTGAGACAAAAAGCTGAAAGGAGAGAGATGGTACAAATGTGCAGCAACAAAAGGAAAGAACAAGCTTTCATCCAGGGGAAAATATGCACACTCCTAACAAGTGTGTCTTCTGGAATCTTTCTTTATTAAAATCACCTTCCAATTTTAAAGCTATTTTTTTCCCGTCCCTTTTTAATGTAATGAACCTTGCCTTGAACTGTCTTTTTTTAATTGCTGCTCCTTACATTTGATGGAGAAAAATATAATTTTTCATTCCATAAATTAATTTTCAGGGAAGAGAGGCTGAATAGCAATTTAATTAGGCAGCTGGCATTGTGCATGCTTTGGTCCTTTTTTTTTTTTTTTTTATAAAGAAAGCTGTTTAGAATAAATAATGATACACAAAATGGGGGGCTTTTAAACCGCATCAATACAAATGCTTGTGACGATAAGCTGCACCGTATTATTTTGAAGAAATATCAGCCAGGGAAATTAAGTAGGAAAATAGACTTTTATTTTGCCTCTAATGAGCCTTCAATTCTCCACTGCCACCCCCTTGGCACCCCCACCCCCCAGCCCCCCACCCCAGAGGGCGGAAAGGCCTGTAGTCTCGCAGCCATTTTGGAGCCCAGCATGTTACATTCCTGTCTTGGGCCCCCTTTGTTTACTTTGGTACAATAGCGCATTAGATTCTCACCATCTTATCTCTGCCGACAGTTTCCGGCTTCCGTGGTTCCTCCGCAGGGATTTTTTTGCCCGAGTCACATGGTGGTGGTTGGGGGGGGGGGGCTTTGTGGTTTTCAGTGCTTTTCTTACCTTGGGATTGATTAACCGGAGATCATCTCACACAGCACACATATGAATGAGCTGCACATACGTTCACAGGGAATATCCCAGAATCCTTCAAACAGAATGGTTATATGGTGGTAATAAGACACAGTGCTAAATGACTGAAAACTTCTTGAGATTTGATGAAGCGTCTAAAATAAAAACTTCACAAATGTGTAAGTGCACAGTTCAACATACACATCATACATATGGAGCGTTCATTTGCAACTCTGTGGTCTAGTCCCGTGTTTCATGATCCACTGATTAAGGGTAAGGTGCACAAGAACAAAGGGGCACCTGGTATTGTCTGGTGTTTTGCAGTTTGAAATCATAGTGAAGCATCTCAGTGAAGCAGTGTAGAAATCCTCTATTAAAAGACTTGTTAAGACACATTAGCCTGTAAAATTAAAATAGCGGAAGCAAAATAGTGGTGTAATTTTAAAATTTTTGTATCCCGGCCGTTTTAAAGTACCGATATACCAAACAACCTTAGTCTGTATACTCCTGGTCTAGTCTCTTGTCATGTTGCGTTGTAAACCTTTAGGCTGTCTAAGTCAGCTCGTTGGATTTTTTGAGTCTTTGTGTCGTTTATTCCCAGGGATATTACTGCACTAATTTCTAGGAATGCCATTTTTCTTCAGGAAATGTGTTGTGTGCAAAGAACACTCAAAGAGTTTAGAATACTTTCAAGGAGGCATCTTTCTGAAACAATTTTTGATGATTTTTCACATTTTTAAAGCAGTTTTCTTTTAAGTTTTTCTTTTGGATAAGAAGGAGTTAGAAAGTACAGTTTAGGAAAGAGACCATCTTAATGGGAGGTTTTCTTCTGTGTCAGCATAATCACTCAGATGGGTCACTGCTTCGCTGTGTCTAAGCACACGATGAGAAGATGGATACAAGGTGTGCAAGAATGATAATCATAGTGTATTTGTTATCATGGTAATAATCTGCATGATCAAGGTGGTCATTTTTTTTAATTGATTGGAGGGTTACAAAAGCCAAGGGAGCAGAACAGAGGGTAAATTGGTCTCAGAAGACCAGGATTGTTACGAGCACATAAATGGCATTTGTTTATGTGTATGGTGAAAATGGACCTTAAAAGGTAAATAGTGACTCCTGTGGTGGTATAACCAAACAACAACAAAATGACTGATTTAATGTTTCCTTCGCAGGAAAATCTTGTTGGTCACATGAGGCTCGCCCTTCCAGGATGCTAACCCGCTCGTGGGGTTAGCATTGTGAAAGCAAGCTGGACTGCAGATCAGCACCTTGCCCACTTGTTTCACCATGGCCACTGTGGAAAAGCCAATGGTCACAAGCAGCTATAGTCTGCTCAGTTGCATGCTTTTTGTAAAAACCCCCATATGGTGCTCCCTGCTATATCCTACGAGAGCTAATTGTATCAGGGGTTCCCATTTGTGGACTGCTGCCGCAGGGTCTATTGGCTGTCAGTATTACTCCTCACCTAATTTCCGGGGTTTAAATTGGTTGCTGGCTCTCTGGGACTCCCTGAGTGATATCGTTATGGTGACACGTGTGATGTGATCAGTTCATACAGGCAGCCGGTGGTACATTGGCCCTGGTTTTGGATGCACACAGACTCTTAAGAGAAGGGTGGTAATCCCTGATACTGGCACACCGGGGACCTCTGGGTATGTCTGGAGACCAGGGGAAAGGAAACCCCCAGTCAACACCCTTCTCCATTTCCTGCACCATCATTTCTCACCATTCTGGTTGCCCCTGACCCACAGTCTCCCTCACTGTCAGACACAGTGCCTGTTTTTTATTGTGTTTATTCTGTTTTTTTCAGTTTCATTTATTTTTTACATGTACTAATGATATACTTTGAATGTGTTATTCACTTGGAGAAAGTGAAGCCTGTAGATGTCACTGAAATTTAGTCATTATTTTAGCATGCTATTTTTCTGATCCGCTCTGACACTGATCAGGTTGGTTATAAAAGTCCCAGCAGGCAGCATCACCAAAGACACATGGCACCCCCGTCCTTCCACCACACTCCCTCACCAAACTATGCTGAATGATTACTGAACTTTTTCTGTCAGACTTGATGGGGAAAGAGATGACGAGGCTACCCTCAAAGGCAAAGCATGGGTCTTTAAATCATACCCCATACCCTGTCCCCAGTCCCCACAGTAATTACTGCTGCCAGCACAGCCCTTCAGAGACATCGTTGAACAGCAGCCTGGGTTTGAATGTAAACACCACCTTGAAAACTCCTGAAAACCCCTGAAACTCCTTTCGTGGTGGCTCCTTGGGTCTTCAGACTAATTTCCCCATAAGCTTACGCTGGTTGCCGCAATAGCCATAAGAAGCATGAATCAAATTCCCAGTGCTCACTTTTTCAACATTAATAAAGCATTGCATCCTTTAAGCCATCACATAGTGTCTACACTTTGTGTCATCGCATTTCAAAACTGCATCAAGGCCTCGTTGCACATCTTGGTATGTGTGTACTCAGTGCTTGTATGTGGTTGGCGAACACCAGAGTAGGAGGAAAGAGAAAACATTGTTTCTACAGTGTGCTCTGAGGAAAAGCCATCTCCTGCTCAGATGATAAGCGTAAACCAGCAGAATGAGCATCGGCCATCAGAACACCATCTTTTGTGGACCTGTCTGAGCTCCACGCTGCAATATTGATTTATGTATCTGCGTACTGTACCTCATTAAACTCATGTTCAATATAGTAATTGCATAACCACACAAAACACTTCAGTAGTGCTATTTTGTAAGGAGACATTCTCCCTCAAATGAAATGTCAGTTGGCAAATATTTATGAACGCTTATCCTGTGCTTTCGTTTGTTGCGTGCAAGGCTCTTTCATTTGTTTACGTCTCCTCTGTGACAGTGTTGTGACTTTGTGAAAGGTAGTGTTTCCCCAGTGTGGACACACTCACAGGCCTGTGTCCCCCCCTCCTGCCCATGGCCCCTGGCACTCTTCAGATAGATATCACCTTAGGTACATAGTTTCTGTTCAGGAATTTACCCATGGGAAAAATTATCACAGTAAATATTTGCAATAACTCCAAACTTGGACTGATTTTCATCAAGCTTTGTCTCACGGAACAAGCTGGTCGTTAAAAAGAAAAAACAATCCTTCAGCTGCATAACTTACATGGTTCACCCCGTTTATTTTCTGTTGATGAGCTCAGTCTGTGCATGCCCATTCTGGATATTTACACATTACATTGGTTTTTATTTTCCCACTCTACTGAGATCTCAGAGGGATGATCACAGCATGTGTCGGTAGTTTTTCGTTGATAAAAACGGTTATACTTGTGTACAGTCAACACACTGCAGTGTGTGAACTACAGAACACCTGGGCCAGGTTTGCTTGGGGAGATGGAATGGAGATTCTCTCCCTCTAACCCTACCTCTCTCCCTCTCTCTCTTGCAAAGAGGCACACTCAGAGCCGTACTGTTGGCTCTGAACCCACTCATTCTCACGTTACCATGTGTGTTCTCGGATCCGGTAGTACATAAAGCACTCCGCCTTTCTGCTCTCAGAGCTGTTTCTGTCTGGAGAGCTTAATGTTTAAATCGTTTGTCTGAATGTTTCACTTCCCAGCTCGTGACATTTTGCAGATGTCGCTTTTTTCTTGCATTTCCCAAGTAAATCTTTGAAATGCCGTCTTCATTTTGTGTACATTTTAAAAAGTGTAAACGAGTGACATGACTCTTCAGTACAGAGAGATTCAGTGCCTCAGGGTGGACAGTGCGAGAATAGATAAGAGACATGACACATGCATGTGCACACAAATGTGAGCGTGCATGCACATACACACAAACACATACCAAGCTTAGATCACAGTAATTTAGCTTACAATTATCCTTAACCCAAATTTCATAGTTGTGATAAAAATACACACACCCCACATGAGCAGGTAAACACACACGTGTGAGACACAAAGACACACATTTTCTTTCTCAAATCCTCTCCATGTCTGCACATGGATACAGAATTTGTATTTCATTGGCCATTCTTTTTGTAGATTGTGTCAGTTGTCATAGGTCGATATAAAACTCTGTAATATTGGGCTTAATGCAGTGCCATATTCTATGTTAAGTTATGTCAGATAATTTATCACAGAAAGTTTAAGTTGTGTTAACTGACATCAGAGTTTCTACATTGTATTGGGGTGGAGGCTAACCAAAACTGCTCTGCCCCTGAATTTCTCAAACTAACCAGTAAACCCACATGATGATTCAGTGTTGACAGTAAATAGTCTTAGTGACTCCAGTTTTCGCCTTGCTGGTATGTACTGAACGATAGTGAAGATATTCCCCCTGGCCGTGGGGCTGTGTGGAAACAGGGATAGCTGTACAACACTCTGAGAGCCTGGAGACTCATGGTTCACACTGTGTATAAAACAGAATCACCCATCCGTGACAGCCTTTCCAGTCACTTATATCACGCACTCCTTACATGACATGAAACCATCAGCAGACAGCATTAAACTAAGGTAATAAGAAAACAAAGGAACCTCTACGAGCTTAACAGAACTGGCACTTAACTTTTGAACCTTCTACAGTTTCATTGCGTTGTTTCAGTGGACCTCCCTGGATTGTTGGAACACCGTTAAAACAAATTGATCCTTACGTTATTGTAACACAGATGTATAGTGCAGTGTGACTGAGTGCGCATTTTCAGGAAAATGCGGCATAAGGTCCTTTGAAAATGGTTGCGATCATCGGTCTGACACATGATGTGACATTAAAGCTCAATCACGGTTGACTTGCTATGGGGCTCAGGAAATAAAGCCTCCAGCTGACGTGCAGTGAAAGCTGAAGGCGCTGCGGAGATGTGGTTTCCACTGCGATAGAGCCCAGACTCCGTTGGCGTTGTGGCTCATAGAGGCAGAGGCCTGACTGAAATCATGACTGTGTTAGGGGGAATATGGCTCTTAGTTCAGGCTGGAGAAATTAGATGCCTGATCCTGAAAACGGAGGAATGATCCCTCAGGAAAACTGTCCAAAACTTTTACCCGGTAGTAGTAAATCTGGTCCCCACAGATTTACCCCTCATCCCAATCGCCTCCACCATCAGCCTAGCCTTCTCCAAGTCCCTCCCACCCCACTACCCTTCTCCTCATCCATTCAACTGATAAGGAGGTGTTCTCACCATTTCGTCCATGTTTTTTATTTCCCTTATTTCAACATACGTGCTTTGTCTATTTGAGTAAGGCTAACTCAGGCCATAGTGAAATGAAGGCCCAACACTGGAGACTCATCAAGTTAAGAATGGCACAGCTGTGGCCCCCTGCTCCAGTTTTTATGAGGCTGGGAAAGAAATGGGCTTTGACTTGATGGTGGTCTCTGGGGGAGAAAAGTGGGGGTGTTTAGGGTCCAGGTGTGGGTGAGGACTTTTAACAAGCGGACTGATTATTTACTTACGTTGGGGTCCAGTTCCCGGCTCTCAGAAAAAGAGACGCTTGGAGATATCGATACCCGCAGAGCAGACTGCAGGCCTGCGTGATACTGTGCCCCAGTGGAGACCGGCCAGCTCGTGAAGAGCTCCTCTCTGAGGGCTTGTCAGTGCGGTAGGCACTGGACCACATCCCTGCCTGAACTCCACCCTGGCCTTGTATAGCCTACACTTATACTATAAAATCTCCTTCCATTTTACTGGAGCTCTGCTGGTCCTATGAAGTCAGAGATGTACTACGGTCTGTCTCCTGTGGGACTGAACCAGAGCTTCCTCTTTCTTGTCTGCTTCTAGTGTAGTCCATCTGCATCCACCTCCAGCCCCTGGCAGACCTGTCCTCCATGCTGGAAGTTGCAAGTCAACCTGAGGGAATATTCCCTCTCTCCGCATCATATCACCAAGGAGAAGCCAAAGAAGATGCCCTAGAAAGTCAGCGATTCTTTCTTCTGTCACAGTTGCCCAATATAGTTCTGGCCAAAAAACTTCACTAATTAGCATTTGTTTCCAATTTATGTGTGTGGGCAAGATGATGCAGAAGACCTCTGTTGTAGTGAATGTTTCTAGTTGGAGTAGAAAGCAAATAGGAGAATACACTTTATTGCAAAGAGTGGAAGAGCAGTCTGAGAGCAGATGAGCTCCTGGCTGCTTTGGCAGGTTTATCCATGGCTGTGGAGTGTAAGGGAGCAAGCTCTTTTCTCTTAGGTTCCAGCTAAGCTTTCCATATGCTGTGCGCTTTTGTCTATGGCACATGGCTTACCACATGGTGTACAAATTTGAGTAAGTGTCATATGAGAGATCACAAAAGATTTCTGCTTTAAAGAATGGAAATTGGAGTTTTACCTTTGAGCTTGATTGACAAAAAATGCCCTTAGGAATTGCTTGGTTTCCTTAATTAAAAATTGGACATTACCTCCTCCATTTGCCGTAGTAGGCCCTTGAATTTCTTTGAAATGTTAACATAGCATGGTGCTGGTTATGAGCATAAATCGAGCTCTCCGTCAGCAGACCAACCGCAACAAAGGCCTTCAGAGAATCCTCCAGCACCAGGAGCTCGTCTTTACTGTGAGCAGAAATTAAAGCACCTGTACATAACACGAGCACAGAGTAAGATAATTGTATGCTGAAATTTCCAAATCAAAACTGACTTTTTTTGTTTTTTTTTAGTTTGAGACAAAATTAAATGGACTTCACTCCTCCCCACCTCTTCCACCCCCCCCCCACCCCCCCACCAAAAGAGACGCATGAGAAATATCAGTTCTCTCGCTCCTCATTATCAGTCTTCATATGCTAAGAAAGAGTGTGGTAACTGTGTGATAGAATAATATGGATGTGCCATCACCAGTATGCATACCTCTGTGCTGTGAGGCTGCTGTTTTTAAACCCTGCAAATGTCCTCCTGGCTGTGGAGGGGCCCCAGAGGAGTGTGTTTTGAATAATAAGCATCGCTTTTAAGCTCAGCGGACTGAAAATGCATTTTTGCTGCCTCCTGCCACACTAACGTGTGTGCTGACACACTCTGAAAACCCTCTGGAGTCTGGAGCTTGTGGAAGAGTCACTTAAGAAAATCCTCCCAGCTTTCGCCGTGACATGTTTTTTTATTTTTTTTTTGTAGGGGAGGTTCATTGTTCAGGACCCCCACCATCGTAAGCGAGGCGTGCCTGCATAATGGAGAGGACTCCTGACAAACAAGGCACCCTAATGCGCTCCAGCGCCAGTCTGGGGTGACACAGTGAATCAAGTGAGCACGTGTGAGCTGTCGTGGAGACACCCTGCGGGGGGGGCAGGAGGTGGGGGGGTTAGAAAGCCAATCACGCTCGCCCGGGCCCCCGCAGGCAGAGGCTTGGCGCTGGGGATTCGTTCGAGCCTGACTGCACGCCAGTGACCCGGACGTGAGCAGATGTCCGGTGAGATCAGGTGGAGATCTCTTGAACCCGGTTCAGTTCTGCGGGGCCTGACCGCTCCAGTTCATCGCTTCGAACGTGTGCGCTGACTGAAAAGGGGGAGACGTCAGATCCTTGTGACTGGCGTGCACATATGTGCCCCAGGGCGGCTTTAAATCCAAATGGGGTTACCATGACAGCATGGACATAGGGAAGGGAAATCTTTACATATATGATGCATACGATGGCAAAGAACATGTTTGTGTGAGTTGACTGTAACACATGCAAACTAATCTGGACAAAATGTCTTCTTGTATAAAGGCCATTTTTGAATCTTGAGGCAGAAAGAGAATGTAAATCTATGGGGGCAGTGCTTTGATGTCTTGATGTATAGGCATTTATTATTTTTTTTCCTCTCAGCATGAACTTTGAACAACGTTTTTTTTTCTTTGGTGCTGTACTTCATGTATTGTTCTTACGTACAGAACTGGCACTGACAGCTAGAATTTAGCAAATTGCCCAAAATGTGGGATGCTACAATATCAGAATGACTATTTTCAACACCACTGTACTGAAAATAAATGGCCACTCTTTGACTATCAGTGTTCCTGCTGGCACAGGGGGAAGCGGGCAGTCTCTGGACCAGCGTCCCCATAAATGCACAGGCCGTGTATGAGGTCACATGTTCTCTGGCAAATTGCCACCGCCGTTTTTGCTATTAAGACATTGCTCATAACACATCTGTAATATAACGTCCTGACCTTTAGGTTTTTGCATCTTGAAGGGCTTTTGGGTCAAGTGAATATCTCTTCCTCACAATTAAGATGGTTTCAGAAAGATATTTAAACCTTGGCGACTTCATGTATTTAGTCAGACTTTATGTACACCAAGCTTATTAACACTTGGGTTCAAGGCACAGTCACAGAGTGGCCAGTTGGGTGGCATTTTCTAACACATCGGCTCCCCATTCCAATTAAACGGTTAAATATTGACACCTTTATCTAGCACCCATTACAAGCTGCAGTGTAGTAACACTTAAGTATGTGGAAGCATGTCCAAAGTGGGAAATTCTTACTGGTTTTTTAAATATAAAAGCAGTATTCTTAAAAGAATACATTTTTTATTTTTTCAGAGGACCCTGGGGTTAACTTCACAGAAACTTGTGGAGGAGCCACTAAAGCATGAGCAGAATGCAATTTATGAACACGCATTCCAATTGTTGCACTATAAATTTCTCCCTTTTACCAGTAATGTTTTTTTTTTTGCACTTGGAACAATTCTTTTGTTCAGGGGAAGTGTAGACATAGAATCAGAAATGTTTTTCCCCTCTGAAAATATTTCAGAATTTAAAATGCTGCTGTAACATTCAGTTCATGGTTGTAGTAGAACTCTGTAAACTTAGAAATCTTGTTATATTGTGTTTCCTGTGTATTGCACTAGGAGTGGATTCTGTTTTATCTTTTCCTAAACACTGCCATTCTTTTTTTTTACATTCCCTCTCTGCTACACTGTAGTCTTTCTTTCTCTCTCTTCAGAAAGTCGTCTGAAAATGCTTTTCATTCCATATTGATGGGCTGCATGTTTCTTTTCCAATTTTACAGTATTTGTCGACTGAAAACTGCAAAAACACTGGTGAAAGTTAATCCCTGGTTAAAATTGAGACTTTTGAAAGGTGTCAAGATCTGTTTCCACAGAACAATAAATGACTGTTTACACAGCATGGCAGCCTAGACTTGTTCAAATCATTATATTTTACTGGTCCTGTTTTGATGCTCTAGCTTGATCATCAGTATTTCAGGGGGAGAGCAGTGGTGTCAAGGTGTCTTTGTGTTTCCTGTGCTTCCTCACAAGCTTGTGTTTCAGTTTTTGGAAGCAAAGGGAATTGCAGCCATGAGATGTTAAAACTGACAGACATTTTGCTCCCCAGAGTTCATGATAAATTTGCGTTATACTGTATGTGTGTAGTACCTCATGTAGAGACAAATTTGTTGTTATTGCTTGTATACTAAGATTGAGTTAAATCTGTTTGATTGACCCAGTGTACGTATTTCCAGTTTTTCCCTGATTATTCATGCTTTTTGTTTCAATGTTTTGCAGGAAGGCCCAAGAGCAAAATAAGAAGGTGGTGGTGGCTGGGTGCGTACCACAAGCCCAGCCCCGGATGGAGTATTTGAAAGGACTGAGCATCATTGGGGTGAGTGGCACAGACTACATGAAAGGCCTATATATCATTGGGGTGAGTGGTATAGACTACATGAAAGGCCTGCGTATCATTGGGGTGAGTGGCACAGACTACATGAAAGGCCTATATATCATTGGGATGAGTGAAATAGACTACATGAAAGGCCTGCGTATCATTGGGGTGAGTGGTATAGACTACATGAAAGGCCTGCGTATCATTGGGGTGAGTGGCACAGACTACATGAAAGGCCTATATATCATTGGGGTGAGTGGCACAGACTACATGAAAGGCCTATATATCGTTGGGGTGAGTGGTACAGACTACATGAAAGGCCTATATATCATTGGGGTGAGTGGCACAGACTACATGAAAGACCTGCGTATCATTGGGGTGAGTGGTATAGACGACATGAAAGGCCTATATATCATTTGAATGAGTGGTATAGACTACATGAAAGGCCTATATATCATTGGGGTGAGTGGCACAGACTACATGAAAGGCCTATATATCATTGGGGTGAGTGGTACAGACTACATGAATGGCCATTATATCATTGGGGTGAGTGGCACAGACTACATGAAAGGCCTATATATCAGTGGGGTGAGTGGCACAGACTACATGAAAGGCCTATATATCAGTGGGGTGAGTGGCACAGACTACATGAAAGGCCTATATATCATTGGGGTGAGTGGTACAGACTACATGAAAGGCCTATATATCATTGGGGTGAGTGGTACAGACTACATGAAAGGCCTGCGTATCATTGGGGTGAGTGGCATAGACTACATGAAAGGCCATTATATCATTGGGGTGAGTGGCACAGACTACATGAAAGGCCTGCGTATCATTGGGGTGAGTGGTATAGACTACATGAAAGGCCTATATATCATTGGGGTGAGTGGTACAGACTACATGAAAGGCCTATATATCATTGGGTTGAGTGGTACAGACTACATGAAAGGCCTATATATCATTGGGGTGAGTGGCACAGACTACATGAAAGGCCTATATATCATTGGGGTGAGTGAAATGGACGACATGAAAGGCCTGTGTATCATTGGGGTGAGTGGTATAGACTACATGAAAGACCTGCGTATCATTGGGGTGAGTGGTACAGACTACATGAAAGACCTGCGTATCATTGGGGTGAGTGGTATAGACTACATGAAAGGCCTGCATATCATTGGGGTGAGTGGTATAGTCTACCTGACAGGTCTCCTTAATGTTTGTTTCCTTATCAGTCCAGCATCCATATGGTACAGCAGCCTTCCTTTCACATATTTGTTTAATCACGTTTGTTTAGAGTCTGCAAATACTGAGCCTTCATGTTTACTTCTTTTAATGTATTCCCTCTTAGATATTTACAGAGTGATTAAATATTACTGTGTAATTGAATGTGTTTATTTTGTCTTGTATGAAATGCACTATTGTTAAATAATTGAGCGAGTCACTGGCAGTTGACTAAATTTTTTATTGACCTTCTCAATTGTATTGCTTTTTGATGATGCGTTGAAAAAATGGAGCCAGTTGGAGCAGTTGCAGCCTGTGGAAGTGCTGTGTGAATTTAGCATTGTTCCTGAAGTGACAAAGCCATGTTATGCAAATGGATCAATGTTTTGCATATCTCTGCAACGTTGCTTTTCCCAGAATAATTTTCAGAGATGTATTAAAACAATCAATTCTTTATCCCTTATGCAGGCTGAAACTTGCGAGCATGTTGTAATCAGTGTGCCAGTTGATTTCCTGTTAGTTGGTAAAATGGTGAAACGTCTCTGCCTCTCAGTCTCATTAATTGTTTGTAGTTTAAATATGACACGGTAGCCTTGTTTATCAGGTCCATGTACATTATTCATGGTATTATGTTTAAGTTGACACAGGAGATTAATGTGTATGAAACAAACAGTCTGAATAATACATTCAGAATGTCTGATTTTAAAATCAAAATGAAAGGCACTAGCAATTGAAATTAGCATGATATTTAAATTTCTGTTTCACTGATTATCTGTGATTCTTTTTGGAGAGACTAATACAACATTGATGATTTCATGTGAAAATAGTTATTCAAGTGAGCCTTCAGCTTTCACAGTGGCACTCTATAGCGTAGAAGAAACTGGAGTCGTCTCCTATTGGAGATGTCTGTTGCCTGTCTCAAGGGTAAAGGCATATTTTTGCGGGGGCTAAACACATAATTGTTTATGTTTTGGATTTTTGAACAGCTAGAAACCATGTTTTCAGTTGTCATCTGCTTTCGTGAAGTTTTCCACTGTTTTAGAATCGTGAGTCTTCCAGATTTTGTGTTTTAACTGTTACATTGGCACAGGAGAATCATTTGCCCGCAGACGTGGGATTTCACAATGTGTGCACCCTCTCCCGCAGAGCTGCAAACGGAAGCTTGCGCTTTGGTAAGCGTCCGATCAAGATTTATCTCCTCTTTCCAACTGCACCAGCCTTTACAACTCTCATCAAGCAGCCTGCACACCCAACAGAAAACCAGAAGACCTCTCCGCATCGATTTCCAGTAAAAACTCTCGCCCCTGGATGCTTTGCCGTAGTCATTTCACCAGTAAAAATAGCGGCCAGGTTTTTCTTGCTCCGGCCCAAAAACCCTGCACGCGAGCTGGGCGGAAAGCAAAGGTAAATGTCACATAAGCCGAGGGCTGGCTACAGAATGCCGCCCCAGCGGGCTCTCGCTCCTGCTTTTAAATGAAGTTAAAAGGAGGTCTGCAGACAGTTAAGTGCAGTCCCCCTGAAAGGCGTATCGATCCTGGAGCCGCAGGACGGCCGTGATGAGAGGGGCGGGGGGGTCGGGAGCGCCGGCTGCTCATCTCGAAGCGCAGCGGGTCGGCCGCGGGGAATGGCAGCGGGTCCAAATGGCAGCGGCCCCCGCTGACTCCCGTCCCGCTGACAGAGAGAGAGAGCCCAGCCCCCCAGTCTGCGGCAGTATGGATCGGTTGCCTGGCGACACTTTATTCAGGCATGCAGAGACAGTTAGGCACAAGATTGCAGTGCGGGAGGGGGGGCACTGAGGCTGCCTTGTCATCCAGTTGTCGAGTTTTTGAACTTTTATCTGAATGGTCTGTGGAGGGTGGGGGGTCTGTGTGGTATGGGCTGGGGTGAATTTTTCTTTTGAAGTAAAAGGTAAATAAGAACTGGGTCAATGCCGTCTGGCTCTGGAGCCCGGTGTGGAATTAGAAAATTCCAAACTCTTTATGGTTTCCTGTAAGAGGTGCCAGAAAAAAGGTTTTGCTGTAAGTGTACATATTTATTTATGATTTTTCCTCTTCTCTTTGTTTTGTAACCACTAATCTATACTAGCAAGTAACTGCTGTACCACCTGCACCCATGCCCCTGCACCTATGCACCTACACCTACAACCATGCCCCTGCACCTATAGCCATGCCCCTGCACAGACGCACCTGCACCTATAGCCATGCCCCTGCACCTATGCACCTTCACCCATGCCCCTGCACCTATGCACCTGCGCCTTCACCCATGCCCCTGCACCTATGCACCTGCACCTTCACCCATGCCCCTGCACCTATGCACCTTCACCCATGCCCCTGCACCTATGCACCTACACCTACAGCCATGCCCCTGTAGCTATGCCCCTGTACCTATAGCCATTCCCCTGCACCTGTGCACTTGCACCTACACCCATGCCCCATACCTATGCACCTGCACCTACATCCATGCCCCTGTACCTATGTGCCTGCACCTACAGCCATGCCCCTGCACCTATGCACCTGCACCTACAGCCATGCCCCTGCACCTATGCACCTGCACCTTCACCCATGCCCCTGCACCTATGCACCTGCACCTTCACCCATGCCCCTGCACCTATGCACACCCATGCCCCTGCACCTATGCACCTGCACCTTCACCCATGCCCCTGCACCTATGCACCTGCACCTACAGCCATGCCCCTGCACCGATGCACCTGCACCTACAGCCATGCCCCTGCACCTATGCACCTGCACCTATAGCTATGCTCCTGCACCTACACCTACACCCATGCTCCTTCACCGATGCACCTGCACCTACAGCCATGCCCCTGCACCTATGCACCTACACCCATGCTCCTTCACCGATGCACCTGCACCTACACCCATGCCCCTGTACCTATGCGCCTGCACCTACAGCCATGCCCCTGCACCTATGCACCTGCACCTACAGCCATGCCCCTGTAGCTATGCCCCTGTACCTATAGCCATTCCCCTGCACCTGTGCACTTGCACCTACACCCATGCCCCGTACCTATGCACCTGCACCTACATCCATGCCCCTGTACCTATGTGCCTGCACCTACAGCCATGCCCCTGCACCTATGCACCTGCACCTACAGCCATGCCCCTGCACCTATGCACCTGCACCTACCGCCATGCCCCTGTACCTATGCGCCTGCACCTACAGCCATGCCCCTGTACCTATGCACGTGCACCTACCGCCATGCCCCTGCACCTATTGCCATGCACCTACAGCTATGCCCCTGCACTTACGCACCTGTGCCTACACCTATGTCCCTGCACCTATGTGCCTGCACCTGCAGCCATGTCCTTGCACCTGTGCACCTGCACCTACTGCCATGCCCCTGTACCTATGCACCTGCACATACAGCTATGCCCCTGCACTTAAGCACCAGCACCTACACCCTTGCTCCTGCACCTATGCACCTGCACCTAGCGCCATGCCCCTACACCTGCTGCAGCTGAAGTGTGCACATTCTCTTGCTGCCTTTGAATCCATGAAGAATCTCAATGGGGTGTGAAGTCTCCCCATTGCATTCAGCCTAGAGCCCTCCAGGCCTTACATGTAGCTGTGTAGGGCACCAGCCTGCATTTGTAACATCTGCATTCCTTCATTGAGTTGCTCAGAAGCTTAAGCAAATCACAGTAGGCCTTAGCACTGATGTAATGCTTTTTATTCAGACGCTGAACCATCTTGCTGTATGATGTAGTAATACCTTTGGCGAAATTATCCAATTCCATTTACCAGTAAGGGGGACCATAGCTGTGCTTTCAGGTTAAAGCGTGGCTGAAGCTCTCAGGAGTCAGGGCAGATGAGCCTCCCAACCTGCTATTGATGGTGGGTGGAGATTTCCGTCTCATTAGGGGAAAATTGATTTAGATTTCCTCCCGCCTTGCTCGTGGAACAGCACCCCAGAAAAGCCTCCTGCCAATAGAACGCTGGCAGCACGGTACCCACGGCAACGGGGAAAGCAGTGTTGTTTTCGGGGGCTGTGGAGTGACACCCCACTGCTGCGCCTATTTAACGGTGGGGTGCAGCGCACAACTGATCCTTATTCTCCTTAATACTGTACATCAGATTTGACAATCTCTCGTTCCCCCATGCAGAAATGACATCGCGATGGGAGCTTTTCCTTTTATTTTCCTTGCCGTTTATTTGTTTTCTCCAGATTTCTAGAAGTTTCCCCCCCACCCTCATCTGATGTGCCTTCTTAATGTGCCTGTCACCGTTTGTTAATTTTGTTTCTCGCACATGCACTCCAGGATTTTTTAGTCAACAGTTCCTAAGTGCTGCCATTTTTTTTTTTTTAATCAGCTCTCCAACGAGGCAGTCAGGACCTCTCATGACTCTGCTTCTGCATTCTTGGGTTTTTTTACAACGAATTTGAATTAATTTTGTTTCCCGTACTGCTGGGGATTTTGTATCTGTGATGTTTTCACTGCACCACAAATTATGAGTATTTACTGAGAGGAGTGTGCAGTTGTGCAAATGAAAGTGATTCTGTCTGCTCAAGTTAAGTATTGAAATAGAAGCGCTTTGAGACTTCTAAAGAGGTACCCTGCTTCCTTATAATTTTAAAATATTTTCTTATTATCGTGGTCACTCGGTTAAAGGAGTAGGTTTGCTGTAAGCTGTAAATGAAAAGCTTTGTTTAGTGACTGCAAACTATTGGATGAATTCTTGCATCAGGCCCAGTTGTGTTTTAGGGCCTGCAATTGTGAGGATGTCACTCTCAGTTTGACGGGACCTCTGTGGCCACCACCCTGCCAGGCTGCGGTATGCGCAACCCATCTGCAGCATAGGGTTCTCGGAAGAAGACAAAATTAAACTAAAGGCCTGAAAACAGATTTTCTGCTGTGCAATTACTGAGAGAATTAACAAGGAGGTAGTGTTTGATCTTTTAACAGAATGTAAAGATTCCAATTAAGGACAATTCCTCTCACAGCGAAAAATGTATGTACGCATTAGTGCATTGTGTGCTAAATCCCTAGACCACATCACCAACATGTTTGGTCAGAACGTGGCTCGCCTTTCAACAAGGAGGAGCATATTTCATTTTTCATTTGCTAAGCAGACAGGAGTTTGAATGTTGTGGACTTCATGGAGTGAATGAATCTGTGGTCTTCATGGAGCGCTTTCAGCTCACACTAGAGGACCTGCAAGGATTCATTAAACTGAAATGGGCTCTGCTATCACATGCTGTAACTATCTTAATGACTGTAAGCAAACATTAGGGTTTGCCATAGAGACCAGAACATTTGCAGTCATTTTAATACGTTTAACAGCTCATTATAGCCCCGCCCATAATGAGGTTAAGGAAACCTGGCCTGTCATTCTTCTATAGGAACCTTTGATACATAGCAGAACTCATGGTTCCTTCAATGGCTGGCAAGTTTTGAAAATGCTGATGCATTGAAAAGCAGCACTGTGCTTGACTGTTGGTATGAGAATTCTTACTGTGGGGTACAGCTCACATTTTGCAAGACATATTAGGCCCTTTTCGCCCAAAACACTCCACTTTTGACTCTCTTGTCCACTGCATATTGTTCTAGAACTCTAGAGGGTCCCCCTTTTTTGCAACTTTGAGATGAAAATGTGTGTTCTTCTCTGTGAACACTGCTTTCCACCTTTCCCAGTGGTTCTCTGTGATGGAGTCATGAATACTGCCTTTGCTTGAGAGAAGGGGGGCCTGCACTTCTATGGGTGATATTCTAAGGTTTTCCTGCACAATTTTACGCCTTGCTGTTGGAGAGATTTTGGCAGGACAGAGATTCACTACTGTCCCAAACTTTATCCATTTGGACAATGAGGTTTTGAGTGTGGCTTTCTGTGCCTTAGAAATAATGAAGTAAACCTTTCCACACGTATTGCCATCAACAACTTTTCTCTGGGGGTCTTCAGGAATTCTCTGAATGGTGTGTCATCATGGCATGGTGTGTGTGTAGAAGCTGTGCTCTGACAGACTCAGTCTGATGTTCATCATGGCATGGTGTGTGTGTAGAAGCTGTGCTCTGACAGACTCAGTCTGATGTTCATCATGGGATGGTGTGTCTGTGAAGCTGTGCTCTGACAGACTCAGTCTGATGTTCATCATGGCATGGTGTGTGTGTAGAAGCTGTGCTCTGACAGACTCAGTCTGATGTTCATCATGGGATGGTGTGTCTGTGAAGCTGTGCTCTGACAGACTCAGTCTGATGTTCATCATGGCATGGTGTGTGTGTAGAAGCTGTGCTCTGACAGACTCAGTCTGATGTTCATCATGGCATGGTGTGTGTGTAGAAGCTGTGCTCTGACAGACTCAGTCTGATGTTCATCATGGCATGGTGTGTCTGTGAAGCTGTGCTCTGACAGACTCAGTCTGATGTTCATCATGGGATGGTGTGTCTGTGAAGCTGTGCTCTGACAGACTCAGTCTGATGTTCATCATGGCATGGTGTGTGTGTAGAAGCTGTGCTCTGACAGACTCAGTCTGATGTTCATCATGGCATGGTGTGTGTGTAGAAGCTGTGCTCTGACAGACTCAGTCTGATGTTCATCATGGCATGGTGTGTCTGTGAAGCTGTGCTCTGACAGACTCAGTCTGATGGTAAGGGAGGTTCAATTGGACAGGACTGACCCAAATCAGGACTGATTGTATTCAGCTGACCTTAATTATCACTTTAAGGTGATTGAATTAACAGCTGAAAATGTACTTTTGATTACCAAACAAAAAAATAAAAGAACCAAAGTTTTTTCTGTTTTTTTTTTTTTTTTTTTTTTTTTTTTTTTTTCTCCCCCATGGGGCTTAAGTATGTACTGCTACAAACCATTCAACCAGTCAGATGTGCTTGTGAGAAACTATTATTCTCACAAGCACATCAACATACAGAGGCAAGTACAGTCCAGGACAACTTTGAATGAATTCATAAATGTGGGAACAAATAGTGTCTGGACAAATGTATGGTTCTGGGCTAACTTCACTTTGCCAAAGTAAATTGTCCTTCTGCCCTCTGCTTGCATGTAATGCTGGTAAAGCATGTTGATTGGTCAGTTGAAGTGTCAGTCCTTCCTATGAAGGAGGCCATTGGTCCGATCTCACAGAGGGGGTCTGACTCAAGGCTCTGAGGAATGTGTGGCACCTGCTCCGCACTGCAACCTTGAGGCTAATTGAATGCACAACCTCAGGGGGTGAGAGTCTGGTCGCTCCTCCACAAATTCCATCTCTTTGACAATGCATGCTCGTCTTCAGAATCCATCACAGGCTGCCTTTTTTCACTTGCTGAATCTATCAGGTTTTCTCTTTCACAGTCACTGCCTTCTGCCATAAGCAAGCAATTAAAGCTATAATGGCTCACTCCTTTGTCGTTGGGGGTCTTTAATTGCCTAATAATGCTGATAATTACGATACTGAAGCTGTCAGAAAGATCATCCAGTCACTGACTTTCATATTTATAAACAGGAGTGCATCTCATACATTGGAATGGGCTACTTTTTCCTTTGCCTACATTTAGAACCAAAGTTGAGCCTACTTAGATATCCCTCCCAAATTTACCATGTGGCGTACTATTCTTGTGTAAACAGAGAGGTTATAGCTTTTCCTTTGTAGTGACGAGAGTGGAGTGTTGGACCTACTTATGGGCTAATCATAGCACAATCACAGTGCTGGACCAATCACAGCCCAATAGCAGTGCTGGACCAATCACAGAACAGTAGCAGTGCTGGGCCTATCACTACACAGTAGCAGTGTTGGACCTATCACAGCACAGGCAGATTGCTGGGCCTTTTATAGCACAGAAGAGGGGTGGGCCTATCACAGCAATGTAGCAGTGTCATAGCACAGGCATGGGGCCTGATAGATCAGTTTAATTGTGCCTTAGAAACAGCTTTACTCTTTGACACTGGCATCTCCTAAAAAGCCTTTGCATTCTTTATTTGACTCACGTATGAAGTATGACCTGCACGGATTTATGCACACACAAAGAGATTTATAACACCAGTACTTACCTCCATCTGTCTTGAATGGAGTGAGGCACACAAGGGGAGATTCACACGGACATGCACTGTGTGTGTGTAGTGTGAGTGTGTGTCAGAGAGAGAGAGAGAGAGAGAGAGAGGGCCAAGTGGTCCAGGTCATCAGTGGGAGCGATTTCAGAGCAGGTGATACCAGTGATGGAGGACTCAGGTGGGGATACCAGGTGGCGCTGGAGCTCCCAGCCTGTCTGCATCAGTCCTGTGGGGGACTGTGAGTTAGTGTGAAAGATGGGGGTTAAAGGGGGCCAGCGAATCGGAGTGCCTGCGCACCCCATCGGTATTATGCCTCTCTCCTATATTTCCTTTTTAAAAAAGACTCTTGGCTTTAGAGGTGAAAGAGCAGTTTGAGAGAGGTGAAAGGTCAGAAGGGTGTTTGAGCTGGGAGTTGACCCCATCTGCACTGGGGATGGGTGTTTGGTGTGTTATCCTGTGCACTGCTCCACATGCTCTCCTGACATGTCTGTTCTCCTGCAGGTTCAGCAGATCGATCGAGTGGTGGAGGTGGTGGACGAGGCAGTGAAAGGTGAGTCCGTACAGCGTTCTCCCAGCAGCTCCACTAAACGCCTTAAATGTAGTGAAAGGTGAGTCCGTACAGCGTCCTCCCAGCAGCTCCACTAAACGCCTTAAATGTAGTGAAAGGTGAGTCCGTACAGCGTTCTCCCTGCAGCTCCACTAAACGCCTTAAATGTAGTGAAAGGTGAGTCCGTACAGTGTCCTCCCAGCAGCTCCACTAAACGCCTTAAATGTAGTGAAAGGTGAGTCCGTACAGCGTTCTCCCTGCAGCTCCACTAAACGCCTTAAATGTAGTGAAAGGTGAGTCCGTACAGCGTCCTCCCTGCAGCTCCACTAAACGCCTTAAATGTAGTGAAAGGTGAGTCCGTACAGCGTCCTCCCTGCAGCTCCACTAAACGCCTTAAATGTAGTGAAAGGTGAGTCCGTACAGTGTCCTCCCAGCAGCTCCACTAAACGCCTTAAATGTAGTGAAAGGTGAGTCCATACAGCGTTCTCCCTGCAGCTCCACTAACTGTAGTTGCGTTCACACACTGTTCAATGCTAAAGAAGTCTGACCGTTTTTCCCTGTCTGCAGCTTCAGCGCCTTTGCTATTTTTCACAAACACAAAGGTTTCTTTTCACTTGACTTGGTGAAATCCGGTTATCTTGCTACTGATAAAGGTGTTGCTTGCTATGCTTCGCTTTGAGAATCTGAAGTTAATACAAGAATGAACAAAAAGAAAAGCGTCTCCTCCCCAAAAAGGAGACTTTAATCTATTTTTGATAGGTTTATGTGAGAATTTGACTTCTCGTAGCTGACATTGTCAGTGATGAATGCTTCTCAATCTGTTCTCTTCCCTTGGATCTTGGTGTAGGTTAACATTTGGCAGGAGCAAAATGCTAATCTGCGCTTTTGAAGCTTGCTTTCCTCCGGCAGCTCTGAGCATTTTATTCTCTATCTTTGTCTGGTGCATTGCCGCTTCGGTTTTGACATTTTTCAAATCGCCCATGTGAGCACAGCTTTCATAAGCAGCCCAGCCCCATGAATTGTGGCCTTGCTAAGATCATGCATGTCAGTCATACCCAGTAACAGCAAGGATAGCTTCCTGTCCATCTAAATTGAATCAAATTAAAATTTAAGTCATGTTCCAAGTTTCACACTTAACTAAGGAGTACTTTCAAATTTAGATAAAAACAATGACCTTTGACCTTCCCCAGTTAACCACCAAGAGGTGGTCTAAACTTGGTGAGAATCGTTGTGGATCTCACATCTTTGGCCTCAGGCAAATTTAAATGGATGGTATACGAAACCCATTCTGCTTTGCCCTGGCTGGCAGCTGAAATTGGCGATTGACAGCCCCAAACAGTCCTGTGGGTTCCTGTCCCGCTCCCTGCAGGAGTGAAGCAGGCTGGAGGCATCCGGAAGCAGAGCCTCTCCTGTGACTAATGGCCGTCTGGTTAATTGAGGCCTTGGCTCTTGTGTTTTTTCCTTGATGCGCGAGAGTGCGTGGCTTTATTAGTCTTGCGTCGGAGGGAACTCGGTGTCCTCTCTAAAACCCCCAATGCTCTACAAAATGACTAATTGCGACACAGCTAAATGGTTCAGGAGCTGGTTTTGGGACGTGTTGTGCTTTATAAGCAACGGTCTGTAAAACTGCCACTGCAGTCTAACTATGCAAGCAGCTTAAATCATAGAAAATGTTCTGTGCTACACATAACTTAAGTCTGTGTGTCTACTGTTGGTTTCTGTGTAAAGGGTATTTGCTGTTTGAGTGTGTATTGTATTTGTGGTATGGTACACTGCACAGACTGTACCAGTGCATGGGCTGCTGTGTCTCCAGTGATGGAACCGTATGTCTGTGTGCTGTAGGGTCTCAGTAGGTAGTCATATTAGAAATATGAATGAGAAATGATACTTGGGTTTTTGGAAACGTGTGAGAATGCCTCTGACTATTCAAACCTCCATATTTGGGAATGTAATTTCATATGCATATCAGAAAATGAGTGCCAGCCATGATGTCAGTGGTATGCAAGAATGCAAACCAGAAATGAACTTTCAAAATGTGCATTTCTGGAGAAGCAGCAGTTGTTTTTATACAGTGTTATTGTCCCCCCCTTTTTTTTTTTTTTTAAAGAAGATTTTTGTAAAGGAGGCCGCAGTAGAGGTTGCACAGTTTACTCAGTAAATACCCCAGCAGAGCTGCATGCCTTATATGTATCCAAGTGGCTATCTCATGGCCTTATAGACTGCTATTCTAATCATCTGTTGGGGTGAGATTGTGCATCCTGGCTTTGTGACTGTAGGGGTCGACAGTGGAGAAAGAGAGAAAGTCCATCACAAATGCATAGACCAAGGGACATTCACACAGTAATGAAAATCCCAGACTCTTTGAGAGTGTGTGTCTCAGTCCTGACCTCAGCCTCTCTATCTCAGCCTCGCTGTCCACATCACAAAAACAGGGCAGGACATAGAGACAGGGGATTAAGAGTTTGTCAGTGCTCAGATCTGCCAAGTCCATACCCTGTAGGACGTATTTTTATCTGGTGTTTTTCTGCAGTGGGGAAGATAACTGCCTCTGTGTCGGTGCTGCTGTTGTGTGCATGCGTTTCAGAGGCGTCCTATCGCTTGGGCTTTTAAGCACTGGAGGCCCGGGTTCCCTTCCAGGGAGGTGGTTCCATCTGGCACTTGGGCATGTCCCGTCACTATGAGATTTATTAGTGGAGTTCTGTGGGTCCATGCCCTTAGCGACAAGCCCCAACTGCACCCAACCCCCACCCCCCCCACACACAGATGCACGACGCTTCACTTTTTACACAACATCAGTCATAACACAGCAAAATAGTACATACACAAATAGCTAATTCATAATTCACAGCATCAAAAAACTAAAAAAAAAAAAAAAATGTATCAAAAGTATCATGCAAGTCGTTGATGACAGACTATAATCTTTTGCACAGTGAAGTCAGACTATCTTTTGCAAAAAAAGTAAAATGCAAAATAGAAATTAAGTACAATATTGCAAATTAATAATTGACAACAGCTTTGTAAAACAAACTGAGGTAATGTAAAAAGCTCAGTTTTTCCGTCGAGTCTCAGCCCTTCTTTTTAGCAAACAGTGTGTTTGGAGATGAAGCAGAGCACCGTCTCCTGCTGGTTCCACTTACACATACTGACGGACCAGTGTGCACGTCCACAGGCAACAAATGCTCACCCCCCGCCAAGTTTACCAAACTGCTGCACCATGACAGCCAGGAATAAAAAAGCACCCGACAGTGAAGTTAAATAAATGCTGCAGTCTGTGAGGCTCGCTCTCGCTCCGTCTGTGTCCCAGACTGATTCCCGGAATGAGAATCGTACTTTGAGAGAAAAGCAAAGTTGCCTCTGTTCGGGATGGTGCCGTGAGCTGGTGATGGACCACATTGCGGTGAATTTGCCATTGCTCGCTTGCCATCCAGACATGCCTGTTCCTGGATGACTGTGTTTTATTGACGCGGTGGGAAGAGAAGACTCCGTTCATCAAGGCCACGACCTTCTGAGCCGCTCAACTCTCTCACATTTATTAAGGCCTGGAGCAACTCGTAATTAGCTGCCCCTCTAGTTACTGCACTAGTAAAATGTTTTAACACTCGTCTGTTAGAGCCAGAACCCCCTAGTCCCAAACTTTAGGTAATGTTCCATGCCTTGATCCAGTTTGGCATTCAGAACCCAGGGGTTGATCCTTACAGGAGGAGGCGTTGTGTTTTCCGCTCTTAATCCATGATCGTTAAACATACCTTTGCCTCATTTGGAACACCACAGGCATGTAATGATTGACATCATCTCCCAAACCCTTTCGCTCCCGTTTTCATTCCCATCCAAGACAAGTACTTCCTTCACTGTCAAAGTGGACTGGAGAGGCCCAGCAGTCTTTGCTGTTTGATTTAACTTGCTCTCTAGCTGTTTGGAAGCATGAAGCTCTCACTCTTCAGTTAGCCTAGTCAACATTGCTTTATGTAGTCTGACTGTGAGCAGAGCTCTCCACTGCGGGGTCACAAAGTTGTGGGAAGTACATTGATAGCTTATCAATTTTCACAGTGTACACAGTTACGTAGTTGTGTGAACCTAACATGGGCTACTGCTTGGACCCCTGCAGGTATAAATCAGAAAGCCAAAGGGAAGGAATAAGGATGACACAGCAAGAGAAAGAGAGGGGAAGCTATTTTTTTACTGTTGTCATATTGATAGGGAGCACTGTGTGTCGTAAATGACACTGACATTTGAGAACTACAGAATTTGAGGGTAATCTTACGTGGGGCCTGGACCTAAACCACATTTGAATCTGTATTGAGTCAGCAATGTTCACATGTACAATGCACCTATGAAGGCTGACAAGCCAAAATGCATCAGCACATTACTGCTGTATGAAAACATTACATTAAGAGAGTTATTAGCTTTCTTACTGAAGACCGTGGAATTCCAAATCACAGAATAACTTTACTGAAGAATGGAGAGAGTGAGAGAGAGAGCAGTGTGACAATGAATTCATAATGCAATAAAATTCTTAACTGAGCAGCTGTTTCAGGCATGCTGGTTTTTCATAGAAGCATGCTGGAGAATAACCCTTATCCTCATTGACAGCCAGAAGCACCTGGCTGCTTCTGCAAGTCCATTGGCTGGTGATAACACCTGGAATGACTCCAAGGGCAGTGAGGGACATCAGTCCTCCAGGAATATCGGAGTTTTCCAGGTCACATTGCATGCCTGAAGCACCGATAGGGGTCCTGCCAGGAAAGCCTCAGAATAAATGCACATGTTATTACAAACACAACACAGATTGTTTGGAGAATGAGGAGGGAGATAATGTGTGTCCACATAAGGAATTGAGCCAGATAATGCATTCCTCTCTTTAATGCACAGAATGCCTCTTGGAAAACGAAGGTTCCAGCTGGATTTGTCCCATCATGCAATGCGGGGGTTTGGGGCAGGGAGGTTGAAGGGGTTTGGGAGGACAATCCAGCTGACCCAAATCACAGACACTACTCAGCACTGTTCGCTTGTCTCTGGGATTCGTTTTTGAAAAGAAAAGGGGTGCATTTAAACGCACCCCCCCCCCCCCAAGTCCACAGTTCCCCAGAGTGAGGTATCGACTGCTGTTCTCACAATCACACTCTTACCTGCGGAATGAAACATTGATGGAAGTGTAGTTGGGCAAAAGGGGAGGATCATTCTCTGGAGCTCTCTCTGTTTATGTCATTTAAAAAAAAGGCAAATGTGCCCCCCCCCCCCCACCTCTACACAATAGTTTCAGATCCATGCCTTCTCACTGAACCAATGAATCAGAAAATTACTTGTTATACTTCCAGCATGAGTCTTTTTTTTGGCCCAATTATTTGCATGTAGATAGGCTATGTGAATTATTTAGCAATGTTATTAGTTCATGGCACATACTTCTGAATGCATAAAGCACGCGGATGTAATTAAATTCTCCCTGTGATGTGAGCAACGCGATCAGACTGCCGCGTGAACTTTTGACACAATGAAAGGCATTAGCCGCCTTGTTATCGGATTCATCTCCCGCGCTGCTTTATTAAAATGCTGCAGTAGAAAGTCCCACCACTTATGAGAGATCCCCCTTGGGTCATGTGCATTTGTTCGGTTCTTTTCCCCTCCTGTCTACCTTCCCTGGCTCACCTGAACGCTGCGGTACCGGGAGATGGTGTCTCTCTGTAATGGGTCATTATGGCCGAAATTGGTTTACGTCTTGTTAAAATTGTATGGAGGGAATGGGGCCAGATCAGTCACCGTCTCCATTTGGCTGTAAAATAATTACAGCTCAGGGTCAGCTCTGGTAAACACATTTATTGAGATGGGCCAGCGACATGGGCGCCGGATCATGCACCGCTACAATCATTTTTTTTACCCAGGACATCTCATCCAGAAAGCCTCAAATTGAATTTTGGGGAAGATGTACCCGTCCCACTATATATGGCTGCATGAAGCCAGAGTGTGTGTGTGTTGTGTGGAAGCGTTCATGCATTCTACTTTAAAACGAGTGTTTGATAAACCATCAGAGTGAGCTGAGTCATGAGCTGAGAGGCACAGGAAATTTTGAAGCAGTCGAGTACATTACAGGTCAAAGGTCACATTTTCCATGAAACTCTGCAGGATATAGATTGTGGTCTCAATTCAGGATGTTTCGTGGGCCCCCCATTTGCGAGCATGCTCTCTGCGACGTTTCACGTTTATTTCTGTGTTGCCGTGAGTTCTGCGCCGAACTCTCCTTAGCAGCCAGTGTGCATGGTCCCCTCCCTTACCTCTGAAAGCGCCTGTCGCCACGCAGTCTTTGTTTTGCTGTGAATGCGCAGTGGGAATGCAGGCGATAATGAAAGGGTAGGTGCGCTTTGTGCAGAGGAGACACCTCAGCTGTTACCGGGGCGCTGCTGCATAATGTCTCCCCACTTCTCTCTTTGTACTCAATTGATCATTTTACAGTACATGGCGGCCCATCTCTATAGCTGCAAGATATACATTCCTGCAATTTTCCCAGTAACACACATGCCAGTGAAAAGAAACGTACACAGAGAAAACCCACACAAAGATTTGCTCGGCTCCATCTGTGCTTTTTCTCTCACATCCGCCTCCTTCCCCCCATCCCCCTCCTCTCCTCTCCTCTCCTCTCCCCTCCTTTCCCCTCCTCCCCTCCCCTCCCCCCCCCCCCTCCCCTCCCCCCCCCCTCCCCCCCCCCCCCCTCCCCTCCCCTCCCCCCCCCTCCCCCCCCCTCTCCCCTCCTCCCCCCTCCTCCTCTCCTCTCCTACTCTTTCTCCTCTCCCCTCCTCTCTTCTCTCCCCTCCCCTCCTAAGTGTTCCAGTCTAAATGCAAGGCTGTTAAGGGCAGGCCAAACAAAGACTGCCGTTCGGTGATGTCTGCCGGGCCGCCCGGAGAGAAATCCTACCAATTTGCCAAGCAGGCATTTCAGCCCTTTGTCCACCAACAATGTAAATAAGCCCTTTTTCCTCATTCATACAGCATTGCAGGGAAGGGGGGTTGTGCTGTGGGGGGGTCATGCATTAGCTCTGGGTAATGTATTCTGGTGAAGTGTTATGACTACTATTTATATGTTTCATTTGAAGGTCACTCAGTGCGCCTGTTGGGTCAGAAAAAGGATAATGGAAAGCGGTTGGGGGGAGCGCGATTGGATTTGCCGAAGATTAGGAAGAACCCACTGATAGAAATCATTTCCATCAATACTGGGTAAGCTGTTTTCAAAAAAAATTCTTACTCATAAAATATTCAGCATCACCTGAGAATTCAATTTCTTTTGCCTTCCTGCCGACAAAGCGTGATGTCGCGGTGGACTCTTCAGCTCCCTGGATCCAAACCCCCCCCCCCCCCCCCCACCGAAAACCAAAACGATCTGAACCCCCCTCAGGGGTGTTTGATTGTATCAATTTCAGACCAAGTGTTTGTGTGTCTGTGTGCATTTGTGTGTGTTTGAGTATCAAATCTGTTTGCTTTGCAGATGATTTCATTACAGGGCAGTAGGTCTCTCCTTGTATTTCAGAGCTTTAATTGGATTCCTCTAAATTCAAACAGAAAGTGACATAGACTTTAAATGAGTGTGACAACACTTGTAGCCTCAGTTTTGAGAGAATACAAACCGTGCTCTTACCTGTGTAATACGATTTGGGTTAGAAAAATTAAAATTGATATTTGGTCAAGAAATCTCTGCACAGCACAATTTTGAATGTAAAATAAACTTGAAAATCAGTAAATTCAGCTCTTAACCATGATTGAGACGAACAGGTATACAATGTTGTCAGAACTGATTCAACATTGTGAATGCTGCTGAATGTCTGTCCTTTTGCTTTCAGTGTTGCTCTTGATTGAGCTCAATCTAACTTCCTAGTCACTTCTCTCAAGAGTACCTTGTGTGTGAAGGTCTGCAGCATAACTGCATGTGATGGGTAACACAGTGAGGGAGCCGTGTTCCTTGAGCAAGGTTTGACCTCTTGTGAGTGCCAATTTGCTTGAGCAAGGTTTGACCTCTTGTGAGTGCACATTTGCTTGAGCAAGGTTGAGACGTTTTCACACATTTTCACTCTTTGAGAGCTCACATAGACAGCGGTCAGAGGGAAGGAGAGTCGTGGGTTTAAACTGAAGACGAGCTGCATCAGTATAAAGACACTGAAAAGCAACACAAGACAGTCCTCCCTGGAAATATACTACCAGTGGGTTTGATGAGTGAGGAGAAGGTTCATCATGAATTGCTTTGGCTCAGTAGAACTATGGAGTGGCCTCGGGTCGAGAAGGGAAGGAGTTGGAGAAATGGATTTCCCATAAGACCCAGTGCTCTGTAACTGCTTCTCTCCAGGGGTCACAATGGAGGCAGGTTATTATAAGACACCTGATTGAACCCCACAGGCCTACATTGTCCGCAGACACACACATCTATGGTGTCCACACTGCAATCATTTCGTCTGCTCTTTATGTGTCTCACAACCTGCTGCCCCTTTTGTATTTATGGGACGGATTTTTAATCAGAATTTTTACCTACCTATTTTTCTCCCCGATTGTTACTCCAAGTTTCAAATGGCGTACGTGTGTGAGTGTGTGCGCGCGCAGGTGTGTGTGTGTGTGCGTGTGCGTGCGTGTGCGTGTGCGTGTGTGTGCGTGTGCGTGCGTGTGCGTGTGCGTGTGTGTGCGTGAGCGTGTGTGTGTGTGTAAGTGTGCATACAAGCGCGTGCGTATGTGTGTGAGCGTGTGTGCGTGCGTGAGTGTGCGTGCGCGCTTGTGTGTGTGAGTGTGTGTGCGTGCATGTGCCCTTACCTATTTAAAGATATGGCTTTTTAAAATTCCTCAGAATAACTTCACTGTGGATCAGGAGTGAACCGTCAAACTTGTGACACACTAACTTGTGTGCATGCCCCAGCAGATAAATTGCAACACAAAAATATGCTATTTAAAGATCCAATTGGCAGCCATTGTGCAAATTACTTTTTTTAAAAAGGTGGATTGTATCGAGATGAGAATGAACTGAAGGTACTCAAGACTTGAAGTTGCTGTTTTTTTTTTTTGTTTTTTTTTATAATTTCAATTTTTGGTTTTGTTTTTGTGTAGCCTATCTTAAATGTTGGTGTTCATCTCGACAGGGACAACCTGCAATGAATAAACATTTTAACCATGTTATATTTAAGACTGCAGAAAAGGAAAATAAATTTGGTTGACTACCACAACCAGATGATAAAACGAAAGTTTAATCAATGGTGTTGGCAGAGCTGCTATCCCCACATGTCATTGATTTTGTTTTAGAGGCCCTTTTAATTTTCCCCCTCTTTGTGTGATTGATTGCTTGTTTTTAAGTTAAGGCAAATCTTAAGACTGAGCTGAACTGAACTTGTCCCTATGTAGTAGCAGTGTGTTCCATTATCCACGTACAAAAATCTGCCTTTCAGATTAAATAAACCCAGAATAAATGTCACCTGAACCCCCCCCCCTTTCTGTTTTCCACAAATGGTAAATTTGGACACACATGCTGTGAATGAGCAATTCAGCCATGGCCAGGTTTTCACAGTCGATGAGGCATGCAGCCATGGCGCCAGCGGAGTCATGGCGCCAGCGGAGTCATGGCGCCAGCGCAGTCATGGCGCCAGCGGAGTCATGGCGCCAGCGGAGTCATGGCGCCAGCAGAGTCATGGCGCCAGCGCAGCCATGGCGCCAGCGCAGCCATGGCGCCAGCGCAGTCATGGCACCAGCGCACTGCACCTCCAGCACAGCCGGCACAGACAGACTGCAGCATGTCTGATCTGCCAGAGGAGCTGCTCTGGTCTGATGAGGCAGGGAATACTTGGACCAAAACCATCCGTTCCTGGGTAAAGGCTTCAGCCAGTTACCCGCCCGCCCTGCAGGGAGGCTTGTGGACTGCTTTTTATTCAAAACATCTTTCTTCCATTGAGGCCATGAGGCCAGGTCATCTGTCTTTGAGCTGAGCAAGACTTAATTTCTCTCCTTAAACCTGCGACTCATTAGAATCTAAATCGTTTTTTAAAAAATTTAATCTGGTACCTAAAGAAAAAAAAAAACCTCTTTGTCCATTCCTGTTTGACTGAAAACATGCACGCACTCTGACATGTGCTGGAGGAGGACGATGAGGGTTTCGGCTCTGCAGTTCTGTGGGCTGAGAACGCAGCATTGTGCAGAGAGAACAGCCACTTCATTTTGGGTTTCCTGTGCAGAGCTGTGACCCTTGACCCCTGTGGCAGGGCTGAGAACAGTGGGGCCCTGTAATCCCGCAGCCCGCCACCTGCGCGACTCTTAACCTGCCTCCACGGAGCCTGTGGACCTTTCAGCCAGAGAGGGGGCGGGGGGCACGGGGCATGGGGAGGGTGGGGGCGAGCCCAAAGCCATCAGTATTCCTGCTCATGCCCCTCCCCTGTGCCCAGCCGGCCAGCCAGGCCTTCTCTGTTTATTGCTGTTCGCCACAGGGCCACTCAGTCTGGCCTGCAATGCTGGGCCGGCCCTTTTGCTTTTCTCATTTCCACAATCAGCCTTGTCGAATGCATTCGATGCAATGGCGTCAACAAGAGATGGGACTCATCGTGTTTTCTACCCCCTCACCACCCCCAACCCTTCCCCTCTCATCGCTACAGCTCGCCAGCCACCCTGTAGCCACCACTATGCTTTTGCTCCCAAAACGATTCAAATTTGGTAGATTCTAAATCCAATTTAAAAGTAAATATAAGTCCTCTTTTTTTGCCCACCTCTACTTTTCTGAGACTTCACCTACAAGGTTGGCACGTCCCCCACTGCCTTGTCTGTTGGGAGCCCCTAGGCTGGCCTGCGCGTCCTCTTCGTGCTGTAATGGATCCTAGCCACAGCAGGTTTCAGGGCAGATATGGGGATGTAAGCATAAAATGATCACTGAAGTATGGAACCCAATTTATCACTCTGCTGGCTTGTGATTGTGTTCTTATTTTCCGAGGTGTAAGGCTCTGAAGAGCTGCCGGGGTTACGCCTTTGAACTTTGCCGGTATCCACTTTGACCAGAACTCATATATCCCGGCCCCTTGTACCTATATGGGTCTGTCATTTCCAATTACTGCAAACGGCCGGAAAAGATAAGAAGAGGTGGTTCTCTTTAAAGGCTACATTTAAAGGGGCGCAGCACTTCCTCTTTCGAGAGCTTGAGCACTTCCTTTTAAAATACCTCTCTCCTAAAGCCTGTTGGAGATTCTTCACTCGCATTAATGGGAAATTAAGTGAAGCAACACTTTTTCTTTGGGAGTTTTTTTCAGGAAGTTTTTATGTAGCAACGTGGTCACCTCATTATGCATGCAGGTTTATTTTTAAAAACATTACATAATCACCTTTTGCATAGTTATGGGAGCCATTTTGGCTGTGTTCTCTAGATTTTGGGATTGTGATACAGGGCCTTGTTTTGAGGGTGTTGTCACAGATTTAGTGGGTTCCAATTAGACGAACACAAATTTTGCAGAAGTGTCACATATTGAGACAGTGGAAAGGGGAAGAGGCACTGTCTCCCTCCCTTTTCATGTAGGTTTGTTTATATACCCAGGAGAACAGCAGGTCTCCCTCCCTTTTCATGTAGGTTTGTGTCTATACCCAGGAGAAGAGCAGGTCTCCCTCCCTTTTCATGTAGGTTTGTGTCTGTACCCTGGGGAAGAGCAGGTCTCCCTCCCTTTTCATGTAGGTTTGTGTCTATACCCTGGGGAAGAGCAGGTCTCCCTCCCTTTTCATGTAGGTTTGTGTCTATACCCTGGGGAAGAGCAGGTCTCCCTCCCTTTTCATGTAGGTTTGTGTCTATACCCAGGAGAACAGCAGGTCTCCCTCCCTTTTCATGTAGGTTTGTGTCTATACCCTGGGGAAGAGCAGGTCTCCCTCCCTTTTCATGTAGGTTTGTGTCTGTACCCTGGGGAAGAGCAGGTCTCCCTCCCTTTTCATGTAGGTTTGTTTCTATACCCTGGGGAAGAGCAGGTCTCCCTCCCTTTTCATGTAGGTTTGTGTCTGTACCCTGGGGAAGAGCAGGTCTCCCTCCCT
Organism: Albula glossodonta; assembly: GCA_019788955.1. Classification (NCBI taxonomy): domain Eukaryota; kingdom Metazoa; phylum Chordata; class Actinopteri; order Albuliformes; family Albulidae; genus Albula; species Albula glossodonta. Next base: position 2,020,286 of record JAFBMS010000070.1, read on the forward strand.
TTTCATGTAGGTTTGTGTCTATACCCTGGGGAAGAGCAGGTCTCCCTCCCTTTTCATGTAGGTTTGTGTCTATACCCTGGGGAAGAGCAGGTCTCCCTCCCTTTTCATGTAGGTTTGTGTCTATACCCTGGGGAAGAGCAGGTCTCCCTCCCTTTTCATGTAGGTTTGTGTCTATACCCTGGGGAAGAGCAGGTCTCCCTCCCTTTTCATGTAGGTTTGTATCTATACCCTGGGGAAGAGCAGGTCTCCCTCCCTTTTCATGTAGGTTTGTGTCTATTCCCAGAAGAGCAGGTCTCCCTCCCTTTTCATGTAGGTTTGTGTCTATACCCTGGAGAAGAGCAGGTCTCCCTCCCTTTTCATGTAGGTTTGTGTCTGTACCCTGGGGAAGAGCAGGTCTCCCTCCCTTTTCATGTAGGTTTGTGTCTGTACCCTGGGGAAGAGCAGGTCTCCCTCCCTTTTCATGTAGGTTTGTATCTATACCCTGGGGAAGAGCAGGTCTCCCTCCCTTTTCATGTAGGTTTGTTTCTATACCCTGGGGAAGAGCAGGTCTCCCTCCCTTTTCATGTAGGTTTGTGTCTATACCCTGGGGAAGAGCAGGTCTCCCTCCCTTTTCATGTAGGTTTGTGTCTATACCCTGGGGAAGAGCAGGTCTCCCTCCCTTTTCATGTAGGTTTGTGTCTGTACCCTGGGGAAGAGCAGGTCTCCCTCCCTTTTCATGTAGGTTTGTGTCTATACCCTGGGGAAGAGCAGGTCTCCCTCCCTTTTCATGTAGGTTTGTGTCTATTCCCAGAAGAGCAGGTCTCCCTCCCTTTTCATGTAGGTTTGTGTCTATACCCAGGAGAAGAGCAGGTCTCCCTCCCTTTTCATGTAGGTTTGTGTCTATACCCTGGGGAAGAGCAGGTCTCCCTCCCTTTTCATGTAGGTTTGTGTCTATACCCTGGGGAAGAGCAGGTCTCCCTCCCTTTTCATGTAGGTTTGTATCTATACCCTGGGGAAGAGCAGGTCTCCCTCCCTTTTCATGTAGGTTTGTTTCTATACCCTGGGGAAGAGCAGGTCTCCCTCCCTTTTCATGTAGGTTTGTGTCTGTACCCTGGGGAAGAGCAGGTCTCCCTCCCTTTTCATGTAGGTTTGTATCTATACCCTGGGGAAGAGCAGGTCTCCCTCCCTTTTCATGTAGGTTTGTGTCTGTACCCTGGGGAAGAGCAGGCCTCCCTCCCTTTTCATGCAGGTATGTGTCTATTCCCAGAAGAGCAGGCCTTCCTCCCTTTTCATGTAGGTTTGTGTCTATACCCTGGAGAAGAGCAGGCCTCCCTCCCTTTTCATGTAGGTTTGTGTCTATACCCTGGAGAAGAGCAGGCCTCCCTCCCTTTTCATGTAGGTTTGTGTCTATACCCTGGGGAAGAGCAGGTCTCCCTCCCTTTTCATGTAGGTTTGTGTCTGTACCCTGGGGAAGAGCAGGTCTCCCTCCCTTTTCATGCAGGTATGTGTCTATTCCCAGAAGAGCAGGCCTCCCTCCCTTTTCATGTAGGTTTGTGTCTATACCCTGGAGAAGAGCAGGCCTCCCTCCCTTTTCATGCAGGTATGTGTCTATTCCCAGAAGAGCAGGCCTCCCTCCCTTTTCATGTAGGTTTGTATCTATACCCTGGGGAAGAGCAGGTCTCCCTCCCTTTTCATGTAGGTTTGTATCTATACCCTGGGGAAGAGCAGGTCTCCCTCCCTTTTCATGTAGGTTTGTATCTATACCCTGGGGAAGAGCAGGTCTCCCTCCCTTTTCATGTAGGTTTGTATCTATACCCTGGGGAAGAGCAGGTCTCCCTCCCTTTTCATGTAGGTTTGTATCTATACCCTGGGGAAGAGCAGGCCTCCCTCCCTTTTCATGCAGGTATGTGTCTATTCCCAGAAGAGCAGGCCTCCCTCCCTTTTCATGTAGGTTTGTATCTATACCCTGGGGAAGAGCAGGTCTCCCTCCCTTTTCATGTAGGTTTGTGTCTGTACCCTGGGGAAGAGCAGGTCTCCCTCCCTTTTCATGTAGGTTTGTATCTATACCCTGGGGAAGAGCAGGCCTCCCTCCCTTTTCATGTAGGTTTGTATCTATACCCTGGGGAAGAGCAGGCCTCCCTCCCTTTTCATGTAGGTTTGTATCTATACCCTGGGGAAAAGCAGGTCTCCCTCCCTTTTCATATAGGTTTGTGTCTATACCCTGGGGAAGAGCAGGTCTCCCTCCCTTTTCATGTAGGTTTGTTTCTATACCCTGGGGAAGAGCAGGTCTCCCTCCCTTTTCATGTAGGTTTGTATCTATACCCTGGGGAAAAGCAGGTCTCCCTCCCTTTTCATGTAGGTTTGTATCTATACCCTGGGGAAAAGCAGGCCTCCCTCCCTTTTCATGTAGGTTTGTATCTATACCCTGGGGAAAAGCAGGTCTCCCTCCCTTTTCATGTAGGTTTGTATCTATACCCTGGGGAAAAGCAGGTCTCCCTCCCTTTTCATGTAGGTTTGTGTCTATACCCTGGGGAAGAGCAGGTCTCCCTCCCTTTTCATGTAGGTTTGTGTCTGTACCCTGGGGAAGAGCAGGTCTCCCTCCCTTTTCATGTAGGTTTGTGTCTATACCCAGGAGAAGAGCAGGTCTCCCTCCCTTTTCATGTAGGTTTGTGTCTATACCCAGGAGAAGAGCAGGTCTCCCTCCCTTTTCATGTAGGTTTGTGTCTATTCCCTGGGGAAAAGCAGGTCGCCCTCCCTTTTCATGTAGGTTTGTGTCTATACCCAGGGGAAGAGCAGGTCTCCCTCCCTTTTCATATAGGTTTGTGTCTATACCCTGGGGAAGAGCAGGTCTCCCTCCCTTTTCATGTAGGTTTGTTTATATACCCAGGAGAAGAGCAGGTCTCCCTCCCTTTTCATGTAGGTTTGTTTCTATACCCAGGGGAAGAGCAGGTCTCCCTCCCTTTTCATGTAGGTTTGTGTCTATACCCAGGGGAAGAGCAGGTCTCCCTCCCTTTTCATGTAGGTTTGTGTCTATACCCAGGAGAAGAGCAGGTCTCCCTCACTTTTCATGTAGGTGTTTGTGTATACCCAGGAGAAGAGCAGGTCTCCCTCCCTTTTCATGTAGGTTTGTGTCTATACCCTGGGGAAGAGCAGGTCTCCCTCCCTTTTCATGTAAGTTTGTTTCTATACCCTGGGGAAGAGCAGGTCTCCCTCACTTTTCATGTAGGTTTGTGTCTATACCCAGGGGAAGAGCAGGTCTCCCTCCCTTTTCATGTAGGTGTTTGTGTATACCCAGGGGAAGAGCAGGTCTCCCTCCATCTTCATGTAAGTTTGTTTCTATACCCTGGGGAAGAGCAGGGGGCCGAGGGACAGGCTCCTCACGCTTTGATGTTGTACCTTTAATCTGTGAATTTGTACAACAGCATGATACAAATTCTCCTGCATGATGGCGGGTTAATTACAATCCTCTCTCCAAGCGGCAGTTAGAGACAAATTAGATGAGGGGAAGCCTTGAGACGCAGGTATGATTCCCGCTGTCACGGGGGGGGGAGTTTTGGGATGCTCCTGTTCATTTTTGATTAATTAGTGTAATTAAATCCAAAAATAACACGTGGAAGAGAGTTGTTTACAGCAATCCCAATGTTTACACAGGTAACATCATCAGTTTAGGATACCAGGTTTTTCTGGAAGATTTCATGGCCAGTTGTTTGCTTGAGAGGGTGGTCGTCATTTTCTGTATTGGTAACTCATTGTGTGTCTGTGATTTGTTGGGTCATGTGCAGCATAAAAAAGCTGCTTAGTCTGCACAGTGCTGTCACCCACTGCCACAGTAATTTTGGTAGATGAATTATAAGGGACATCACACCTTGTGACCAAGAGCATGAATAAGAAATCAAGGCTTTCATAAACGAGCCACATTATCACATTAGCAAGTTACGCCACATTATCACGTTAGCGAGTTAACGCGGTGACTCACTGTCGCGCAGTACTCTGGTCCTACTAAAATTATTTTTTTCAGTTTTTTCAAGCTCAGATCTTCAGGCATGTAAACAAGTGCTCTTTGCTGCTTGAGAGTATCACTGCATAAATTCACATCTTTTTGACACAAGTGAAAATGTATGCAGTGAATAATCCCTGCTCTCTGAGGCTGTCAGCCTCCTCTCTTTTCTTCTGAGTGGATTTGGGCAAGGCGTTTCTCCGTTATCACAGACTCCGCTCGCATCTGTTCCTACCTGGACCTTAATGTTATTTCCCAGTATTCAGTCACCCAAGTGGCGAGCAATAGTATTACCACGGTATCTGGTAAATGGCCTACTTGGGGAAACAAGCGTGCCTGTTATAGCGACAGTCTGACGTAGTCTGTCACGCAACAGATGAACACATGAAAGTGCTCTGACATCAGTCTGAGAGCTGAATTAAATATTTCACTCGGGCTCTATGTGTAAGTGTTCAGCCGAAAAAAATTAAATATATTGAAACTTGGTATGATGTTATGAATATTATTCCCAGCCATAAAGAGGAGCAGCAGATAGCCCTAATACAGCCAGATGAGCACCAGGAGTAAATGGGTATGTCGCTCATCCTCCGCCCCCGCTATGCTCCGACCTTTTGAACTCCTGCTCCGACCTGTCGCTGACGTTCAGACTCCATTGTGACCTTTTCTTTTCTCTTGTTTGGCTCCATGCTGCGATTCCTCTTGCTAGCCACAACACAGGTGTGCACAAGCACAAAACCTGCTGTACTTGCCTTGTTTCTGGGGGGAAAAAAATTAAGTTCCTCATATAGAGACAACGGGGTGCCAAAAGAGAAGTTTTAAAAAATACATAAAAGGCAAGGGTTGGAATTTTCCCTGCAAATATTTTCATATCATAAAATGTCCTGCTCTCAAATACCACTTTACCTTCTGCAAGATATTCATATACATTTGTATGCTGCCCATTAAAATGTTTCCAGTGACAGTATCAGCTTGGGACTGGGGATAATACAGGCAGTGTTTCCAATGTGTAATGCAGGTATGGTGCCTAATGTGGGAGTAATTTGAGTGGCAGTTCCACTGTGGATGGAAATCAGATGTGTATCTCCAATACAGGTAGCACTTCTATGTGTTTCTAATGGAGGTAGTACCTATGTGTCCCTCTAATGGAGGTAGCATCTCTGTGTGTCTCTAATGGAGGTGGCATCTCTGTTTCCCTCTTTTTGAGGCAGCATCTCTGTGTGTCATTTATGCAGGTAGCATCTCTGTGTCCCTGTAATGGAGGTAGCATCTCTGTGTGTCTCTAATGGAGCTAGCATCTCTGTGTCCCTCTAATGGAGGTAGTACCTCTGTGTGTCTCTAATGGAGCTAGCATCTCTGTGTCCCTCTAATGGAGGTAGTACCTCTGTGTGTCTCTAATGGAGCTAGCATCTCTGTGTCCCTCTAATGGAGGTAGTACCTCTATGTGTCTCTAATGGAGGTAGCATCTCTGTGTCCCTCTAATGGAGGTAGTACCTCTGTGTGTGTCTAATGGAGGTAGCATCTCTGTGTCCCTCTAATGGAGGTAGTACCTCTGTGTGTGTCTAATGGAGGTCGTACCTGTGTGTGTCTCTAATGCAGATAGCTTGTCTGTATGTCTGTAATGCAGGTAGCTCATCTGTATGTTTCTAATGCAGGTAGCATCTGTGTTCATGTGCATGTGTGTTTGTGCGTATGTGCGTGCATGTGTGCACGTTTGTGCGCGCGTGTGTAATGTAAGTAGCCCTTTTATGTGTTGATAATGCAGGCAAGTGCTTTGACTGTAAGATTTGTACAGGTAGCACTTCCTCTGTATGTGTAATGTACCGTAGACAGTGTGCGTCCACTCATGTGCATTACACAGGTAATCCTGCGGTCCTGTCCTGAGATGCACTCCACGGGGCACTCTTTCCATTGCAGCTGTGCCAAACCACAGCGATCGTGAAGGAATCGCATAGTCTGAATGTTTGTGCAAGTCTGCGGAAACCAGAACAGCAACAGCACAGAGGCTTATGCATCAGCCATAAATAAGTTTGAAAAATAGAGGTCTCTTCACTGGGACCGCCTGGCAGCAGGAGGTTTAACCCCTTATTTCACCCCTAATTCTGGGTTGCTCTCATTTTTTTAAGGAGAGCTTTTGCCTCCAGATTGAACGAAAATAAGGGTTTTTCGTCGCACAGGGTTTGTGTCTTATTTTAATATTCCATGTGGGTTTATGATAGTTATTGCATCAGCTTCTGGCAGCAATGCCTCAGAAAACCATCCACTGTCATTAAATGTGCAGTGAAGTACACTCAGTGTGAAGTACATAATGGTAACAATTTAATCAACTATTTTATGTTGATTAGTTGATAAGTACAAAATGTCTTTAATTAAATTTGTCTTGTTAGAAAAGACTAAAAAATGTTTCACAACAGCAATTTGTTTGCACTCGTTCACCTGGCACTTTGAGAGGCATTGTTGTCGCAAGTCTGACTGGTATCTTTAAAAAATAGTCTGCCCTGCCCCCTCTTAAGCTCTAGCCAATCAACTGTGAGCATCATGTCAGTGCCAGCCTATTGCCTGATGCCAGTATGTTTTAAAACTACAAGTCCAGCTATTTGCAGGCAGAAGCTGATTCTTCCACAGTTGAGCCATGATTCAAGCAGATATTGCTTTTGTTTTTGCCTTAACAAATGTGATACCTTTAAACATTTTTGTAGAGTTGCAGAAAGCAGGCTATTATTTAATAGGATCAGCATAATACCACACCTTTGTGTCTGAGAACCATACCACCTCACTGATTACAGAAATCTATGGATGAGGAACACAACACAATACAATTCTGGCTTTCATTTCATTCTGTTGATGGGAAAAGTACAAGTGTGCATATGTAAAATATATGTCAAATTTGATTTTCATTTCAGGTATTCTCGGTTACAGCATGAATTGACTGTCAACTGAAAAAAACAAAGGAACAAAACTTCTGCATCTGAAAATGTAGAGCCTAAGCTAATAGCATGTTTGCATTTTCAGTGATTTTTAATTTTTTTGTTGTCTGTGCATTTAAGCAAAAATAAACCGTTGTGTATCGTTGAAGAAAGATCGTAACTGTCACATGAACGTTGGAGGAGACAGTGAACCATTCATTTTGGGGTCTGTCTGGCTTGAGTAGATCTTTCTGTGTTTTTCATTGGCATAAAAAGGGAGAGCATGTTGCGTGTTAAAACCGCTTGGCTAGGCCTGGATGCTGACCAAAGACCTTGTGCGTCTCCCCCTTCAACAGAAAATATTAAGATTCTGAGTTTTAATTTGCTTTTGAGGTAACAGTGACATCAAGGCTGACATTTTGGAGGCTGGTGAGATAGAGCTCTCTTTGTTTCTGGGCGAAACTGAGTCCCGCCATCACCGCTGTTCAGACACACTATCAGTCATTCAGTTTCTGTATATCTCTGTGTCAGACCATTCCTCTGTCCTCCAGCCCTACTTTTTTTAGAGAGAAAATTATTAATCATTATGGGTTTTTTTTTTCTTCCTTCCAGTCCCCAACCCCCACCGCCAACTTGTGTCCCCCCCCCCCACCCTTTTCCATGCTCTGACAGCTGGAAAAGGGTTGTGTGACATAACTGTGTTTTTGGATGGGGAACGGAATGCAGTGACCCTAAATGACTCTGTGTGGCATGTTTTCATAAACCCATGGGTTCCTACGAACACTGTTTCAGAAAAAGCATGGGTGGACCACGCCTATATCACTGAATGACTTTTAGAAGCAGAGGAAGAAGTGTAGCCTGGCACTGTGACTTTGATGTGAATCCATCGGTCAGAACTTTGGAATGTCTGAACCAGCTGCACCTTCTCATGTCCATTAGTACATAATTCTATTCATCTTCTCTGTGGCTCCGCTGCTTGTATTGTGAAATAGTTTACCCCTCTCTTTTCATTACGCATCTTAATTATTGTGTGTGTTTGTGTGTGTGTGTGTGTGTGTGTGTGTGTGTGTGTGTGTGTGTGTGTGTGAAAAATGAAACAGAATAAGACAGGACAAAGCAAAAACAACTCTTCCCAGAACCACAGCACAAGAAATAGTTCAGACAGCACTGAGCTGGCAGTGTGGTGTCACTGTTAGAGATCTGCTCTGGGGAGCCATACGGTGACAGTTCGGGGTATCTGCACAGGTGGGTCATGGGTTTGAGTTGGGGCTCCTCTCTCGCTTAAACTAAGGCACATACCTGCATCGCTCCCATAAGCGTCTGTTTGGGCATTATTTTAATCATGTGATAAGCTGTTTACATAACACGCTGTAGATGTGTCCTCTCGCTAAAATGAGCAGAAGGCCTTTTGGGTAATAGTGTTTCGCTCTGCGGTCACATGGGGGGGTGGATTGCACGCTCATATGCTGTTTACAGCCTCCCTGAAGGGGATGGAGTGTTTTCTTTTTTTTTTGATTCCAGGAACCATGCTCCTGCTTTGTAACCAAAGGTCAGTATTAACATGTGGCTACTCGGCCAATGCTTCCTGAATTTCTCCTTCCCAAAACCACACAGAGCATGCTCCAGTCCTCCACACCGGGGTCCGTTTATTACAATTTTACTTATTTTACAAGGGTACTGCCATTTCATCTATCCTGCATTTAAGAGCACTCCAAAATGCTGAGGTGCACAGATAGGACCCAAAAAACATATATAGTCTCTGCCGCATGGAGGCATAGATGTGTTTTAACAAAATGCAACAAAAATTATTCTGCGAGATGGCAAACAAAAACAACAAGATGAATTGGGGGGGGGGGGTGTTTTTAGCTGCCATCCTTGTTAATATTTTATTTTAATCATGCTGATCTGAAATGTAAAAAGCATTAGCTTATGGTCTGGCAGTGCTGCAAATTCCCATTGGCCACTTTCCAATCCAAAGCCCAGCTGCAAATCCTCTAAATCTTTGTTTTAGTGGATCCCTCAGACCAAGTGTTGAAAACAACAGATATTCTGAGAGTGAAAATTGGACTGTAATCCACAGGCACAAAATCTGGCCAGCAACTGTGATGTTTGTTTATGGCGAATAGCTTTCGCTGAGTGTTTCCCCCTCCCCTTTCTCCGTTCTGTGGCTGATTATGAGCGCTCCTCCTCTGTGTGAGTTTATGTATTCAATATGTTTAGCCTCTCTTTATTCCTTAGCATGGAGGGCATGCTGAGTAAATCTGGTGCTGAGGTGTCATTAGTTGTCATGGCTGTGTGTGGGACATTCCATGTTAAATCAATCACCCTTTCATCTTAACTATTTTGATTTTCACAAATATTTCCATGCATTTTTAACCCATGGGAAAATTGGCAGTGGCAATCTTGGAGACTGAGGAGCTCAAAATTTTGGAGTTTTATCTTTTGATATGTATGGTTTAATTCGTTTAAAGCTTATAAAAAGAATTCAACGTCAGTTTTGAACAGTTTTTACTAAATGATCTCAAATCATGTGACCCAGGATAAAATAATTGTGCAATGCTAGCAAACTATTGTTGGAGGGTATGGAAAAACGCAAAGAGGTATACGAAGAGAGGAATTCTCAAGTCTGAGCTGAACCAGTCTCAGATTATCTCTCATTCTGTGGAAAAAGCATTTTCAGACATTTTCTAGAACTTTCTGAGTCCGATCATCATCTGATTACAGTCAAATGGGTTCCCCAAATGGATACAAGCCCAGGAAGGTTGGCACATCCATGCGTTTTACCTGCACCATTAGTTTTGCACCCTGAAAAGCACGGTCACATTCATGAATCCCTTTGGAAAATGTCAAATGAGGAGAGCAGGTGCCAAGTGTATAATTAAACATTACTCATATCAGCCTCATATCATCCAGGTATTTGTGATTTTTTTAAATTTAATTTGCCCTTTACTGATGTGTACTGAGTAGGCCTGATATTTATCATTACAAATATTACAGGTTTCTCTGTACACTTGAATATGAAAAACTAATAAAAATATAATTAAACATTTATAATTTGTGCAGACAACTTGAATTTAAGGGGGAAAAAAAACTTTCTTCCAGAAAAGAGCATTTCTCACCAGCTTGTGTCCTTGCCCCAGTTTTATCATGGCCTTTGGGATCCTGCTGCTCTTTGGTTTAGTTTTTTTTTATTATTATTTATTTATTTTATTTTTTTTGGGCAAAAGCTCTCTGTCTTGACTGAAATCTGTGATTAACGTTACGGTTCGTTAGACTGAACGTCAACAATATTGTCTTAAGCAGTTTTGGCAGTGTTACACCTGGGAACACCTATGAAATTCAATTAAATTTCAAATTGATTTACAATATTAGTTTCATTAGATTTTGTATTAATTTTTACACCTATTAAATTAAATTAAATTGAATTAAATTCTACACCTATTAAATCTTTTTCCCCATTAAAAATACAAAATGTAATTCAACAGAGTGGCATTACAATCCTCAAATGCCCTGTGGCCATTCCAGGATACTTTCAGTCATGGGTTTGGAAATTGAAACAAAAAGGGGGGGGGGGGGGAGATAAATTGATCAGGTGGATTTATGTATGGATGATTAGATGTAGATTATGACAATTTCAGTATATGGGCCACATCATCCACACTCATCACTGGAGGTTGAATGTTAAGAAGGTACAAAGATTTACTCATCACAGTTTATTATGAGTTATCACTGTTACTCTCTGATCTTTCAGACTAACGATTTCTTTAGTATAAGCATGCAGGCATGTCGGTCTTTCTGTATGCCTCCTGAGTTTTTACAATTTATCTCCACAAATTAGACTTTGCTGAAAATAACATTTCCCAAAACTATTTTGTTTAGTTGCATTGATGGTTGAACCAACTTTATTCGTAACTGATTTATGAGACGTATATAATACATACATTTAATAGTGGAGCTATGTGTGTATAACTGTGTGATAAAGAGCCAAAAATGATGGAAAAACCAAGAATTTTACTTAATTTTGCTTCAAAAGTGATTGGAATGATTCTCTTTTCAAACTTGAAAACATATTGAGATGTTTGTGCACAATTGTTTTCAATTGTAGTGTCATTCATAAACAAAACCTCCAGTAGACTGTTTTTGCTTGTAAGTTGCCCATGGGCAGTTGAAGCACATACAGGCAGCCAATCTGACTGTTAAGGGCAGTAGCAATCAGCATTAGCAATCGATCAGCGTGTGTCCCTCGCCAACTCCACATATCAGAAGGTGCGTGCTGGGGTGGTAAAATGGTGGAAGAAAGGGACACAGAGCACCCAGGGGTGACGCGCGGCATGTTGTGGGATGGCATGCTGACAGGATTGCATTCAGAGTGGGTAATCAGACGAACCACAGAAAGATTTGAGAGGGGGAGGGGCAGGGGGAACATGGCGGCAGCCTGACTCTGTCGGGGTGGGAGGGGTGCAGGCGTGTGTGGAGGGGGGCTGGAGACAGGCTTGATGATGTAGAGGTCTGTCAGGCGGGAGGCGGCTGACGACCCGGTAATTGTGACCCCTGAAGCCATCTTTTCGGTTCGAACAACACCTGCGAGGATAGCTAACCCAGTTTACGGAGCTGCGGGGTAGTTTGCAGAGACTCCAGGCAGCTTGTTGTGCTGTGGAACCGGACGTGTCTATTTATCTTTCTAGTTAAGGGTGAAAAACGGGAGGCAAAGGGAGGTTGGTGCCCACGGTATCTTGTTTCTTGTGGAATGAGACCACATTAAGGTGATTGAAGCATTTGAGTTGCCTCTTATTTTAAATTTGACACTTGTTTTTGTAGCCTGTTTTTAGCAGGAAGCAAACATACACTTTTCTGTATGGGGATGTCAGAGTGATTATATGGTGTGGTTCTGTGATACTGTCAAATTGTTTTAAATTACCGGAAATTTGTGCTGGGAAAAAATAACTGAAATCAAAGAGCCTCAATAATTCACTTTCCAAAGTCTTTTTCTGAATAAAGCTGGAAGGCTTGTACAGATCTTTGATGCTACCTTCACTGCATCCCTGGATATCACACAAAGGTTTTTTCTCTTTTTTCTTACAGTGGAGAAAAAAAAAAAACATAATTTCCTGATTCCCTTGTCTTGCTCACTCCTGTCGCACATCAGCTCCACCCATTGCTTGTCAACTCAGTCAAGTATAATGACCCAGTTCCATGCTTCATGTAAATGTGAATGTTGAACCTTTTTGTTTGTTTTCCATGAGGTTCCACACGGCTCTGAGGGTTTGTTCGCACAGAGCTCATTTTCTTTTTTCATTTTCCCACCCAGACCGGCCCCCTCTTCCCCAGGAGGAGTGAATCTCCTTCTTCTGGGGTTTGATTGAATGTAAGAGTAATTATCAAAAGCTGGCTCCAGGCCTATAGCGTTTCCATCACCCCCTCCTTGATGGGGAGGCGGGCTCTGATGGCTCCTGGCAGAGGACCACCAAGTTTCAGTGTTCTGGGGCATTTCTTTTACGGCGGACAACGTGCGCTGCTCGTGCAAAAAACAAAGTCTTCCTACAGTGGCGAACAAGAACCAACCAGATGGAGTCGCATCAGTAAAATATCCTGTACTCAGTAACACAGCTTCCTGTATGAATGCTGGACTTGCCTAAACACCTGCCTTGTAAAGGCTTTTTATGCTCAGTGTAAACTTGGATAAGGATGTGGTGTAGATACCCTTCTTCCTTGAGAGGCTAGACCTGGTGGTGCCTCTGTATAATAAAAACCTTTTCAGCCCTTTATGTTTAAAGCGCAGGATCTGTATTTGCATTGCTTTGCTTTGCTGTAAGAGTGTTTTGGTAAACTAGATATGATTCTTCATGAAGGGATGTAACTGACAATAGAACATTCTTTGGTTTCTTAGCAGCACCGACATCACTGGGGCCTCCTAGAATAAATTGGTCTGAATGTGGGTCTGATATTGTGGCATATACTTTATGAAATGTGTATAAAAAATTATATAAGGTGCTACTGCTGATGACTGTATGAGAGATACAGCTGTAGTCTGGTTGTTGTCCGATAAATCCGAGTATTGCAGTTGTTGTGTGGAATCATGCCAAAGACAACTTCTTCTGTACTGAGGGGAGGGGGAATGGGATTTCTTGGAAATTCAGGTAGCAACATCAGCATAAGGCTCAGACAATCACAGTCACCAATGTAATCACTTTTAGCTCATGACTTTTATTTTGAAGCATTTTCATTGTGTGATGTACATTGATACAGCCATTTTGCAGTGAAAATAATTAGCATTGGTCCATGAAGGAGGAACAATCATTTCCCCTGATACGATCATTTTTTGTTCGTATAAGATTTATTGGAGTGCGTGGTTCTGAAGATGGGGGGTGGGGGGAGTCATTGCCTCGAATGGGCCACCAATAGTCAGGCAAAGCACCACACTACTGACTACACCAGTAACGATGAGGCATTTTTTTTTCCCAGAGGCCACTTTCATGTCAACTGACAACCAAACAGCATGTCTAAAGGAACACAACAGACCCTGAATGTGTCCTGAACAAATAAAATGTGGCAGGATACATGCTTAAAATTACATGTGTTTTTTTGGCTCATGGATCCATCTGTGCTGAATGCAGAACTATTTATAACAGCTCAGTGCCATACATTGGACCGCATGAAACATCGGAAAGTATCCCAAAAGAAGACGTCACTGTAAACAAGCGCTCCATTATCCCAGCGAGCCGAGCCAGGACTGTAAGGCCCTGTCTGGCATTCTCTCGTTCTGAATGCGGAACCTAATTTGAATAAGCAGTTTACATGATTGGAATATTTATTGGGGACGTGCAGTTTTGTGAAATTAATTATGTTATCTGGCAAGGGCCATTTTGCCTCGAGCAGCCAACGGAACCAGCCAATGTGGGTTCATGCCACAATTGTCATTGGATCCACATTTTCAGGGATTAGGTACTAAAAATATTGCAATTTATTATTTTTTTTTTTTTTTTACAACCCAGACCCAAACAATCGAGCAGACATTGTTTGGGTTTGGGTTTTTCCCGGTTAGTAACAATCAGGTTCAAGCCATTTCCCACAGACTTTTTTTCCCAGCTCTTCGAAAAACCGTCGATGTCTATCAGAGGCTATTTACACTGTCTGAAAGTGTCATTCAGTAAGATTTAAAACATTTTTTTTTTTTTTTTCCGTATTCCCACAGACTTTTGGCTTTTTCCCCCTCCATTTTTCTGCACGTCATTCCACCAGTGGGGGGGGGGGGGGTGTCTGAGAGGCGCTGCAGTCGCCTGCTTCCTGAGTGATTTCACCACCACCCCCGAACCCCCACCCCCCTGACAGGTCGCGTCCCAAAGGTAGAGCCGGATAGAGAAAAAAACAATGGTCCTTATCAGGGCTGGCGCTGACCTTAAAATATGAGCCAGCTGTTCCCAGGCTGTCTCAGACTGTGTGGGGTCAGACAGCGATTGAGGCAAGCCTTTGAGAGCAGGTCGCCGGGGTCAGGAGGTGCGCTGGCCTGCCCGTGCCAACGAATGAGGCTTTCTCTGTCACTGCGGTGACTTCTGGCCCCGTCCAGGCCATGTCTCAGAAACACGTGCCCCGTCGCCTCAAGGCCCCGGATGATCATGTGACCCGAGTTTGAACAACTCTTCTTCTGAGTGTCAACCTCAAGGTCATTCACAATGTTTTTCATCCTCGAGACATTTGTCTCGGAATGCCACGGTTGAGCAAAGCGCTTCATTAAAATGATTAAAATTAAATATTTTATTATGCATTGAAAGAGCCATTAGAGGCACTTTGAGGATTGGTCTCGCACAGGTTTGCAGCAACTATTTTCGCATGTTCTTTCTGCGCTCACTCATGCTAAATAATTTGAATCCAAACTTTTATCCACAGAGATTTTATTTTCATTTAAATTGTATCTATTATTAATGCCCATAGACTGATGTTCTGTAGAGCACTACAAATAGATCAGATTTACATGTAGCTTTGAATGTGAGCGGTTCAGTGATGAAGATCCCTGTTTTCTCTCTCCCCTTATTAATAAATTAGACGTGATAAAACTTTGTTAGGCCAGCAGCTTTTGAGGGAGATTTAATTGTAGCTATTGATTTCCTGTGATGTGAGTAATGAAAACTCCAGATTAATTATACATAAGTGAGTTTATGGGAAGTGATATAGCGGGCAGAAATTAGATGTTCATTCTTTGTGGCTGTCCCAGGAGGCTCGGTTGAAAGTGAATGTGCTCAAGCGCCCCTGTGTTTTGTAGTTGAGAGACAGAGGGGAAAGAGAGGCTTTTAAGTGGCGCTGTGTTTGATTTGACGAGGCGATTGGGGTGTGAAATGTGATCCAGGTTGTACACAGCCACTGGAGTGTAAAAGATGCCTCTCATTAATGAGGAGAATGGAAGTTGCATCACTGCTGAAGACAGAAAAAAGCACAAGTGTGAGACCCTCTCAGTGTCTTATGCATGTCATGATGCCTCCTGTATTTCCACAGATGCTCAGCTCAAGCATAACTGGGCGTGTGGGCCTTTTTCCTGTTTGGGATTGTGTTGAACGTCCTTGACATTAGATTTTTTTTTGTTGATACGGAGGGAGGATACCTCCCGGTGATTATTTGGACTGGCATTCATGCATCGCCTACAACCGCATTCTCATCGGAAACGTCCCCACAGTATTACACCAGTTTGATCTTCCTCTTGGGTTTGTTCAGTCCTGTCTTTTTGTTCTTAGCCCTGGTGCATCATTCAGAGAGGAGGGTGACTAAGGTTATAGCAATAATAAAATATAATTAGCATTAATTTGCAAGCACAATAAAATGAAAGAATTGGTGTGTTTGGGGTGCAGAAAGTATGATTTATGGAGCTGTCACTGGCAGGCCCTGCTGGGAAACGGGTGGGGAGGCGTCAGAAACTGCTCACCCTGCCCGTCTCCCTGCCAGGGGGCTGTCATTCCCTGCACAAGGTGAACGTGCAGGGACGTGCACACACACACACACACACACACACACTCACTAACTCTCATACGCAAATATGCACGTGCACACACCTGCACACAAACACAGGTAATGGTTCTGCTATTTCTTCTGAGTTGAAGGTGATGATTTCCACTGTAATGAGCACATATATCTCCATGTGCTATTCAGAGACCGATATGGCACCTCTTCCTCCCAGTCTTTCACAAACACAGGTACGCATTTTCACACACACACACACACACACACACACACACACACACGCACACACACGCACACACCTCAAACATGCAGCATTCCCAAACTAACAGTTAAAAAATTGAAAAACCATTTGAATGTGAGCATGCATCTTACTTCTCTCAAAAATGAAATGAAAGGTGCACTTTCTTTTCTCAAAAGCATAATCTAGTAGGATATCTTATTTGATCTAAGACAAAATAGAATGGCATG
The DNA here is from genome assembly GCA_019788955.1 of Albula glossodonta. NCBI lineage: Eukaryota > Metazoa > Chordata > Actinopteri > Albuliformes > Albulidae > Albula > Albula glossodonta. The sequence goes on from JAFBMS010000070.1 coordinate 2,036,579, forward strand.
CTTTCCTCTTGGCTGTGGGACTGGTAATGCTCTAATTTTCTGGCCTGTCAGTCTTCTTGCAAATAGATCCATGAATGAGGAGAAAAATGGAATTGTCTTATTTTCACAGCTTTCATACACATCCCTCTGAGAGTAATCCATTTGGATACCAATTTCCGTTGCTCGTTGTGATTATTGAAACATTCATAACCAAAATGTCACGGTTGCAACAAGACATGACGTTTTGTACAGGAGCTGCAGAATCCTGCAAAAAAATGCCCAATCCAATGGCCAATAAAAGTAAATGGGGGAAAAAGTTCAATGCGTTTAAAGTTCTTCTGAACAGGGGAAAAAAAGTCATTAGACAAGTTTAAAGCAAAATTAAGTAGGCCTATGTGCACTTTGTAATTTAAATTTTACTGGCAATTATAGCATAGAAATTTATGGCCTGAACAGTACATTATAGAGGAGACAGAATTAGAACAAGGCCATCAAAAGCGATTACTAATGATCGAGTATACCCCGCAGTCAGTTTCAGAGGTAGCATCATGAATTGATTAAAAGAAATTTGCTTCTGATAATAATTGCTTCCGATAATAAAAAGATATCTTGCACAGTTATCTGGAAAGTAAGAGCGAACAAATGTCCCCCACAATTGAGTAAGCTGAAGAATTCAGGCTCTCTTGCCTCAGGAGAAAGAGAGAGAGAGAGTAAAGCAAACTTGCTTGCAGCAGTGGGCCGGACCGAGAAGGGGCTTGTGTGACTCGTGAGGTACCACCAGCCTTGGTGAAGGGAGACACAAATGGGCATTGTGGTGGAGAAGGGTTCAGGGGCACAGCGCTGGGAGCGGGGGCCCCTGACACTTCCTGCTTGTTCAGACACCAACACTGCACCATTTCTGCAGGAAAAGACTGAACCCACGGGCAGTGCGCAGGCCCCTGACTGCCTCCTGTTTTTCCATTGTCCCCTATACCACCCCCCCCCCCCCCCCCCCCCCGACCCCTTCCTGCCGGGAAACATACACTACCTTCCGGAGGCAGCGATCTCCTGTCCCTTAGGCCGCCAGGGCCGAGAGAAACCACTGTTTACCAAACAAATGTATGGAGCGGTTTTCAGGTTCACTGGTCTGGACAGATTATTCAATTTCGCCGCTCTCCCTCCCTCTCACCCCCCCCCCCCCCCCCCATGCTATTGATGCCCGTTCAGGAATACAGATGGAACCCACCATCATTAAAATGGGACCCCTCATGCTCCACCTCCCACACACCACCCTCAGTCTGTTTGCTTTGACCATTAAATCTGCCAATACGTCGCATGGCTTCACCTACCATACTTAAAGCAATGGACTTAAACAAACACTGTTTTATGTAACATTCACTACGATACCAGTTTTCCCTCTTGTCTTTGTCTCGTAAAACATTTAAGCTTGTTCTTTTATGGTAATGTGTGGCTTCTCTATTAATTTAGACTACAGAGGTAACACAGTATATTCTTATTGATAACTGCATTTTGAATGGCTACCATTTATAGAGCTGCTCGTTCGAATCGTGAGTTTCGAGGTTGAAGTGAAAACTCCCACAGCATATTCTGTAACCAGCACATGTATTAGCGGCAGCTCTTTTCCCCTGTTTTATTTATTCATATTTGTTTTCAGCAAAGCCCCGTCAGTTGCAGAAAGAAGGGAAGCATTTTGCACCGGATTACAGACTGCTCAGGCTAACGTGCTTAATTAAAAGCCAACTTTCCATATTTTCTCTCTGACTTGTCTCCTCTCAGGCTGCGCCGGTACAGATCACCAGCAGATTACACTTTAATTATGTGATTACCACTCCAAACCACTGTCAGACGGGGGGAGTGGGGCGGAGTGACGCAGAGGTGGGGGCAGGCAGGCAGGCAGACAGGCAGGCATGATGCACGCATGGTATAAACCCCATAAACATGCTTATGGAAAAACACACCTTCTACCTGAGACAGCTTATTGCTGACAGTGCATGCTGTAGCCTGCCAAACGAGTCACCCTAAAATAACGAAAGGAAATCTTCCACGTGCAGAATCATCAAAGCAGAGCCAAATTGCCGTGGTTACCAAAAAATCATAATAAAAGCCTGATCTACCGTGCATTTTTACAGTCAAGTGATGCATATATCTGGATGGACAGGCAGAAGGTTAGCGAAATGTTCTGTTTTAGAACACAGAAATGTGTTTGGGTTGTAAGTGCTCAAGGTCAGCGGTGATCTTTCAAGGTCATTGGCGAATGGGTGCAAGCACAGGGCAAACCCAGTAGTAATCCATCGTCCTATTGTTTAAAAGTCCGGCGCTCACAGATGACAGCGGTGTTTTGGTGAGAGGCACACTGCCTGTGTACAGCCTCTCCTCCACCTTAATTACCTCCCTTAGCAGCACGGCGGTCTGAGTGCCACTCTGTCCGGTCTCACGAGCGAGCCAGTGCACACTGCAGAGATTATAAAAAACGTGCTTCAAACATGTGGAACATTATGCCGGGCCACAAATCGTTCCAACGAAGGCCAGCTCCATACGCAAGGCATGTTTTGTTTGACGCTTTACACCTCATGGTGTTTAACTTTGGATGGACTGGCTGGTCTGCTGCAGACTGATCGGTCGCTGGGAATGGCCCAGAAACTCTGAGTGTACGGCTGCGCCAGGGGTTTGCACATCCACGGCCATCTGATGCTGTCACTCGCACCAGAGAACCAGCGGTGTACAGCAAACAGACTGCCATGGAGGTTCTTTAGTCTTGCAGTAATTCAAATAAATACGAACCCTGGAGGCCTTGGATTGGACAGGTTGGAGTTTTATGGTCAAGCAGTGAAAAATGAGTTAATAGTGATGTGCACTGATTGATGACTCCAGCATATGGAATAATGTGCTTTCTTTTTTTTTTTCCTTCAACCATGGGGGCGTGGATCGACCTGCCGCTTTGCGGTTTGAGTCCAGTTTTAAAACAGTGGGCTTTTGTTCCCCCCTGACCCCTCTCCCCTCCTCTTTGCAGCGCCTGCCTTTATTATGCTCATCGTGTTACCCTGACCCGCCCTCTCACCGCTCCTCCGGGGCCCGTAACCCCGGGCCCCTCCGAAAACACAAACACAACAATAGCTCGTTCTTGCCCCGAGTTTACTGCAAAGCCAAACCTACTCTTAGGACAACTGCAGTATTTTTCTCTCTCTGTTTTTTCCCAGAACTTTTCCACTGCTTGAGCACAAGTAAAAATTCTTTACTCTTGCAACTTCTGAAGCTTCAAAATTTTCTATGGCATGCTTTTGAGACACTGGAGAAGGGCATGATCCTGATATAGTGGGTAGTGAAAGGACCTCTCAGTACGCTCGCTTTATTTATACTGTCTGTGGTGGGACAGGTGTCCTCTGATGTCACGGTAAATCACAAGTTTTTTTTTTTTATTATTATTTTTTGGCATTTTTCCCACTTTATTAGACATTTCCAGTAGAGGGACAGACAGGAAATGCGATATGCAGGGGAGAGGGGGGAGGACATGCAGAGAGGGGCCCATGCAGAGAGGATTCGAGCCTGGGCCGCTGCTGTTGGGCCTCGGCCTTATGTGGTACATGCTCTACCGGTTGAGCTACTGGGGCGCCCCTCAAGGCTTTTAATATAAAGTATATATTGTGCCTTTGTGCTGCTTAACCTTTTCTTCTATTTGAATGAATTTCATATAAAGTATGAAGCAGGCAGTGAAGGAAAGTAGTGCTTGAAATAAGATCCTAGGTCCAGTTTTCTCTGTTCCTCCAGTGTGGAGTTTTTTAATGTTCCAAGTGACTCCACTTCATCACTAAATTGAAAGCCCTGGAGGTCAGTGTTGAGTTGTTGCTGTACGTTCTGCGTCCCAAAGTTAAAGTGTCTGTGGAAAATGTCCATGGAGAGTTTTGAAATTTAATGGAAATTTTCCTCTCTCGATGTCCTACCTGGCTTGCATATAAAATGGATCTAAATTTTGATACCTGTAATTTCATGCATAGAAGGCCGGCTGACAGGAGACGGTGTTGTGATTTGGCTGGTCATTACCAGCCCCCCCTGGCCCAGCGCGGTGGGTAACCGTGGTGATTACTCCAGTCAGAGCGTGACTGGCCCTGCTCGCAATCGCGCCTTTGTCTATGACCTCATGAACCCGCTCTTTATTTTGTCTCCAGCTCACTGCGCGGGCCAGTAGAAGCAGTCACTGCCACGCACTCCCTTGTTTTGGCTCCAGCCGGTCTTTGTTGTTTTTTTTTGCTCATGTTTGTTGAGCATTGTGAAAGCAGAGCTGCTGGTCTCCGTCACCACCCCTCTCCCCCATTGCCCTCCCAGATTGTCGCTCTGTTTCGGGCCCTGCTGTACCTCACCTGCCCCTGCTGGTACTAGGTAGAGCGCAGAATCAAAAACCAGCTGTAAATTAGTGTCCATGTTAAGTGTGGTAAAAACTGTGAGTGTCGCGGATCTACTCACCAGCACTCTTATGTTTGATTAACATCCCTCAGGAGGCCTCGAGTCTGCCGCCTCTATTTTGTGTAAATTACAAGATTACGTTGATGGTCTAGGGCTGACAGCCTTCAGTGTTTACCATGAGCATCCCTTTATGTCGTGAAGGTTGGTGCTGTAAAGTTACAGCAAGTGTTTGACTTTGCAGCAAACAGGCCATATTCCTAAAGGGGCTCTCAGTACCCACTCGGCTGCGCTCCTCGTCAGAACAAATTAACAAACAATGCGATGCGCCCTGGTGCCCAGCTTGAAGGCTCAAACTTTGCTTTTTATCATGCTCGGAATAAGCCGCAGGCCCGTCGATCCAGCTTCCCAATTAATGGGAAAACACAAGTTCACACGCTTATCGTCGGCTTACCGTTTCTCCCTCTCTTTGGGGGAAGTCTCGGCTGGAGATGGGCCTCCTGGGCGTGCCCGTGATAGCGGGGGGTCAACGTAATTTAACGTTGGATCCCATAAGGGGGGCCAGAATTAATAAAACGAGGAACCAGGGGCTGCACAGGGACCCACTCTCATTGTATCCACGTCAGCACCAGCGTTGAATAGGTAACAATGCGTAAGCGGTTACTTTTCACTGGGGGCCTCCCTCTGCCTTCAGCTCCGATAAAATATTATTGTCCTTGTGAATCTCCACATGTAATTAATGTCAGGGAGAATCTCGCACATAGCAACTTGCAGCAGGTTCAGCTAATTAAGAAATTATTTACTGCTGGTGCCTAATCATACCGTCCCAGGCCTAGGAGTTTAAAGATGCACCTTTTTTCCCCTCCTTTTTTACCCCTCAGCTCAAAACCACATCTCGTTTCCTCTGTATATTTTTAAAAGCGAGCTCGCTCAGAGCGGTTAAATTGGAGACATGGCGGGTTTCAGTTGCTCCAACAGTGAGGGGTTTTTTGAAGTGTTCCTGTCGCGGCTGTTGGGAGTCTCGGGGGGGGGGGGGGGGGGGGGGGGGGGAAGCTCCCCTGAGGATGACTCTTTCATAGCGACGACAGAGGGAGAGAGAGGCCTGCAACTCTGCTTCTCTTTGGAGGAGGAGAACAGGTGTGGGGTGTCTGGCCTGCCATTGACAAAGCCTCTGCTGGAGGCAACACTGAACCTGAAACGTGCTCTGCTTATCCCAGCGTATATGTCAATAATCCAAATCGCAGAGCTACAAAAATAGATAAATAATGAGCTGCCTTTGCATGTTTTTAATGGTCATGGAAGTGTGATTGACAGCTTTTCCTGGGTCAGGAGTATGGAGGAATAAGGTTCCTTGTGGGTAAAAGTATGACACTGTATGGGTAAGCGGTTAGGGACATCCTGATGAGATGGGTTGTTTGTTTGAATCCCGGGTGGGACAGTGATGCGTTCAGCATTTAGAAAAAAGCTCATCCCTAGGAGCGTGTCTACAGTGGGTAGGGTGGGAAGCATAAGCTTTGTGAGTACGTTCTCTTGGGTGGGACTGAATGCTGAGCTCTTTACTGGTGCACTGTTGTCCTGCTCCTCACAGGTGTGCCTTAGAGATTTGGGTACTGGACTAAAGATGAAGAAGTTCTGGGTTCATTTTCTCGGTGCAGTCGTTTTACCCAACGTAACTTGCCCTTATTTTTAAAGCAGAAAGTTTTTCCAGTAGGCCACTGAACAGAAAATTAAATTTCCCTCAAAGGCATTGTAGATCAGGTGGTTTGCTAAAGAATAATAAAAATTGAGTTGAAGTGTTTGGGATTAGACTAAAATGGGTGCGTGCACAAGCTGAGAGCATTAATCCTCAGTTAGACTGTGGGTCACTGAAAATAATCTCTTTTTTTTTCACCCCCATGTTTGTTTATCAGAAGGGCAGTTAAGCACTCCGACAGGGCAATCTGTCAAATTTCCAATTCATTTTCTGCCCTGTTTATGTCATAACAGTAAATAAAACATTACAGATTTGTTGGCGACCCTTCAATCTGTTTTTCTCCCCTCTTTTTTTTTTTCCTTTTTTTAACCAATCCATCTAGGATTTTCTAAACCTTACTGGGCTATCACTCTGTGATCCATTTGGCATTTACTGAAAGGTAAACAGATATGGAGCACAATATGCTGGTTTATTGGAAAAGGCAGGCGCACTGCTTTATTTGCGCTGGCTGTGTTGGATGACGGCGATCTCCAGGGTTGTGCACAGGGGTTGTTTTGATATGAAAACACTGGGTGGAGGCATCTCCTCTCTAAGGATTAAGTCCGGGTTTGATCTGTTTTGCTTGCCTATATCATATTAAGCGCGCCCTCTGGTTCAGCCCCCACCCCATGGTAGTTTGGGTTTGTTGCTCTCCGTTTGAAGGGTGGATGGGTTCGAGGGGTGGTGTTTTTTTTTCTTTTGTCCCCTCCAGAGTCAGGGCCGTCTTGCATTATCCTCCAACCATGCTTAACCCAATCAAAAACCCCACAACTGGAGCTAGTCTGTACATTTCTGCAAAGTGTATATATTCATCCATCATTTATTGTTTGGACCCATCGGAATTCATGACTGTTTTGATAACCAGTATTCTCCTCCCCACACCACTTTGAAGTCCCCAGTCTTCTTTTTCTAATCTAACCACCACAAAATAAGCTGTCACATTATAACTTGCTCTTCACATTGCTTTGTATCACATTTCAGGTATTTATAAGATGCTTTTATCCAGAGCATATAAGTCATATGTGAAAATATGGCAGTAATAACGGTAGTAGTAACAGAACGTGTAGAGAAAAGCTTCAGCAAAAGTGCAGTAATAACATGTGAATGAGTGCAATATCAAATCGAGTAGACCTAAGATAATTACATTAGAGAGACTGGGAGGGATGGACCTTCAGTCTGGGCCTGAAGGCTTTCAAGAGCCACTGGTGCTCTTTCTGTTTTCACCTCACTCTTGTAACAGTGCACCTAATGAACATTAAGAATAAGAAATTACATTAGATACTCGCTCAAAATGTATTTGTTTACTGGAAGGACTACGGTTCCCACATTCAGCAAAAGTGAGCTGAACAGAGCTGCATTATCATATGGTGAAAGAATGACTAAAAACCAAAAACCAATAACGGACAATTACAATGAAAAAGTTTAATGACAAAGGCCCTGCAGTCATCAGTCCGTTCATGGCAGCCAGTATGATGCCATAACTTATTCAAAATAAAAAAATAAAATAAAGAATGACAGCAGCAGAGGCCTAGCGGTCAACATGGATTACTGTTTCCTGGGAAGTCTGATATGTTTTTATATGGTATAAGTGATCCTAATGTGTACTTACAAATCACTTTTTATGGTTGCATTTTTATGGAGCATCCTCTCTGTGTCTCTCCCCCCAAACAGCTGTCTGAACGCCTGCACATACTGCAAAACCAAGCATGCCAGAGGAGACCTGGCCAGCTATCCCATGGAGGAGCTGGTGGAGAGGGCCAGGCAGTCCTTCCTGGGTGAGTCCCATGTGCCTCACACTTCTCCCCTGACTGTAGCACTGCAGCTGTCTGAAATCTCACTGATTCTGTACACTTACCAGACCAGCTCTGTATCTGTATCTCTTACTGTGGCCGTGAATGAACAGAGCATGTGAAAACTGCTTTTAATTGTTTTGACTTGTTTATTTGCCATGAGTTTTTCTGGTCATCATGCTTGTGACAGTGTGGACATGTCAGGCCACCCTTGGAAAAGGGATTTTTATCTCAGTGGCCTTTCCCGGTGAAATAATGGATGAACAGGAAAATGAATGTTCTGTACCAGAAACCCAGCCTGCCACCAGCCAGTACCTCCCATGGTTAACAGATGGAGGATATTGGAGGTCATTGTCTAGTGCCTCTTTAAGAACCCGAACTTACCTGGTGACTCTTTAAGAACCCGTGTTTACCTTGGTGGCCTGATTTCCACCCATTTCTCCCTTTGTTTGCCTAAAAATTCTGCCAGCTTTCGTCAGCCTCCCCTAGAGATTAATGACCCCAAAAAACAACAGAACTATTTCTGGAGTTCCAGTGTCGCCCGTTACTGGGCAGATGGGGGGAGGGGGTGGGTTCTCGAACCTCATTTTTCAATCGGCTTTGTCCAATCACCACAGCAGACCATTCGGTGAATCAGACTGCAGACAGTAAATATATCCTCTGTTGCTGTTTGTCGGTCAGTGTTTATGTGCAGGTATTATTGTTGCCCCACAGCATATTTTCATGGCACAGGCATTAGATCCAGATGAAAAAAGTGTGCCATATCTCCATAAGAGCATGACATTTTAAGCTGATGAAAAGATTATTTCAAATTATGTTTATGAGCTACTGGCCACGTTTTAATCTTCCCCTCTGCAGCTTAGTCCTGTTAATGCCAGAGCTGGTTAATGCATACGTCTAGCGGAGCTGCTATGAATATGCGCCTATTGATTTGCTGCGAGCTGCAGGGGTTTTATTGAGCGGGACCTAAACAGCTCACCTTATTTGCTTTAACACATGCTAATGTTTCTGTTGTGTGCAGTAATACAGAGGAAAGGCTGTGTTAGCTAGCAGATGTTTTCCTCAGTGCAAAGTAAGGGCATGCTGCACTCTGTGCCTCTGACTCTGGAGCGCCCCCCACCCCCCAAACACAATTTGCTCCCACACACTTGTGTATAAATTTGAATGTAAATGAGTCATGTTTCAGAAAAATAACTGTAAGTCATAGCGGGGGGGGGGGGGGGGGTTTGAACTCGTTTTGATTACAGGTATGAGAATGCCGTGACCCTGGGCATTTTGGGCATTGAGAACAGTCTGGAAAAGCAGAGCTGTGCCTGCAGGAGGGTCTCTATAAACTGGGCCAGGAAGGCCCTTAGCACCGTCTGACTGGTGAATATAGCTGAAAGACTTGTGAAACGTTGGGAGGTTTTGCTTCAAGGGGAACTTGGAAGTGAAAAACTTGATCACAAAATGCAGAAATAAGATGTAAAGATATGGTCAAGGCTTTAAAAGCATAAAAAATGGGAAGTTATCGACGGTCATAAGCACCGTCAGTTTTGTTTTAACATCTTGCTCAACAGTCTCTTTTTATGGGTGTTTGTCAATATTTGCGTGCGTGCGTGTGTGTGCATTAGTGAGTGACCAAACAGGCACCACACACTGACTTATTCACGCACGAATGTGTGCACATATGTGTGAAAAGGTCCATGGTTTGTTTGTTGGAGTGTGTGTGTGTGTGTGTGTGCGCGCGTGCGTGCGTGTGTGTGTGTGTGCGTGCGTGCGTGTGTGTGTGTGTGTGTGCTGATTGTTATTACAGGAACAAAAGATAGGGAAATCAGAAGTGATAGCATCACACAGAAACTACAGAGAGCCAGTTGTTCTCTGGCACCTGGTGTTGAATTATACTTTTACTGAAGCTGTCTTTGTTTAAGAAAAGCAACTTTTGTTGTGCACTCCGAAGACAACCTTACCTGAGACCTACATAAATGATCACTTCCTCCAGAGCAAGCATTCCCTCCCTAGGTCACAGATCTTAACTCACTGCCTTCTTGTGCTGATGCCTGGTGTGAAGTCATGGACAGGTGTAGTTAGCTGAAGCAGAGATATTAGATTCCATGTACTCAAAGGAAACAGGAAGGAATTATTAATGAGCTGAGATCAAATGTTTGGCTAATTGTGTGATTTCATGGGCAGTGTTCTGCATAAACCTGACTGGAAAAAGAGAAAGGAACCATTATGATACACACTCACTTCTGCTTAATTCACTCCTGTGCATTTCCAGGATGTTATGGCCCACAGTTCCCTAGGGTTTTCAGCAACAAGCCTTAAATAGAGAGGGTTCCCTCTCAGCTGTTTAAATGGCATGGTGGGCCATGCGGTGTCCTTCCTTCGCTGGGCTCGGAGACTGGATGGTCTATTCCCGATCGGGTCATTAACGCTGAGCGAGACTGCCGCCAACTATCGTTCGCGGCCTTTGCCCATCAGTGTCATCAGACAAATTAAAAGATGAGCTGTAATCCTGGCCCCTATTAACGTAGGGTCCCCCCCCTCCTCCCCATTAAAAGTCCCTGAATTCACCCCCCTGATCTACGCACTTGCCTGAGCGAAAGCCCCTGAATTCACCACCCTGATCTACACGCTTGCCTTGCCTGAGCGAAAGCCCCTGCTTGCCTGAGCGAAAGCCCCTGAATTCACCCCCCTGATCTACGCACGCTTGCCTGAGCGGAAGCCCCTGAATTCACCCCCCTGATCTACGCACTTGCCTGAGTGAAAGCCCCTGAATTCACCCCCTGATCAACTCACTTGCCTGAGCGAAAGCCCCTGAATTCACCCCCCTGATCTACGCACTTGCCTGAGCGAAAGCCCCTGAATTCACCCCCCTGATCTATGTGCGTGCCTGAGTGAAAGCCCCTGAATTCACCCCCCTGATCTATGGAAGTGCGAATGCTGCAGCTGTTCCAAAGACATTCCCTGGTCATGGACATGTCTGCTGGCGTCCATCATGCCACCAGTTTGTTTGTAGCACTGATTAGCTACAAACACAGGGCAACATTTGGAATGCCTACATTTTCCCATAGCTTCTGGTGTGGAGAGGGGCAAGCAAGACTGCTGTCACATTGTTGGCTGAATTATCCACAAAAATCCTGCCATACAAATGGGCCCTGGAATTTGATTTGCTGTTTGCTTTGAGTAAAAGCCCCTGACTGAATACTAATTCAGGTAGCGATTTACTACAGTGAGGATTTACTCATTTAAGGTGACACTTTAAAGGATTTATGAAGCTGTTTAAATTTGATTTTGAGGTAAATGGCTTCATCAAAGCGCTTACCTAAAACTGAGCCTTTTAAGTAATTTGAATTATTCAAAGAACAAATAATGACATCCTGGACAAGCTTTTTACATACATTTCCAGATTCAGCGCTCTGCAATACAAGTTGGCCAAAAGGTCCTGCCTTTGCCGCCAAGTAAATTAAAGGGAGGGGCCTGTGGAGATCTGCCCCGCCCCCATCAGCTCTCATAGGAAAGGGCTGATTAAAGGGAGGGGCCTGAGGAGAGCTGCCCCCGTCAGTACCCCGCCCCCATCAGCTCTCATGGGAGAGGGGTGATCGGCCTGGCAGGCTTTGAAGCTCAGAAGAAGATTTCTGAGTTTTGGCTCATTTCATTTTTTTTTTTTTTGTGGGAAGTGCTTGCCACTCAAAATCATGGACCTTTTTGCTGAAATGTTCGCATTTTCTCTCTCTCCCCAACATTGTCTCTCCATGTCTTTTTCTCTAGTCCTGAAATGTCAGTGCTTTGTCACAAGACACTTTTTTCCTTTTTGTCTGCAGTGGTGTCTTTTTACCTCTTGATTTTGCCAGGTTGTGCGCTGTGTTGGAAATCACATTTGCTTTTTCATTTAGTAGTCTGGTTTTTCTCCCCTCCTGTAATCATTGCTACACTAATCGAAGCAACAGTCGGAATCAATTGCCATCAAAGCTGAAAAGCACTAATGAAATTCAGCATAACACTCTCGATTCTCATTCCTCACAGGAAACATGTATGTTTTTGATATCTGTGTGCTGCTTGCGATCATAGACACGCAGTGAGAAGCGGCATGAAAATGACTTTGAAGTGTAGTAAATATATGTGCTCATGTGTGGTATTGATCTGGTGCTCATATTACCAGTAGCTAGTACATAACTGTCAGTGGTTATTAATTATTACTACATAATTCCACAATTGTATTGGTTTTACCAGCTATTATTTGGTTTTATTTGGTTGTTTGTTTTTCATTCATTTCAGTGATTGCAGTTGTGTCCACTCCCTATGAGGGTATACTGAAAGGGGGTGGCCATCCCTGCTTCTGTGAAGTAGTAAAACATCTTACATGAGTGTTTTCATCTTAATTAGTACATGGGTATACAGATATCTTTTTTGACTAGGTGAGGAACCCATCATGATGGACAGTGGTAGTTTCTCATGTTCAGCTCTGCTGTAAATGGTGAGATTGTGCTATAGGAAGTTCCTCTGGCCTCCTGCTGTGTCTAGCAGAGATGAAGTCAGTTGTTTCTGTTTACATGGTGACTGTTGTGGATTCTCTGTGCTGCGGTTTCTCTGTGCTGCGGTTTCTCTGTGCTGCGGTTTCTCTGTTCTGCGGTTTCTCTGTGCTGCTCTGTGCTGCTGTTTCTCTGTGCCGTGGTTTCTCTGTGCCACGGATTCTCTGTGTTGTGGTTTCTCTGTGCTGCGGATTCTCTGTGCTGCGGATTCTCTGTGCTGCGGATTCTCTGTGGCGGTCTCTGTGCAAAGTGTTGGGTGCATGTTGGCTGGCTGTGTCACACAAAGTGTAGGGACCTCTCACACACACACACACACACACACACACACACACACGCGCACACACACATACTCACACATACTCACACACACTCACACACACACATATACTCACACACGCACGCACACACATGCATACTCACACACACACGTCACACACACATGTTTGCAGACACAGACTCACACAAGGACTCTCACATGGAGACTCACCCACACAGAGACTCACACACACACACGTGTGCACACACACAGCTCACACACAGACACAAATGCACATGTATACACACACACACACACTTTGAAAGCACTGAGGAGTCTGTAGCATATGGAAGCCCCAGTCCCTGTCTGACATGGTTACTGCTCCATATTTATAGGCAGCTTTACCCAGGCCCTCTCCCTAAGAGCTTTGAGAAGAAGGAGAGCGGAATGAGACGCCTCCATGTGCTGCAGCAGGATCATTTGAGCTCAGGCTGCAGACGTAGCCATGTAAAGACTAGCTGTAATAGATTTTTAATGATCAAAGGGGATGACACTGGAGCCCAGCACGGCCCCGCAGAGGGCCAGAGCCTGACTGAGGCCATACTCCACTGGAGCCCAGCACGGCGCCGCAGAGGGCCAGAGCTGCCTGGAGCCATACTCCACTGGAGCCCAGCACGGTGCCGCAGAGGACCAGAGCTGCCTGGAGCCATACTCCACTGGAGCCCAGCACGGCGCCGCAGAGGACCAGAGCCGCCTGGAGCCATACTCCACTGGAGCCCAGCACGACCCTGCAGAGGGCCAGAGCCTGCCTGGAGCCATACTCCTCTGGAGCCCAGCACGGCGCCGCAGAGGGCCAGAGCCTGACTGAGGCCATACTCCACTGGAGCCCAGCACGGCCCCGCAGAGGGCCAGAGCCTGACTGAGGCCATACTCCACTGGAGCCCAGCACGGCGCCGCAGAGGGCCAGAGCTGCCTGGAGCCATACTCCACTGGAACCCAGCACGGTGCCGCAGAGGACCAGAGCTGCCTGGAGCCATACTCCACTGGAGCCCAGCACGGCGCCGCAGAGGACCAGAACCGCCTGGAGCCATACTCCACTGGAGCCCAGCACGACCCTGCAGAGGGCCAGAGCCTGCCTGGAGCCATACTCCTCTGGAGCCCAGCACGGCGCCGCAGAGGGCCAGAGCCGCCTGGAGCCATACTCCACTGGAGCCTAGCACGACCCTGCAGAGGGCCAGAGCATGCCTGGAGCCATACTCCACTGGAGCCCAGCACGGCGCCGCAGAGGGCCAGAGCTGCCTGGAGCCATACTCCACTGGAGCCCAGCACGGCGCCGCAGAGAACCAGAGCCGCCTGGAGCCATACTCCACTGGAGCCTAGCACGACCCTGCAGAGGGCAAGAGCATGCCTGGAGCCATACTCCACTGGAGCCCAGCACGGCCCCACAGAGGGCCAGAGCCGCCTGGGGCCATACTCCACTGGAGCCCAGCACGACCCTGCAGAGGGCCAGAGCCTGCCTGGAGCCATACTCCACTGGAGCCCAGCACAGCACCGCAGAGGGCCAGAGCTTGCCTGGAGCCATACTCCACTGGAGCCCAGCACGGCCCCGCAGAGTACCAGAGCCACCTGGGGCCATACTCGCACTAAACATTCCACAACGTTTTTGACTTTGTGTGCAGTAAATAATTTGGCCGCACATTTCTTGAAAAAAACAACCTACAAGGTTATTAGCCTGTTGAGAGCCAGTAAAAGCGTCTCTCTTTTTCCCCAGGTTGTTTGATTCTCGGCATGCCCTGGATAAACGTAACATAATCAGGATATTGAGGGGAGTGCTGTCTCACGACTGAGAACACCTTCGTTGTGGAGTTGATCTGACGTGCATCTCTCTGCGCGTTGAGAGCCTGCTAATGATCTTTCCTCCGTCGGTATGTCGGCCATGTGCCTAAATGCACCGCTTTAGGATGCTCCACACCCACCGTCAGCCTTTGTCATTAACTGTACCATGGCCGATCTGGAGACACAGGCCTGACGTTTTTTCCTGTGCAGCTTGTTCGGGTCAATGGCAGCGCTCCAAACTGCTGATCTGACAGAGACCGAGGGGTGAGGAATCACTTATTTAATGAACTTCTTGAATGAGTGTGACTTGAAGATGGTTGGCACCACAACAAAAAGCGCTTGCCACAATTGAACCCATGTCTTGTTTAAAGCAAAACTGACCTTGTTCTGCCGTGTCGCATTCTTCATTCAATCATAATTTGTAATTTCCATTATAAATTAAAGGGGGAGGAATGTGGAAAAATGAATCCCCTCGTCTCCCTCTGTTTCTCTGGATACCAAGTGGGACCCAAGTGGTTACAACATCAGTCCAGCTAGGTCAGACCCAGTTTTTCTGATCTAAACCCCTCAAACAAACACCAAAGAGCCACACACAGAACCATCTAAACCATCATTAGCCATTTGTCCTCAGAATTGTTTTAAAAACAGGTCCCTTTAATTTAATGAAGAATTTTGTTTTTGTTTCAATTTTTCACCCCCCCCCCCATCTGTTTATCTCTGAAATATTATTAAAAATCCACATTAATTACTTAGCAGTGGGGTGCCTATTATGATTCTTTATTATGTGAAATCTATATGTAGACTGCCTATTGATCTCCAGTAGAAGGGATCTGACTGGTCTTTGGTGCTGGGGAGCCGCTTCCTTCTTAATTCTGATTTTCGCTGCTCCTTCGGTTCATTAAGACCCGCTTTTCAAAGATGCATCGACCTCACCTCTGTGAGTCCCTGACTCACGATGCAGAATTGCCGTTTGCAGCAGGTTTTTTACGTGTTTAATTGTATGATGTATTGTAAAATGGTGGTGCTCACATTAACATTTTCCCTCCGTCTCTCACTTTGCTTCCAGCTTGAGCTGAAACTAAGGTTTAAAGCAAGCCGCTGTCCTGGTGGCACTGGACAGCACTGGATTGTAAGCGTTCTTACCAAAAAATTGCACTGTTCCACAATGTTCCATTTCTGCACACCACAGTGTGAAATTAGCCAGTTCGATTAATTTGGCTGTTAACATGAAAATGTGTTGAAATAATGCTATGCTACAGAATTGTATTAGCAGTTATGTATTTATGGGTCCGATTTATGTTTTGACATGATGCATAACCTTGCAAGAGAATTTTCGGGAGACCACTGGAATTGAAGCAGCTATGGCAAACCACTTAGTGAGAAAGTTTTTCCTGTAAATAAGGCCAGTTGATTGTGCAGTGGAATTCAAGGCATTAAATGTTAAAGAACATATGTGATGTATTACTGCTTTACATTCCCCATTCATTTGAGATACTCTACATTTATATAGGCTGTGTGCTGAATCTGAGGCGGAAGATATGCTGGGAGAGCATTGATTGACATGGTAAACATAGGCAGAGATGGAAATATCGACAACCTAGATCTGAAGCAAGGTCACTCGCCGAAATGCACTTTTAAATGCATATCATTTATTTAAGAACACTTATTTATTAATGATATTTTGTGAGCCAATTCAGCACCAGTATGACTCGTGAAGATTCACCTTGATTTAAACAGGTGTCAGGAGAGCAGTACATTTTAGTGTTGGCCACCAGCCCTTGTGATACAGCACGGTATTGTGCTTGTGGAATTTTCCATGCACTGCGGGGCTTTACTTGTAGAACAAGCACTGTTGCATTTATCAGATACAACTGCTAAGTGAATGACAAGATTGTGCATTGCCTGAATCCACAGTGCTTCACCTGGGATGGTTTGTTTTCATGATCAAGTCTGGCTTTTATATTCACACATTTTGTAGATCTGTTTTGTGCTTCTTGCTGTTGTAAGTGTTCTGACCCTGTGTGTATAGTGTACGGTGTGTTAGGAATGCTGTGGAGATGGATGGGTATGGGTTGTGAATGGCTATGCACGGTTTGATGCAGTCGTCGTTTGTGTCCTGAGGCCATCAGGGTTCACCCTAGGTAACAGCCCCACGCTGCCAGCAGGACATTTACGAACTCCTGCACCGTCGCTAAGGCCCGAGAGCAGCCGTAAAACAGACTACCACGGGCCCCATTCCCCCACCCCGCTGCAGAATCCTCTCTCAGCACGAACAGCAGGCCCGTCACCGGCAAAGACTTCCAGATGTGTCCAGGGCGTTCCAGAACAGACGGCTAGTAGGCTACAGCCTTGTAGCAGTGGCTCAGGGCTGGGCCTCTCCGTCCCTGCTCTGGAGCACGGAGAAGGAAGGTGAGAGCTGAAACAGACACGAGACTCTTAAGCGCTGAAGGTGACACCCCACCCCACTAGGAAATGGCTCATATCATGCCAGTACCTGAGATAATCCCAACACATTCTCAACCTGTGGCCTGTGCATAAACCGTTTGACCTTTGCACACGTGTCAATGGCCTTACACAGTATCTGTGAACCACTGTGAATTATTCAGTGCATGGGTCAGTCGGTAGACCTTTAGTGTTTTTATCTGGGCTCATGTGCATTTGGTCCTCCAGCCATGGCCTGGACTCGTATCCTCTGACACTCAATCTCCCTGTCTGGCCTCAGACACACCCATATGCCTGTGATTTGCAGAGGTCTGTCTGGGTCAGCTGCGCTCATTTATTATTTGTTTGGTTAGAAAAGCAGTATAAATAATAACGCGACGCAAGGAGAAATAAAGCTCTAATTTTAGCTGAGATTGAACAATGGGTTGATAAGCAGTCCTGAGAGCGACAGGAAGAGCGTCAGTGCTGAGGTACTGACTACTGAAACAGCTAGAGGGCTAGGGAACAGTGTGGGAGTCTTAACCCTCAAAGGGTTGTGCTCCGTCTGGGATTGAGAGTGTGCGTGTGTGTGACTGTTATTTCCGTGTGTTTTTGAGACTGTTGTCTGTTGTGTTTAGCACATATCAGCAGTCGTGCTGAGTATGGTGCAGCAAATGGCAATTGAGTTACATGTGCACCTGAGTCTGTGGCACTGTTTGTGAGCGCTTGTGTTTGTGTGTGTGTGTGTGTGTGTGTGTGTGTGTGTCCCTTACACAACCTGAAATCTCTGCTGAATTAAACACTCCCCCACTGAAGGACCCCCCCCCCACTTCCCCTTAAGATTATAACACTCAGGAACACGTGGGGGAAAATAGACGAGTGAATGGGGTCGGACATGTGTGTGAGTTCCAATCTCCCAGATAGAAGGCAGGGTTAAACAATCACTGCCTCAAGTTCACAAACACCCCAGTGGAGCTGAATAAACGGCACAGCGTTAATGAATACTCCTCTCAAATATTTGCAGAAGGGAGGGGGCGAGGCAGGAGGCGGCGCCGGTGGCGGGAGGTCCTCCGAGGCCGTACGGCACATAAAGCTGATATATAGGGCAGGCTCAAATGCACGGCTGACATGCTTAATACGCCCAGGATCCAGACAGGTTGTGTGACTTCCACTCAGACACATTA
Organism: Albula glossodonta; assembly: GCA_019788955.1. Taxonomy (NCBI): domain Eukaryota; kingdom Metazoa; phylum Chordata; class Actinopteri; order Albuliformes; family Albulidae; genus Albula; species Albula glossodonta. The sequence goes on from JAFBMS010000070.1 coordinate 2,054,686, forward strand.
CGCAGCGCCACACTCCTGACTTTCTCTAAATGCATAAACTGAGGGGGGAGGCCAAGGTATCACACCTTGAGCTGCAGCGTATTAATCTTTCATGGGTGCAATCTGTCCTCTACCACTTGACAGCACTGGCTACCCCCCCTCGCCCCACTTGTGAACCGCCAGGTGTCGAGGTGCCAGGGTTGTCGATGTTGCCGGGCGAGCACCAGGTACACCCAAGGTCCCTCGGTGCATTTGCCTTGCCATATGGGTAAAACTCCCCACCACCCACCCACCCAAATGTTAGTCTCTGTCTGCCCACAATAATGATGTAACCGCACGAATATGACAGCAACACTGACATGGACAGCAGAACTGGACTACGGTTGCCCATGGAAACGTTGACAGACAGGAACGACGGCACAGAAGGCAGCATTTCGGGCCCTGTCTTGCCTCCCCTCCCAGTGTTCCAGTGGTATTACGTCATGCCTGGTGCAGATTCTTTACTGTGCTTTGTGTTTCATCCATGTTTCATACAATCCATGTAATCTGTAAGTGGCAGTGCATCTTTTAAAAATGTTAATAGACACATGTTTCAATTACTTATAGAGCACACAATTTAACGCTGAAACTCTCTGGAGTGCACAGGCCTACATATGAATGCCAATTGAATTTGACTTGATGTAAAATATGGTTCCAATGACATTGAGTTGTTGAGGTAGTACTGAGTGATGTCACAATCGCTCCAGTTAACTTCGTACAGAATAGCATAGTGTGTGTGTGTGTGTGTGTGTGTGTGTGTGTGTGTGTGTGTGTAGGTTCACGTTACTCATACTGTTGCATGTTTAACAGTCTGAGGTTTCCGGCATCGTTCACAGGTTTGTCTTAAAGGGGGGAAGGCTGTACTTTTGGATTTTCTGATTCAGTTTTTCTGATTCTGCATCTATTTTCAGCCAAATCCATTTTTAGTCAAACCCTGCAGGCCATAATGAATGTGGTTCATTTCCTTGACGAGGGAAATCTGTAAAAGTGGCGATTCAGCACTCCCCATTTTCAAATTTTCAATACGTTATGTTTTAAAGCCAATCAGTCAGTCATAATCAATATGTTAATATCAATAGTATCTAGAGCCCTTCAGCAGGATATTGAAATGGCTGTTAATCCCCCCCCCCCACTCCCAATATGGATAGATAAATAACTCCTGTCTCTTGTATAATTAATGTCTGCTCAACATCCCAGCGAGAGCAGGAGTGAAATGGCTTTTGGAGTGGTAGAGATTATGAAAACGAATCGAACGAGTGCCAGTCCTTGAGGCCAGGAAGTTGTTCCTGCCATTGTCAAAGCCACATGTTGGGAAACGACTTAAGCGGATCCAAACTGGACCCTGGGGTTGTGAGCCGCATGGACATGTGGCCTGATGGGGATTGACCAACTGTGGTCACCCTGCTTTGAGCTCGAGGGGTCTCAAGAAGAGAGATGTGTCTGGATGGAGGAGAGCGGGGTCTGGGGGGAGGAGAGAGGGGTCTGGATGGAGGAGAGAGGGGTCTGGGGGGAGGAGAGAGGGGTGTGGGTGGGGGAGGGAGGGGTCGGGGAGGAGGAGAGAGGGGTGTGGATGGAGGAGAGAGGGGTCGTGGGGGGAGGAGAGAGGGTTCTGGATGGAAGAGAGAGGGGTCGTGGGGGCGGAGAGAGGGGTTTCAATTTTCATGATTCAGCCCTATCGGTCCTTCAGCTGAGGTAATGATCATCACTGAATATTTATAGAGAATTTTCTCTGAGAGGGGGTCGGTGGGTTTTTGGAAGGAACCCTGTGTTTGGTCAACCCTTTCCACTGGCCAGTGACATCAGCAGCGTACAGTGTAGCTGGTTTAGAATGAGTATTGGCCTTCATACATTAGCAGGATCCACAGCATGAGCTGCTATGGCCAGGTGGAGGTGCGCACAGGCCTGACCCAGACAGACAGAGCAGTTGAGCCTCCAGCCCAGGGGCCTGGGGTGCGCTCTAGCTCACTGCCACGGCAGCGTAAGGAGGGGAGGGGTGTCTCCGCTTCATATGGTCCCTTGGGGCACTGTCTCCAGTGGTTTGGGGGAGCTGCCGACTAGTCACAATGGGGAAGAGAGAAGGGATTTTTTTAGGATGTGTTTTTTGTGGCAGAGGAGGGTTATGTGTCAGGCATTGAAAAGATTGTGTGTGTGTGTGTGTGTGTGTGTGTTTATCAGGATCATGTGCGCTGGGTATGCTTTGTGTGAGGGAGTGAATCCTCTGCAGGTTCAGATCAGTATCACAGACACACACGCACATGCAGTCACTTGCATTGACTCCCCCTCCACACACACATACACACACAGGCACCTCCATGCTCAAACCTAAGGAGCTGGCTCTGTAGCAGGACTGCATGGAGTACGTGCACCTGCACACAAAGCCAGCCTCCATCCCATCGGCTGCTTCGATTGGTCCACCGGGGATGACATCAGTACCTGTCAGGCCCAATCACTGGCTCTCGGGGCGACCGTCAGTTTCCCCCTACCACCGCACCTCTCAATAGGCCTGAACAACACAACAAAACCAGAAAGAGGCTCCTTTCTTCCTCCCAGCTGGGCTGTTTCCATCTGGGCCGCTCTGAATAGGGGCCCTACCCGCACACTGTGGGCGTGTGGTGAAGGCGAAGGTGTTTACACTATTCCACCTCGGCCAGGTTGAGCCCTGGAGACGGCCGAAGGGGAAGGGGGCGTGGTCGGGTACAGCCGGGCACCATCTGCTGGTCCCCCTAAACTGCCCCCCCCACCCCTGCTCCCCTGCTCCCTCGCCCCTCCCCCATCTCCCCTGCCTGCCTCTCCTTCT